>CM055406.1:104777862-104845025 GCA_029228625.1 Pseudolycoriella hygida
ATAGACGTGTATGACCTTGTAAAAGACTGCTTGAAAGAACTGAACAATTTTGCCAAAATTTTCACATTCGGAGGACACAACAGTGACACTGAAGGAGTTAAAGTTTTATTTAATAAAACGGGTACCGAAGGATTTTTTATGTAAGTCTATGTATTAGGTCGTTATAATTTATATTATTTACGCAACCGAGTGCAAGGTACTTTGTACTACACTAGATGTGTACAGTCAGCAAAATTAACAGAACTGCGAAATTTTTCTTTTTCACAACTGCTCTGAGAAAGAGAACATTGTAAATGACAAATGCGGGAGTGAAATACTTTTCACTCCCGCAAATTGACAGGAGAGTGAGTGAAAAAGAAATTGTTAATAAAGGACTTTACTATTGTACATTTATTTGAACAAATATTTCGATAATTTTGATAATTATTTTATAAACAAATCGCACACAATAATTTTCACTTCTGTACACAGGAACTTAGATTAGAGACTATTCAACATAGGATTTTTGAAATGAGAAATTGTAAATACTTATTTTCTTATTTGATTGTAGAAACAGTTTTTTTTCGGAGATAAAGTACTTTTTTCTCAGAGCAGCTGTGAAAAATTTTATAGCTGGGGAAGGATGGAAAATTTCTTAACAAGAGTAAAGTTTGCACCAGAGCTGAATAAATTGTAACGAGGGTGAATTTCCGCCCCGAGCGTAACGAGTTATGAAATCTACTATTACTCTGTTTTTTGAGTTTTTACGTTTCGTGAATATTTACCATGCATGTGCCTCTAGTTGAAGAGAGAAAAAGAGAAGCAAACGAAACACAAAATGTGCAGTTCTGTTAATTTTGCTGACTGTTAGAGATGAGCGGGTCGACCATTTTTCGAGACCCAACCCGAACCGAACCCGACCGATAAAATTTTTCGAAACCCGAAACCCGAATTGTTTCAAAACCCGACCCGGGCCGAGCCCGACCCGATTAAAATGTTCGAAACCCGAACTGTTTCAAAGCCCGACCCGGACCGAACCCGATCCGATAAAATTTTTCCAAACCCGAAACCCGAACTGTTTCAAAACCCGACCCGGACCGAACCAGACACTCACGTTTTTCGAAACTCACAACCCAAATTACTTCGAAACAAAAATTATTTCAAGGTCCGACGTCTGCATTCTTCACAGACCTTAGACTAAAATTTAGACGAGTTTTGTAAAATATAAAAAGTCAATAAAGGATCGGGGCCGGAATAAAATAATATAACAAACCGACCCGGACCGAACCGGAAATTTTTCGAAACCCGAACTGTTTCCAAACCCGGCCCGGATCGAACCCGACCCGATTAAAATTTTCGAAATCCGAAACCCATGAACCCGAAAAAAACAATTCGGGTTCGGGTCGGGTTTTTCGAAGTTTCGGGCAACCCGCTCCCTCTACTGACAGTAAAGTACTTTGCACCGAGTTGCATTCAACGTTTATACGACAGAGGCATCTAAACTTTATTTCAGACCTGCTCTCGTTGACGGTATTAACGATATAGCATTGATAACGTGCTCTTCCGGAACTACTGGCATGTCAAAGGGTATGATTTATGATATTTCGTTGTGAGCATGGTCCAGTCAAGATTGCGTTCCCTATTCAGTACACTTATACGCTTCGCAATGAGAGTGACAAACATAGATACATAGAATCAGGAAGAAGAACTGAATAGACCGTGTCATGTCCGTGTCTTGTCACCGAACCTCAAGTGGTGACATCTTTCTTTTTTTCATTTCACCGTTCTACCATTTCCCTGTACTAACATTTCCCCCGTACTACAATTTCCCCGTACAAACGTTGTCACCGTGCTACTATTTCCCCGTAAAACCGTTTCTCCCGTCCTACAATTTCCTTCTCACTACTGTTTTCCCCGTACTACCGTTTCCATCGAACAACACTTTTCCCCGTACTACAATTTTCTCCTTACTACCGTTTCCCCGTACAAACGTTATCACCGTGCTACTTTTTCTCCGTACAACCGTTTTTCCCGTCCTACAATTTCCTCCTCACTATTGTTTTCCCCGTACTACCATTTCACCGTTCTACCATTTCCCCCGCACGACCGTTTCCACCGCACTACTGTTTTTCGCGTACAACCGTTTCCACCGTACTACTGCTTCGCGTACAACCGTTTCCCCGCACTACTGTTTTCCCTGTACAACCGTTTCCACCGTACCACTGTTTCGCGTACAACCGTTTCTCCCGTAATACCATTTTCTCCTCACTACTGTTTTCCCCGTACTACCATTTCACCATTCTACCATTTCCCCGTACTAACATTTCCCCCGTACTACCATTTCCCCGTACAAACGTTATCATCGTGCTACTATTTCCCCGTAAAACCGTTTCTACCGTCCTACAATTTCCTCCTCACTACGGTTTTCCCCGTACTACCATTTCACCGTTCTACCATTTCCCTCGCACAACCGTTTCCCCCGCACTAATGTTTTTCGCGTACAACCGTTTCCACCGTACTACTGCTTCGCGTACAACCGTTTCCCCCGCACTACTGTTTTCCCTGTACAACCGTTTCCACCGTACTACTGTTTCGCGTACAACCGTTTCTCCCGTAATACCATTTTCTCCTCACTACTGTTTTCCCCGTACTACCATTTCTCCATACAACCGGTTACTCTCTTACTGCTTCTTCCCCCGAGCTGCCCCACCAATACTCTAAGACTTTGCCACAGAAACCTATGGTCTACCACCTATACATTCCAAGATATTTTTAAAAGCATAAAAATTGACCCAATGTCCAATTGCCCGACATTTTCACCAATACTTCCACTCACAAAACTCTGAGACTTTGCCAAAGAAACCTATCGTCTGTTTCTCATACCTTCCCAAATACTTTTAAAAGCAAAAAATCCAAGATAGCGTCACTCTGACAGCTGGCAGCTATTTTCTTAGGATTCATAAAGATTCTACTCATCAATGTCAACAACTTTTCCGAAGAAACTGTCCAAAAAAACCAAAAAAAAATTTAAAATTACATCAAGAAAAAATTTCAATTGAAATCTAGGTAGCATAATGGTTTTTTTGCTATAAAAGGCAATGCAAAACGACACTCTGCTTCAGTTCCCCGGAACTCTTCAAGCAGGTCGGACCAAGATAGATTCACATGGGAATCTTCTTTTGCATTGCCTTTTTTTGAATCATAAGGCAATGCAAAACGACACTTTGCTTTAGTTCTTCGGAACTCTTCAAGCAGGTCGGACGTAGATAGATTCACATGGGAATCTTCTTTTGCATTGCCTTTTTTTGACTCATATAAGGCAATGCAAAACGACACTTTGCTTTAGTTCCTCGGAACTCTTCAAGCAGGTCGGACGTAGATAGATTCACCTGGGGGGAATCTTCTTTTGCATTGCCTTTTTTTGAATAATAGAAGGCAATGCAAAAGACTCTACTATTGCATTGCCTTTTCTTTGGCTTTTCGGCTTATAAAAGGCAATGCAAAACGACACTTTGCTTTAGCTCCTCGGAACTCTTCAAGCAGGTCGGACGTATGTTGGTTCAAGCTGGAAATTTGTGATCGACAATTTACAGACAGACAAACAGACAAAGTTTTGACTTTTATAATTAGTAATATAGATTGTGTCAATAGTTTTATGTTCGTCCGTATTCAGCTATGAAAACATGGATGACGCCACTTGAGAAAAGGGAGTAGTTCTATGTTGGGACCGTATATCAGCTACGAAAAAAACATAGATGTCACCACTTGAGGTTCGGTGACAAGACACGGACATGACACGGTCTATTGCCAAGTCTCGCTCCCCGAAACGTATAAATGAATTAATTTTTATTTTCTAAAAACTCAACAGGTGTAAGTCTATCACATGCAGCTTTAATAAATTCAATCCTTGACTATCCTTCAATTGGAATCGACGACACAATATTTTGCTTTAGCACAATTTATTGGTTAGGAGCGTGGTTTTTCCTTCTAACCGCTACATTTCGCGGCGCAACCAGACTGATTACTAGGAAATCATTTTCCCCAGACTTAGAACTGGATTTAATTGAAAAATATAAAATCAACGTCGTATTGAATACGCCACATCAATTGTCTATGCTACTAAAATGTGATCGAATCGATAAAAGTGATCTATCAACCATAAAAATGATGATCGTTAGCGGAACAAAACTTCTTATCGATATAAAATCCAAAATGAAAAACCTACTCCCCAACGGAACGATATGTAACGCTTACGGAATGAGTGAAGTTGCCGGATATATTGCCTGTGATTTTTGTGAGAATCCTTCGCTAGATACAAATGGACAAATACTGAATAGATGTTTCATCAAAATCACTGACAAAAATGGACACCGTTGCGATGTCAATGTCGATGGTGAAATTTGTATCAAAACAAGATATAAATTTTTGGGATATTACGGATGTCCCGAAGCGACAGAAGAATTATTTGATGCTGAAGATTATGTTCATAGTGGTGACATTGGGCATTTTGATGAAAAAGGAAACTTGTATGTCGTTGATCGGAAAAAAGACTTACTGAAATATTGCACGTTTCCCATAGCGCCATCGGAAATCGAAGACTTTTTAATTCAATCGCCTGCAATTGCGGCAGCTTGTGTTATTGGCATACCTGACGACGTTGCAACTGATTTGCCAGCAGCTGTTATTGTACGAAATAAGGGCCTCCTTATTACAGAAAAGGAAGTTTTCAATATGGTTTCTGGTAAGATTACGCCACACCTTTCAAAATTCTTGCAATAGTTTTTGTGTGAAGCTGAGATCAATACCAATACACATATTTTCCCCTCCATAAGAGAAGGTAATCGCGATTCAAATTCCAAGGAAGCCATGTGAAAAACTGAAGTGTATAAGAAAAAGTATTATTTACGCTCGTAGCAGCGTACATGCTTTTTTTTCTAGTTGGAAAATCGTTTTTCATTTGACTATTTTTCAGTTCTTTCATGAAGAACTTTAGTTTCTCCGATTCTCTAGAGCTTCGAAGTTTCAGACGCAAGATAGTGTCTATACTTTAGGACAATTAGGTCGCCCATATTTCAGAGATAAAGTTGTGGAATCTCTAGTTTCGTGGATAAAAATTTCCTTTCAATTGACTCTATGAATTCAGCAAATTGATAGAATTTCCGAGATCGCAAAGTCCTCGCATCTTTATTCCAAAAGTGCCTCATAACCCCTAATGGAAGACAGAATTCGATTCTGAATTTCAGGTTAAGGTTAACAACCAGGATCAAAATTCAGAATGTTACAAACATAATCATAAACACATTCTTAATAATAAAAATAAACACGTAAGTCAAAAGTTTGTCTGTTTGTCTGTAAATTGTCGGTCGCAAATTTCCAGCGTGAACCAACGTCCGACCTGCTTGAAGTGTTCCGAGGAACTGAAGCAAAGTATCGTTTTGCATTGCCTTTTATAAGCCGAAAAGCCAAAGAAAAGGCAATGTAATGGTAGATTCTTTTGCATTGCCTTCTATGATTCAAAAAAAGGCAATGCAAAAGAAGACTCCCAGGTGAATCTATCTACGTCCGACCTGCTTGAAGTGTTCCGAGGAACTAAAGCAAAGTGTCGTTTTACATTGCCTTATGATTAAAAAAAAGGCAATGCAAAAGAAGGTTCCCATGTGAACCAACATACGTCCGACCTGCTTGACGAGTCCAAAGCGACTGAGTTAAAATGCGGTTTTGCTTTGCCTTTTATAGCAAAAAAACCATTATGCTACCTAGATTTCAATTGAAATTTTTTCTTGATGTAATTTAAAAATTTTTTTTTGTTTTTTTGAACAGTTGGTTTCTTCGGAAAAGTTGTTGATATTGATGAGTGATATGAGTGAATGATATGAATCCTAAAAAAATGGCTGCCACCTGTCAAAGTGACGCCATCTTGGATTTTTTGCTATCTATGGAAGTTGGGCGATAGGTTTCTTTGGCAAAGTCTCCGACTTTTGTGAGTAGAAGTCACCAGTATTGGTGGGCAGCTCGGGAGAAGAAGCAGAACGGGGTAACTGGTAGTTCGGCAAAACGGTTTTGCGGGAAAATGGTAGTACGGGGGAAAACCAGATTTACGTAAGCTTATGGTAACTACTCAAATACTACTAAATCCATTTCTTATTCATCTAAATCTAACTTTGCACACCCTTGCATACATATAAGTATTAATGTCGCAAATCTCCGACCTAGCGGACAAGAATGCTTAATGTCCGCGTAGCCCCTAGGGGAGGGGGTATTTACTAGTCAGAATAGATGTGGCAAACAGAATGGATGTTACAAAAAGACTCGAACGTATCTAAATATACAAATAAGCAAACAATCCAACGTTTAATGTTTGATCTTTTATAACTGTAAGAGTTTCACAGATCCATAGAAATTACACAACGTAATGTCAAAGGCCCTACCGAAGTACGTCTCAGACCATTCAAATCTAGAAAAGTTTATATCCAAGGATTGGGCTATTTTCTCCTAAAGCCCTCAAGCACTTTCATTCTCTACAGCTTTGCCTTTGGAAGCAACTTTGTACCTCTCATAGTTCTAGAGATATGGGTCATCCCACCCAAATCTAGAAGTAGCCATATTCCAGGATTGTGCCATTTTTACTCAAAACCCTGAAACACGTGTTTGCTTAAATTTAATTTTCTACAACTTCGCCTTTGGAACTAACTTGCTAACTCTCACAGTTCTGGAGATCCGGGTCATCCTGCCCAATTATGGAAGTGGCCATATACGAGGATTAGGCCATATTTCCACAAAACCCTGAAACACGTGTTCGCTTAAATATAGTTCTCTACAACTTCGCCTTTGGAACCAGCTTTCTAACTCTCATAATTCTGGAGATCTGGGTCATCCTGCTCAATTATGAAAGTGGCCATATATCAGGATTGTACAAACTTCCCCAAAATCGATCAAGTGGTTCCGGAGATATGGTCGAGGAAGTGACCAAAAACATGGCTTTTCGAAGGTCGGTGAAGCTTTTTCGCAAATATCTCAGCAAGTGTAGCATTTTGGTGTCAAATGAAAGCATTTGATGTCACAAAACTGGGAAAAAATTTTTGTGGGAATCGGTACAGGGGTCTGGGCACTGGGACCAATGGAATGGACGAAATTGAGATTCTTGGCCATATACGAAAACAGTTTTTCGTCTATATTTTTCGTCTATATCTCCTTAACTATGCAATATGGAGATTTACTGAAAAGGCAAGGTTGTAGAGAATTAAATTTAAGCGAAAACGTGTTTCAGGGTTTTGGGGAAATATGGCCCAATCCTGGTGTATGGCCACTTCCATAATTGGGCAGGATGACCCAGATCTCTAGAACTATGGGAGTTAGAAAGTAGGTTGCAAAGGCGAAGTTGTAGAAAATAAAATTTATGTGAACACGTGTTTCAGGGTTTTGAGGAAATATGGCCCAATCCTGGTATATGGTCACTTCCATAATTGGGCAGGATGACCCAGATCTCCAGAACTATGAGAGGTAGACAGTTGCTTCCAAGGACAAATTCGTAGACAGTAAAATTTTAGATAACACATGTTTCTGGGTTTTAGGGAAAAACGACGTAGTCCTTGGATATAAGCTTTTCTAGATTTGAATGGTCTGAGACGTACTTCGGTAGGGCCTTTGACATTACCTTGGGTAATTTCTATGGATCTTTGAAATTCTTACAGTTATAAAAGAACAGAAAACGTTGGATTGTTTGCTTATTTGTATATTTAGGTACGTTCGAGTCACTTTGCCACATCTATACTGATACTGGTTATGTTTATTTACTAGTTTCGTTGTTTGTGGTTCTACTTTTGAGATCCTTTCATTACCGGAAAGTTTTACTGTGCCAGTGGTAAGCTGTGCGACAAACCCAGTGCCATCCATGAGATGTACTAGGAACGAAACTAGTAGGAGTAGAATACCGGTTCTCCCAACAATGCCTTTTCCGGTAAGCAGTACGATATGGCACTACACTCAACTTCACTCGACTTGAACTATTTTGTTTACAAATCTAACAATCGGTACAAATCCGTCTGCGGTTGAGTTTCGAACCAACTCACTGACAACTCAATCTCGCAGCAGCAAGCAGACGTGTTAACCACTTCGCTATCGAGTTCTTACGAATCTATAAAAAATCATCGAGCATATAATGAGAGTGTCTTAATAGACAAACTTTTTTTTGATACTTTGCAAGAATTTTTCCAAGTGTTTGGTTTCTGCTAAGATTCATACATTTTTTGTAGACAATTTTATCGACTCCCGTAAACTACGTGGCGGCGTTTACTTTGTAGATTCTTTACCGACAACCCCATCGGGAAAAGTAAAACGGAAAATCGTGCAAACAAATGCTATCGAATTATTTAGACAAAGATGAACGGCAAATGGCATATAAAAATTCCAAGATCGCTGTTAATCATGGAATCAAGTTCCATTCCTTTAACAAAATTGTCCCACATAATAAAATAAAATGAATGAAATGAAGTTTGTGCTTTTACATTTTCCATTTTGTCAACGAGAATGAATTCAACCACCCGACCTTAACGGCTGGCCGCTGGCTGTTATTTGTTTTTCATTACACCAACGAATATTGTTATTTTCGCTTCCCAAACGACAACCGAAAATGAAAAAATTCAACTCTTGATTGGTAAGGGAACCGAAAATATTTTCGGTTCTCTAAATGGTAGCCGAAAATTACAGAGAACCGATATTTTTGTTTATAAGAACAGCAATTCAGAAACGATATGATTTCTTAGAATGGGTAATAATAGGCTACCAAAAAGGATTTGGAAGTACAGGTCTCGAGTGTTAGGTTAAGTGGTAGACCAAGGAGAAGGTTCATAGATTCAATTAAATTAGATGTAGAAGTTAGGGGACTTTCGATAAGCGAACAAACCATCTCCTTGGCAATTCCGAGAATTTTTTGTAGAGTAAGCCCAACTGTGGAAAGTCATTCAATACTTTGCAAATCTCTACGGATTAAAGCCTACAAATTTGCAATCAATCGTTCGATGCAATTCATTACATATTACTTTTACTATAAAAAACTCTTATTTGAATTATTTTGTCATAAACATGACGCATAGACATTAACGCATTTAGAAGAGTTGCGTTATGGAGTTCATTAGAAGAGATCAACATTTTAGCAACAGTAATCATTTCGGTGACAGTTCGATAGTCCAATCAATACCTCTAAAGGGAGCATTATATTGAGCCGCATCGCATAAGGTTTGTGGGAAAGCTCATCTTGACAAAAAAAATTTTTGTTCTGTCAAGTTGAGATTTCACACGAACCTTACGCGATGCGATTCGCATCGCGCTCAATATAATGACCGAGACAAATAGATACGTCAACACTTTGTCCATCACGACCATCAGCATATATAAAGTTGCATGACCTGACTGAATATTGGCACTATATGCCGAAATGTGGATCTGTTCTAATTATCTCCATAACACAACTGTTCTAGACGTGTTAATGTCTGAGCGCCATGTTAATGACAAAATAATTTAAAAAAGAGCTTACACGTTCATAGTAAAAGCAATATGTAAACATAAGTAAAGCCAACCCGTACGTAAAGCCTTCACATGCGAAAAACCTCGACGTACTAAAGTCTTACTATGTATCATTAATATAATGCGCATCAGAATGCATAGTCAAGTTCTCTTGATATAATGTTTGTCAGATTCAAATTCCTTTAGAACTATAAAAGTTTGACTCATAAAAATTACCCAAGTTAATGTTGAAAGTCCTCCCGAAGTACGTTTACAATTTAAATCTCTACAACTTTGCCATTGAAAGCAACTTTCTATCTGTCATAGTTCTTGAGATATGACTCATCCTTCCAAATTCTCTACAACTTTGTCTTCGGGAGTAAGTCTCTATGTTTCATAATCATGGGCAAGCGGTAGCGATGCGCCCGTGACGCAAGTCCCCATACGAAAAAAAAAAATCAGAATTTTTTTTTTCGTAGACTTCGGAACCATATATACAGCTAAGTTTTGACTTTTTTCTTTTGCGTCGTACTCCCCTGAGACCTAGTTCCTTTAGATTCCTTGTAAAATTTTGATTGAAATCGACATTTTACTCATTAAAATCGGTCCAGTGGATCCGAAGATATGACCTTTAGAAAACCGTCATTTTCCATACAAAATGTGCTGCTTTATATAAGCCCAAGTTAATGGAAACATCCCACGTTAGTTCCTTAGTTAGTTGGTTAGTTCCAGAGCCATTTGTATGAAAAACGACTTTTTTGGCTCGTGCTCGAAAACGGCTCGATAACTTTTCTTGAAATTTTGCAGGGACCTTCGGGTGGGCTTGTGAGATTTTAAAAAAGGGGGGGTACCGGCCTCGTTTCGGCGCCAGGGCTCTTAGAAGGCGCCATATAAAGCCCATATGTACGTGTATGTATGTGTGTGTAGTGTATCAGGGTGACCGCCAAAATGGCGGAAAATAGGCGGGGACTCAAAAAAAAACTTTTGATATGTTTTAGAGGAAGTTGAGGGTATCATTTTCGCCCATGGAAGTAGTAACCGCCGCGCTTCGGTTTGGCGGCAGCGACGGCTCAAAATAATGCAAAACATTACAATCAAAACGAAAACCCTTTTTAAAAGGGAAACGTGACGCAAGTCCTCTTCTCTTCTTCCAAAGCCAACTGATATCACAACAAAAACCCTTTTTAAAAGGGAAAGGTGACGCAAGTCCTCGTCCCTTCTTCCAAAACAACAAAATTCTTTTGAAATATTTTCACTTCTGAGTAAAAAAATGCGTCACAAATGCCGGACCCGCCAATGTAATAATTTTTCTACGCTTTCAGCTTTCACAATGCAAAAATTTGACTTTATGGGATGTATGGCGTATTTTTGTACAGGAAATGAAATTTTTGCGCATGAAAGCTGAAAGCGTAGAAAAATTATTACATTGCCGGGTCCGGCATTTGTGACGCATTTTTTTACTCAGAAGTGAAAATATTTCAAAAGAACTTTGTGCGTTCCGAAGCTGCAAGCGTCATCCAAATTGATATCAGTTGTTTTGGCAGAAGGGACGAGGACTTGCGTCACGTTTCCCTTTTAAAAAGGGTTTTTGTTGTGATCATAATAAACCAAAGGTTGATGAAAACCCATCTCGTATTGTATATGTCTGAGAAATAAAATTTTCCGTGAGTTCCAGTGCCCAAACCACTTAACCTATTTCCACAAATATTTTTTCCCAGTTTTGTGACATCTAAGTCTTTCATTTGACGCTAATTTGAACAATTTACGTGCTGTACTTGCTAAGATATGCGTGAAAAAGTTTCATCGACCTTCGAAAACCACGTTTTTGGACACCTCAGTTTTTCGACTACCTTTCAGGAAAAAAAAGTTTTTGAAAATCGGTAAAGATTTACACAAGTTATCGTGTTGACGGACAGACAGACCGACAGACAGAAGGAATTTTTTTTTCGCTGATTTGTCATCTGGAGGCAACAAAAAAAGTTTCCCTCTTACTCATGGGTTCGAATTCGCAATCAAACGTGGTAGTAAACGCATCAGACCTTCGTACTTCGAACGGGTCTAAACATATGCAAGGGACCCGTACGTATCAGAATAGATGTGGCAAACAGAATAGATGTTACAAAAAGGCTCGAACGTATCTAAGTAAATATTGGCTTACCTCTAAAGTATATGCAATAACGTCCTCATTAAATTGGATTGGCAATTGCCGAAAGGGCAAAATTGAAAAACCCGTCCGACGAACGGGTGCAAAAAATCTCTCCAAGCCCTTAAAATAAGCCCAGAATAAAGAACTGACCTAGAGCACTTAGCAGAGGCCTCTGAACCATACCTCCATGTACAAAAAAGTTCGTTTCTTTTTTCTCTACAACACTGCACAAAAAGCCTAATTATCAAAGGAATATCCACGACTCTTTGGCCCGAACCTCTCAAAAGATTTTCACTAATTTAATTTTCATGATTTGCTGATGTCCATATCTTTCCTTCAAAACCTTGAAGAGCGATTTCCGTTCTAATTTCGCACTGATATAAGTGAAAAAAAATCCACCAACCTTCAAAAAACCACGTTTTTCACTACTTTTTCGGCCATAACTTCGAAGTTTTTAGACCGATTTTGCCCAAATTCAATCCTGTAGTCAATTTACCTTTCAGAGATTCAGTTTTGGGGCCCTAGCTAAGTGCAAAGCTCAATTAAAAAAATTTCTTCCATGAATTGTCAGGCATGCTCAGATCTTTCAAACAAACAAAATTTATGAAAATCGGAAAAGATTTACTCGAGTTATGTACAAAAAACTGGTAGGGCCCTAGAAGACATTCGTTTCTAGAGCCCTAGCTAAGTCCAAGGACTCAAATCCATGAATTGTAGGCCATGTCCTAATCTTTCAAACAAATACAAATTTATGAAAATCGGAAAAGATTTACTCGAGTTATGTACAAAAGACTAAAAACCACTTAAACGGCCCTAGTGTTAGAATATCAATTTGACCGACAATCGTATGTTCAGAATATAATCTAGTGTTCAGTATTTGTAAAATATTCTTTCTAAATTAAATTGTCATTTCGTAAAGACGTGTTTGTCTCTAAATTATTTCTTTCGGTTATTTTGGAAGCTTCCCAATTCCTGGTAAACAAACACCTAGCTCGTTGGCCCTTGGGCCGACAGTGCCCAGATTCAATCCCAAAAAAGATTGTTCAGCTGCCTTTCAGGGAAAAAAACAGTTTTTGAAAACCAATTTATGTAAGAAACGCTTTTGCATTCGAGTCTTTGGACTTAGCTAGGGCACTAAAAACGAGTCCCTGCTAGGGCCATACGTGTTTTTTGTACATAACTTGAGTAAATCTTTTCCATTTTCATAAATTTCTTTTATTTGAAAGATCTGGGCATGACCGACAATTTATGGAAGAAACGTTTTTGGATTTCACATTTTGGCGATTGTTCTTGGCGTTTCGAATCATTAGATGAAGTGTCAAGAAACGGCAAAATGAATTTTGGCGATTTGACATTGGCGATACTACGCAGCTACGGCGCGACAGAAGCCGGCGACGCGTCCGTCGCCCTAAGCCCGTCAATTTTTGAATGACACCTTACTCGAATATATGACCAGTTATACAGTTCCTTACCTTTTCGATAAGATTTGTTGTAAACGTTGTAAAACAAGATAATAAGGTCAGTGGTCGTATATCGCTATGTGTAAATGCTTCAAATTGATTATCAATTAAGTCCGAAGTGGTGTAAACACTACAACTTACCCAATTTACGTAATACCCAAATCTAACAACTCATTTCATACAGTGTATAACAAACGAACAACCCAATTCTCTATCAGTTTGGTCCGCTCGACTAGCCTTCATATGATCAATCAATGAACCGAAAGTCCGATATTGTAGAGACTGAAGTGATATATGCTGTCGTTTATTTCAATTGGGTTTTCAAATGTCAAATGCAAACATGCTTTTCCAACATATTTGGGAATATTTTGCTAATGCCATGTAATGTATATTGTTGTCTAGTACAGACGAAACAGTTATTTCAATTTGAGAAGAAACTTTATGGCACACTAAAACCGATATTGGGAAAAGTTCGGTTGGCTTAATGAGATATGTGATATTTTATTCAGATTTTTTTAAATGTAATGTAAAATGTTGCCAATGCTATGGATGTGCGGATATAGTTCATAAATTCGAGGATAGAAAAATTAAATTCGCTAGTTTTTGCATTCAACTGAGAATGAAAATAACAAAGTTATACATCCCCAATGCAATATTCAAATCCATAAAAATAAAAGAAACTTTTTCCACTTTATAAAACAGACACAAAATTTCATAAAAATGCTTAAAATTTTACAGAGTGCAATGATTTTTAAATAAAAATATTTGAATACGGAGAAGTGCAACAGATTTCACTAAACAGTTATTTTCATGACATGGGGTGAAACATTGAAATTGCTACGAGAGTCAAGTTGGTGACCAACTGGTGACGTAGACGTTAATCCGCAAAAAACCTCTTACAGAGGAGGTGTGACGCAAGTCTTTATCTCTGCTTACAAAAGCTGTGAAATCAGAAGTGTGTGACGCATTAATCATCCAAGGTAAAACTAATTTCTTCCAGTTACAAAAGTTCTGAAATCAGGGGGGGTGACGCATTAAGCTTCGATTCGCAACAAAAATTTGTAAGCAAAATTACGTTGAGTTCAAAAAATTGCGTCACAAATGCCAGATCCAACGACGAAACAATTTTTCTGTACTTTCAGTTTTTACGCAGCGAAAATTTGACTTTTATTTCTTGTCACATCGTTTAGGGTAAATTTAAATTTTTGCGTCTAAAAACTGAGTGTTGAAAAATTATTCCGCTGGTGGGTCTGGCATTTGTGACGCAATTTTTTGAACTGCACGTAATTTTGCTTACAAATTTTTGTTGCGAATCGAAGCTTAATGCGTCACCCTCCCTGATTTCAAAACTTTTGTAACTGGAAGAAAATAGTTTTATCTAAGATAATTATTGCATCACACTTTTCTGATTTCACAGCTTTTGTAAGCAGACATAAAGACTTGCGTCACACCTCCTCTGTAAGAGGTTTTTTTGCGGATATAAGTACTTTTGTAAGTTTGTAAGCAACTTCTTAGATGCCATAGTTCTAGAGGTATGAATCATCCCTCTGGAATCTGGAAGTGACGTTATCCCGGGATTAGGCCATATTTTCCCAAAACCATGAAACACGTGTACGCTAAAATTTAAATCTCTACAACTTCGCCTTTGGAACCAACATTCTAACTCTCATAGTTCTAGAGATCTGGGTCATCCTGCCCAATTATGGAAGTGGCCATATACCAGGATTGGGCCATATTTTCCCAGAACCCTGAAACACGTGTTCGCTTAAATTTAATTCTCTACAACTTCGCTTTTGCAACCAACTTTCTAACTCTCATAGTTCTGGAGATCTGGGTCATGCTGCCCAATTATGGAAATGGCCATATACCAGGATTGGGCCATATTTCCCCAAAACCCTGAAACACGTGTTCGCTTAAATTTAATTCTCTATAATTTCGCCTTTGGAATCAACTTTCTAACTCTCATAGTTCTAGAAATACGGGATACATTTCATGAAACTTTCAAAACCTTACAACGTAAAAAAAAAATTGCCACAAAGAGAGAAAGAAAGGTTTACCAAATTGACTAGTTAAAAATATTCGATTTGAGTGCATTTCCATACAAAATAGCAAAATTGTTTAATTCATATCTCCGGAACGACTGGACCGATTTTAATGAGTGAAAAGACACTTTGGCCTAAAATTTTCCGTAGAATCCGGGAAAAATATTTTCCGGGGGGTACGTCGCTCGGGGGGGGGGGGGGGAGTCAAAAAGTTCCTGTATATATGTTCCTTAGTCTACGAAAAAATTTCTTGTGAATTTTTTGACGTGTAAGACTTGCGTCACGGCCCCTTACTATCGTGGGGCCATGATAAAGCAAGTCGTACTCGTGTAGAATGTTTTCATGGAGAAAAATTGCAACAAACAAATATCTGGTTCCAAAAAATTTTCTATGGCAATGTTGAAGTGGGGAACGGGTACATCACTTTGCACTCGGTTCCAACTCGGCACAAGGCTGTCTACTTGAGAAATTTTGCTAACCATAAATAACGCAGCCTGGTGCCAAAAATATGTAAATGTCATCGCAACGGAAGCAAGTACCTAACTGCCCACTCAAGTTGTGAATGTAGAGGGAAGCAGCAGTTTGGTGCCAAATTGAAATTTATATGTCAGTATTCCTTACTGCCGTTACAACGGCTTTAACTGTTTTTCGGCTCTACAAGGCTCATTGAAAAGGGGACATCCATAAATCCCGTCAGTACTATCGGGGGGAGGGGGTTCCTCAAAAAGAGGACGAAAGAGAACGGTGGAGGGGATAAAAACGAAATGTGGACGTACATGACTTCAAAATACAATCATTATGAATATCTTATAAGTTAAAGATTTCATCCATCTTTCTATCATCTGGTATACCTCCCATTATACATGCAGCGTTGTGTTTTTGAATTGCCAGAGAGATTCTTTCGTATAGAAACTTTTTACTGCGGGGATCATTAATTTTGTTCTCACAATTTTTTTTTCAAATCTAACAAATATGGCTAATTTCATCTGTACCGTCACCTGGGTAACGAATTTCATCTCTTTCACTCATTCAATTGTATTTATATTAGCATTATACAAAACACATTCGTTAGCGGCGGCTAGAGGATAAACAAATTTCGGCGGCGGTGACTGAATTCATCTAGCCGAAAAAAAATTTTGAGCGGCGGCTTAGCCGCGCCGCCGATCGAACAGCCGGCTGGTGGCGGCTGGAGGCACTAATTTGAATATTCACTACGTGCTACTTTCGAAATCTCATTAACAGCATTAGCAGGACGCAAAGCTATGTACTTTTTCACAGTTTCGCATAGCGGTCCATCGATCATGGTCCTTAGATGAAGAATCAACAATAAAAAACATATGAAGGGACCCGTACGTATCAGAATAGATGTGGCAAACAGAATTGATGTAACGAAAAGACTCGATCGTATTTAAGTAAATATTGCCTTACGTCCACATTAAATTATATTGGAAATTGCCGATAGGGCATTTTGAAAAACCCGCCCGAAGAAACGGTGTAAGAAAGGCCTTCCGAAAGTACAAAATTGATCTCCAAATAGACAAAAATGTTCGCCTCAATTTTCTCTACAACATAGCAAAAATAATTTTTTAAGGGTCGACTTTAGGACCGACCTAGGGCCGTAAGGAAATGCCTCTGACACATACTTCTATAGACAAAAATGTCTCTGCAATATTACAAAAAATTGTTTTTTTGGTTAGGACCGACCAGAGGCCCACTTAAGCCCCAAACACAGGCCCAAATTTGTTTATGAATATAATTCGGTACACGGTTACCTCTCAAATAGAAAAAGAATCAACAAAATTGCCAAAATCAACAAAATTGGTTAGGATTTGCCTGATTTATGTAAACAAAAACACGTTGGGCCTAGTTTCAGGGTCCTGGCTGAGTCCAAAGGCATCTTATCAAAAAACTTTCTTCCATAAAATGTGAGACATTCCTAGAGCTTTCGTTTGAATTTTTTTTGGAAATCGGAAGAGATTTATGCTCGAGTTATGTACAAAAAAATGTACGGCCCTAGCAGATACCCGTTTTTAGTACCCTATCTAATTACAAGGGCTCAAAATCAAAAAAGTTTCTTCTACAAATTGTCGGCCATGCCTAGATCTTTCAAACAAAAAAAAGGTTATGACAATCGGAAAAGATTTACTCGAGTTGTACAAAACACAAAACACAAAAACACAAAACACAAAAACACATAGAGCGCTAGCAGAGACTCGGTTTTAGTGCCCGAGCTAAGTCCAAGGACTTAAATTTAAAAAGGTTTCTTCCATAAGTTGTCGACCATGTTCAGATCTTTCTAACAGTGAAAAATTTATGAAAATCCGAAAATATTTACTCGAGTTATGAACAAAAGACCAAAAACCACTTAAACGGCCCTAGCTCGGCGGCCCTTGGGCCCGCCAGTGCCCAAATTTAATCCCATAAAAGATTTTTTGAATTGATTTATCTCGACTAAAACTCACTAGATTTTCAAAAACTTTTTTTCCCTGAAAGGTAATCGAAAAATCTATTATGGGATTGAATCTGGGCACTTTCGGCCCAAGGGTCTTGGATTTGAGACCTTAGACCTAGCTAGGGCACTAAAAACGAGTCTCTGCTAGGGCCAGACGTGTTTTTTGTACATAGTTCGAGTAAATCTTTTCCGATTGTCATAAACTTTTTTTTGTTTGAAAGATCTGGGCATGACCGAATATTTATGGAAGAAACTTTTTCGGATTGAGTCCTTAGACTTAGCTACGGCACTAAAAACGATTCTATGCTAGGGCGATACGTGTTTTTGTACATAACTCGAGTAAATCTATTCCGATTGCGATAAACTTTTTTTTGTTTGAAAGATCTATGCATGGTCGACAATTTGTAGAAGAAACGTTTTTGATTTTGAGCCTTTGGACTTAGCTAGGGCACTAAAAACGAGTCTGATGTCCGATTTTCATGTTTTTTTTATTTGAAAGATCTGGGCATGACCGAATATTTATGGAAGAAACTTTTTTGGATTTGAGTCCTTGGACTTAGCTAGGGCACTACAAACGAGTCTCTGCTAGGCCTTGTTTGAAAGATCGAGGCATGGCCGGCAATTTATCAAAGAAACTTTATTCGGTGCTTAGAAGTGGGCCTCATGTCGGTATTAAGGTCGACCCTAGCCCAAAAAATGGTTTTTTGCTATGTTGTAGAGAAAATTGAGGAGAACATTTTTCTTTATTTGGGGGTCAATTTTGTGCTTCCGGAAAGTTTTTTTACACCTTTTCTTCGGCCGATTTTTTTAATATTGCCCTATCGGCAATTTCCAATACAATTTAATGTGGACGTAAGGCAATATTTGCTTAGATACGTTCGAGTCTTTTACTAACATCAACCCAGTTCGCCGCATCTATTCTGATTCATATTATTGGTATTGTTCATAAGTGGACCACGAAACACTGATCTAGTGATCCTTTGTTCCCTCTTCCTTTCATCACGTAAATCAGGCCGACATCCCGAACCCGACTAGGAACTTGTCTTAGCCGTTTTGTCCTTGTCTGGGTCCTTCTGAGGGTTGAACCAGTCGACCTCCAAAATTCCTGAACCTAAGGGAAGTGAACCTATGATGCGAAAGCCTAAAGACTACATTTTAGTGCCCTCTGAGTTTACTTGTGACCGAATTTACTTTTAGTCAGCTTGTGCACCTGTTCGGACGTTCTCAATAAATTCCCCTGTAAACTGTGCTTCTTCTAGTCTTTATTGGAATCTGGAAAACCAATAGGATTATCAGAGAATCTCATCTTCGCCAGATGCTTTATGCGACACCGGCCCATGTTAAGCAATTCTCTAACCCACTTCTCATCGGGCATCGCGCCAAAACAATTCGGGTACACTTTTCATACGTATACGCTACACCAGGGACCAGGGAGCGACCCTATCCATTCTTCAGCGTTTTCACGCATGTTGGTAGTGTCTGAAAGGCTGTGGATCGCAGTTTACTGCCTTTTATAGCCAACTCATCGGTCCTCGCGTAACTATCTATGGCAGAGTGTCCAGGAACCCCTTAAAATCATTAACTAGCCTAGAGGAAACAGACGACATGATAGCCTTGATCATCTCCTCACTAACCCGTCAGAGCATTTGTGATTTCTGCTTACCACGCGCTGAACAACCATCTGACGAGAGTAAGGCATGACTGTTTCTATGAGCTCAGAAACGGGCGGAGATGTTATTTATGTAGGCTAAATTTTCTCCAAGCTGAGGCATCGAGTCTTTAACATTGAATCTCACACACGCATTATTGAAGAGGTGATAAATAATAATTGAATAAAATAAAATGATATTAAAGACCTCAAATCGAATTATTGATACTAATTGTAAGACGAATACTCAGTTTTTGAGCTACTAAAATGCCTGCAAAATGAGAGTCTACATAGAGCTACAAAGAATTACTCCATATCTTCTACTGTATGTCCAATACAAAATATTAGGAACGGAATCATTAAAACGTGCAGCTTTTCATAGAAATTGTTTAATCTGGTAATAAATGAGTACATAGTTCGTAGAAGTGAGTGAGATAACTCAGAATTCGTCTTACTCTCTTCTTCAAACTATGAAGTTCGTTCTCTACGTACCTATCTCATAGTTCGTAGAGAGGAGTAAGATGAATTCTGAGTGTATCAAATACATGAATACAACACACTAAGTATTCGTTTTATTAACTGTATTACCAGATGAAATAACTTTTATGAAAATATGCACATTCTTATGATTCAGTTACTGTATTAATTTGTTAAACAAATTTTCAAGACTAAATTTTTCGGCGCGACGAAAGTGGAATCTGCGGCGGCGGCGTCGTCGTTTCATTTTTTTCGGCGGCGGCGTTTGTCGGCGTGAGCCAAAAATCGGCGGCGCGCCGACGTGAAATCGGCGGTGCACACGTCTATACAGAGCCCATACCACTGACCCGATTTAAAAAAAATTTTTTTTAGTTTTTCGAGATCAAATGCTTTCACTTGACACCAAAACAAACAATTTCCGTGCTGTACTTGCTGAGATATTTGCGAAAAAGTTCCACCGAACCTCTAAAAATCATGTTTTTGGTCACTTTTTCGACCGGAACCACTTAAGCAATTTTGCTCATCTTTGAACTAGAATCATGGGACATATGTACTTTTCAGTGTGGTCGGTGTGCCGGACGGACATACGGACATTTTTTTTGCTGATTCGTCATAACTAGACGATATTAAATCCATCTCCCTCACTCCCGGCTATATCTACCCCATGTTACAATAAAATGTCTTGCAATAAACGTAAACGTATGAGAAGAAGAAGAAGAGTTCAACAACAGTCTATTTCGTCTTGTTTAAATCTATTACTTTTGGTCTTACCAAGCAAGATTGTGTCATTTTCGTTCTTGTGCTGCGTGTAAGAAGTTGGTCCGTCCAAAGCTGTGTTGAAGTTGTTCCGATTCGTCGCTTATTCATACCCAGAAAACCAATTCCAAATTGTTCGTTCAAGTAATCATAACTCTTGAGTCGACTCAGCTGTTGCACCGCTGACATCCGTCATTTCAATCTAAACCGTATTTTACCACATAGCAGTGCCGTCTTCTCGGCGGTATTTTTCGAAATCAGTGAGTCTTCGAAGGGAAAATTCATGGAGTGAGTCTGCGATCACTTAAGAATTGTTTTTACACCATAAGCAAATGGATACAGATTCTGATGATGCGGAACCCGCTAACATCTGCCCTATTTGCGAAAGGTCCTTTGAAACGCTGGAATTCGTCAACACTGGGCTAAAGGTCACTCTGTCAGTGGTATACAATCTGCAATTGAATTCAATACGCAGGGGATCCTTTCTAGTGCAATTTCTCCTTCACTAGTTACCTCTCGAGCGTCGTCAGCTCAACCGTCGTCAGCTCAAGCGTCGTCACAAAATTGAAAATTCGAAACACGGTGATTTGGCTAATTCAATTTTGCGCAGTAGAGTCACATGTGACATATGCGGTTTTCTTGCCAAAAATCAACGGAGTCTCAATATTCACCAAAGGATACACGTCTTTCAGCCGGTTACCAATGCGCCAGTCCCTAACTTGGCTCAATTCAACTTCGATTCACTCGACGAGGCTAGTCTCATCCGGAAGTTTGGTGAGTTGATTTATGCCAAGAGCTGACCAAGGTCGTAGAAAATGTAGCCGCCAAAAATGACATCCTTTCATGGTTTCGCCTTTTAAGCTTCCCGCACATAGTTCTGAACCAAGTGTCGAAGAACTCCTTCAAGGCCAGCCGTAGACCGAATATCATCCGTCATAATCTGTCTGTCTTTTCGAAACTAACGGACATTCCGAGTTTGTTTAACGAGAAATTAACATTATTGTCAGTCGACCTGCCGAAAAAGACAATAAGCCAATCCGAGAAACTGATCATCAAGATCGCACAGCGCAAAATATCAGAAGGCAACATAGGCGGAGCGGTGCGTGTACCAGGAAGGAATGGCTGATTACACACCTGAAGCCCTAGAAAAACTCACAGGCAAACACCCAGACGAGGATTCCATTTTCATTCTAGAAAATATACCAAATCTAGAGCCCTTTGAGACTTCCATTGAACAGGTCGAAAATTCAATTAAACATTTTCCCATAAGCTCCTCTGGAGGCATCGATGGATTAAGACCTCGACATCTCAAGGATCTTATTTCCTTTTCGTGTGGCAACTCATCCTCCAAACTATTAACGGCGACGACGAAATTGGTTCATTTAATCCGTGCGGGTAAAACTGGTCCTAAAATGCTTCCAGTTTTTTACGGTGCGTCATTAATAGCCCCCGCTAAGAAAACTGGTGACATTAGACCAATTGCAATCGGTCTTACGTGGAGAAGGTTGGCTGCTTCAGCATCAAAGAAGAGCTTTCTCAGCAACTCTTTCCAATTCAAAA
Organism: Pseudolycoriella hygida; assembly: GCA_029228625.1. Classification (NCBI taxonomy): domain Eukaryota; kingdom Metazoa; phylum Arthropoda; class Insecta; order Diptera; family Sciaridae; genus Pseudolycoriella; species Pseudolycoriella hygida. Next base: position 104,799,884 of record CM055406.1, read on the forward strand.
CGGTTTTGCTGTGAACGGCGAAGCTGAAGCAATAATTCACGCGGTTCGAGTGTTTGCGAGTGCAGAGCATGAAAATTCGGTGGCGATCATCAAACTGGATTTTAAAAACGCCTTTAACGAAATGCTACGAAAGTTTCTGCTTGAAGAAGTGAAGAAAGAAGCACCTTCTTTGTTCCCAATGTTGCAGCAGGCGTACAGCAGCGCTGCTGATCTCTTCTTCGGTGACGTCATTATTGAATCCAAAAGAGGGACACAGCAAGCAGATCCTTGTGCTTCCGCTGCCTTTTGCAATGCGTGGTTTCTCGACGACGGTACGATTGGTGGGGAATTTCAGAACTTATTGAATGATATTGCTCGAACATTAGCATTTTGTGAGGAATCAGGTCTCTCGTTAAATCCGTCTAAATGTGAGGTATTTTTCATCAACGGATCGCCTGACGAGAAAACGGATATGTTGGAAAAACTTAATAGTCTTTTGCCTGGCATTAAAACCATCGACGCTGCATCCTTCCAATTGCTAGGTGCGCCGATTTTTAATACCGCAATGAATGCCATGTTGTCCCAAGTAAAGACCACCGTAGATTTGTTATGCCAAAGACTGACTCAGATGGATATTCACCCAGCATTACGCGTCCTTCGCTGCTCGTTATCAACGCCGAAATTCCAGCATTTACTTCGTACGAGCCCCACCTTTCTACTGCCTAACAAATTGAAAGAAATCGATGACTTTTACCGGTGCACAATCGAGGCAATCACCAATAACAAACTGACCGACATATCGTGGACTCAGGCATCGTTGCCACTCTCTGCTTCTGGCCTCCTTGTAAGAAGATTGTTTGACTTAGCGCATCCAGCCTATTTTTCCTCGGTCTACCAATCGGAAACACTTTCAAACCTCATTCTAGCTAAATCAAACTTACACGTTTTCACTCCACACGTCATCTCCCTCATCGATGCATACCCACCAGAGTTAACTCCTACACCGTTGGAGTATAAAAAGGTTCAGAAAAACTGGGATTGTTTGCATGTAAATAGCATCTTCGACGAATTGTTATCTTCTAGCGGACCGGCTGATCGGGCACGACTTCTTGCGTCATCATCCAAACCATCATCAAAGTGGCTGCAAGCTGTCCCTTCCCACCAAATTGGTCTTTTGATGATTGATGGATAATGATGCCGCAAGAATTGCTGTAGCCATCCAAAATATGCGAATCACATCGCTGCATATGCGGAGCTACGGTGGAACAGAATGGTCTCCATGGTCTCTCATGCAACAAGATGAAGGGGAGATATGGTCGACACGCAGAAATCAACAAAATCGTCTCTTCGGCTGTATCTCGAAATGATGGCAAAAAGCCCGACGGTTTGACGAGCTTCCCATGGAGTCATGGAAAATCGACGGTTGTTGACACATTAGCCGCCTCCTACATTAGATTTATCAGGGTGGGATGGGCCATTTCTGGCTCCTAAAACACAGATCTATTGATTCTTTGTTTTCTTCCCGTTCATCATGTAAATCATTTAAAACCTTCCGGTTCTCACCAAGAACCTAGGGGTCGTAATGACGTCACGCTTGCTATAAAATCCACAAAGTCTATAACTCCAAACTGGTAAGAGATTTTGCTTATAGTACTCCGGCTGCCCCCCCCCCAAATACACCCCCTATTTGGGGGGGGGGGGTAGCCAGAGTCCTATAAACAGAATTTGCTGTCTTGACTAAGTTATGACCGTTTTATGGATACTCATTTTTTATAGCAAACGTGACGTCATATGTGCACGACCCCCTATCTAGAGCGATAGGTCCTAGGTCTAAGATATCGGAGGGTCGAATCACATAACCACCTAATGTAATGCTCCTTAGCAGGTGGAACTTCGGGCAATCGCCCGTTTCTTCCTCGAAGCCGCAGTCACATCTTGGATGAGCCAAAATGGTCATTAGCTTCCACTACTCTCCTAATGCCACTACGGCCCGTTTCTCGTCAGGCGCCGGGGAGAAGAGCTTTGTGTGTTTTCCTCCGCCGTATACGCACCAACTCTTTGCGGACTCAGCCCGCGCCCAGTGTTCCACCGCCCTTTCACACAGAGAGTGTGGGATCGGGATGTGGGGCTCTGGGCCCTCGATCGCAGATGCTGAACCCTGTCTGGCTAGCTCGTCTGCTCTCTCATTACCGTCTACACCAGTGTGCCCAAGGACCCAGGCGATCGTGATCTGATTTCTCAGTCCCAATCGCGGTTTAGGGTCCCTTTCAGCTCTTTAACTAGTTTTGTCGTTGTCACAGGCGACGCGAGCGCCTTTATCATCGACTCACTGTCTGAGCAGATGGTCGCTCTACCACCCGTCATTTCTTCTGGAATTAAATTCATCACTCCTATCAACGTCGCAAACGTCTCTGCTTGGAGGACGCTTGATAACTTTCCCAAATGGAGACTGTCGCAGTTTGCCGGTTCGTGCGAAAAGATCCCGGCTTCCGCTCCTTCATCAGTTTTCGATCCATCCGTAAAGCTCACCAGTCCATCAGCCGGTAGGCAGGTCAGCCAGTTTTCTAGCCAATCCGCTCTGTCCGGTATAACGATCTGGTATCGCCTCACGAAGTTGACCTGTGGAATCATGCGATCTCTGGGCATATCAAAGATCCTGTCGTTGATCATTTTCAGGATCCTTCCACGACCAGATTCAAAATTCCTCATCCAGAGACCAATTTGCTTCAGCCTGTCTGCGGAGACAAAGGCTCTTGCTTTAATGACCGTCTGGATGGGCGATAGCGCAATGAGCGCTTCCATGGCTGCTGTGGCCGTAGTCTTCATAGCTCCTGTGACACAAATGCACACGAGCCTCTGAATTTCATTCAACTCCTTCCTCGCGCACTCCACATTGATTCTAGGCCACCAAACTACGCAGCCATGGCTCAACAAGGGTCTGACCAACGTCTCATAGATCCACAATATGGCTCTAGACGGTATTCCCCAGTCCCTTCCAAAAGCCTTTCGACAGATCCAGAAAGCGGCCACCGCTATTTGACATGCTCGATCCAGTTGAGCTTTTGGTCGAGAATAACCCCCAGATACTTTACTTTTGGGCTAGGATCAACAACCTTTCCGAAGAGCCTGAAGTTCCCCACTAAATTGTGTCCTGTGTTCCTTTTACTAAAAAGCACAATGTCCGTTTTGTTGGGGTTGACCTTCAAGCCCCTCTCCAGGCACCATTCCTCCACTAACCTCAGCGAACTCCTCAAGCGAATTCCCAGGGTACTTTCGAACTTGCCTTTAACTAGAATAGTCAGGTCGCCCGAATAAAGGCGCATGAACGCCTGTCTCATTCAACCTCTTGATCAAGGAGTCCACGACCATGCACCATAGCAACGGTGAGAGTTTCCCCCCCCCCCCCCCCCCCCCAGCGGACAGCCTTTCGATACCCAGAAGCTGGACTTGTGGCCGCATACGTTGGTCTCCACGGTCCTGCTTCTGAGCATGTTGCCAATCCACCTCGTTACTACCGGTGCTACGTTCCTTTCTTCTAGCGCTTGCTGAATGACATCGAAGCCGGTGTTGTCGAGAGCTCCTTCAATGTCCATAAAACATCCAAGAGCAATCTCACCGAATTCGAATGACTTTTCTACCCTGGCCACAAGGGCGTGCAGAGCCGAGTCCGTCTCTGATGTAGAAGTCTTCGAGCTTCTCGAGAGTCTTTAATATAAAGGAGGTGAGACTTATGGGTCGGAAATCTTTGGCTTCGCAATGTGAGGGCTTTCCCGGCTTTGGCATAAACGTCACATTGACTTTTTTCCAAGCCTTTGGGACATGACCAAACACTAGCGAACTTTTAAGAACTCCATGATTTAAATTTTTAGCTTCACTTTTATCATATTGGGCCGAACGGGGCCTCTTTGTATTTATGTATTTTTTCAAATAAAATAAAATATTTATAAAATATATTACTAATTATAAAAGTCAAAAGCTTGTCTGTTTGTCTGTAAATTGTCGGTCACAAATTTCCAGCGTGAACCAACATACGTCCGACCTGCTTGAAGAGTTCCGAGGAACTGAAGCAAAGTGTCCTTTTGCATTCCCTTTTATAAGCCGAAAAGCCAAAGAAAAGGCAATGCAATATTAGATTGTTTTGCATTGCCTTCTATGATTCAAAAAAAGGCAATGCAAAAGAAGGTTCCCATAAGAACCAACATACGTCCGACCTGCATGATGAGTCCAAAGGGACTGAATTAAAATGAGGTTTTGCATTGCCTTTTATAGCAAAAAAACCATTATGCTACCTAGATTTCAATTGAAATTTTTTCTTGATGTAATTTAAAAATTTTTTTTTGTTTTTTGTGGACAGTTGGTTTCTTCGGGAAAGTTGTTGATATTGATGAGTAGAATCTTTATGAATCCTAAGAAAATGGCTGCCAGCTGTCAAAGTGACGCCATGTTGGATTTTTTGCTTTTAAAAGTATTTGGGAAGGTATGGGAGGCAGATCATTGGTTTCTTCGGCAAAGTCTCAGAGTTTTGTTAGTAAAAGTCACCAGTATTGGTGAAAATGTCGGCAGTTGGACACGCGGTCAATTTTTATGGTTTTAAAATTATTTTCGAATGTACGGGAGCTAGACGATAGGTTTCTTTGGCAAAGTGTCAGAGTTTTGTTAGTAGAAGTCACCAGTACATTGGTTTCTTCGGCAAAGTCTTAGAGTTTTGTTAGTAAAAGTCACAAGTAATGGTGAAAATGTCGGGCATTTGGGCATTGGGTAAATTTTTATGCTTTTGAAAGTATCTGGAAAAGTATGAGAGACAGACCATTGGTTTCTTTGGCAAAGTCTCAGAGTTTTGTGAATAGAAGTCACCAGTATTGGTGAAAATGCTGGGCAGCTCGGGGGAAGAAGCGGTAAGGGGTAACCGGTTGTATGGGGAAATGGTAGTACGGGGAAAACAGTAATGAGGAGAAAATGGTAGTACGGGAGAAACGGTTGTACGGGAAACAGTAGTATGCTGGAAACGATTTTACGGGGAAAACGGTAGTGCGGGGGAAACGGTTGTGCGGGGAAATAGTAGCACGGTGATAACGTTTGTACGGGGAAATGGTAGTAGGGTGGAAATGTTAGTACGGTGAAATGGTAGAACGGTGAAATGGTAGTACGGGGAAAACAGTAGTGAGGAGGAAATTGTAGTACAGGAGAAACGGTTGTACGGGGAAATAGTAGCACGCGGATAACGTTTGTACGGGGAAACGGTAGTACGGAGAAAATTGTAGTACGGGGAAAAGTGTTGTATGGTGGAAACGGTAGTAAGGGTGAAACGGTAGCACGGGGAAAACGGTAGTACAGACGTAATGATAGTATACAGCAAACGGTAGTTCGGCAAAACGGTTTTGCGGAAAAATGGTAGTACGGGGCAAAACCAGATTTGCGTAAGCTTATGGTAACTACTAAAATACTACTAAATCCATTTCTTATTCATCTAAATCTAACTTTGCACACCCTTGCATACATTTTAGTATTAATGTCGCAAATCTCCGACCTAGCGGACAAGAATGCTTAATGTCCGCGTAGCCCCTAGGGGCGGGGGTATTTACTAGTTATGCTATAAAAAAACGTATAAGGCCTTTGTACTTCACGCAGGTCCAAACATGTTTCAGCTAATTCAGATCAGATATCAGATTTATCTCATCTGTTCCAAACCTTTTGTTATGACACTTTCATACCTTCGTCAAGTTGGGTCTACACTCTTTAGTCTCTTTGTCATGTCAACTACGTCATAAGAAATGTTTGAGCATTGTTTTTTGAAGAGTTCCTTATAATCAGAATATGATGTCTGCTCTAGCGTGATTTAGCAGTGATTGTGGTAAAAACTTCTCAGTAATAAGGTCTCCCCTTGTTTTTGTTACGAGAACCAGAAATAGAGACGTAATTTGTAAAATTTCAAGAAATTGTTTGCGAACAAAAACTAGAAGAAACAGTTCTGTCTTGAAAAATATTGTCGGTTTATTCAATAAATACCAACATAAGAATTGCGACGTAAAGTTTTACTAATGCATAAAAGTTTTAATCTTGAATATTCAAGTTTGCAAAATCAAAAATTGGTCAAAGACCAAAAGACATACAATTATCGCTCCAAGTGATTTCTCTTTACAAATAACATTGTTACTCAAACTAATTGCAAACAGAATGAAAGAAAACTTTAGTCAAACAAAAATTATTTTACCAACAAAGGGAAGAATATCGCACATTTTACACAACACTATGGCGAAGAAATAACCATTTTTGTTTGCATCAATTTATTGGAACTTAAAATAATCTTAAAAGTTTGCTTTCACTTTAACCTATTTTATTGCTAGGTCTGTTACAAAAAGAACCATTGAAGAGATAACACGTAATAAAACATGTCTTGCTCACCCCAGTTAACAAAGTTTTTTCATTTATTTTGAAAAAATTTCAATTTGAAAAACTAAACACACAGAGTGTAATAGCACATTGCAACGCATGAGGCAAATTCGCACGAATATTGTGGATGTAAAGTAAGACGCCGAGAGCTTCTTAAAACCATTTTTTGGTAAAAGTACAATCAACAATTTCGCTCGCTTCACTCGCAATTGGTACTTTTTAATTGAAAACGACCATTTACATAGAAGATGGAAACTATTTGCAGTAAAGGCAATTGTTTAAAATGAATTTTGAAAAATTTCAGTTTGGAGTGGGCCAGAGATATGCCACGTTAAAGAGTTGCACGTAGAAAAATAAGAATTAGTTGTGGTTTGCTGCTGGTCAAAAACCATGCGCCAGCGCCATATGTACTAGCTACAAAATTGCTGACAAGTGTTGAATTCGTGAACTAGAACTGTTGACAATCCCAAATGAATTATTGAAAAGTAGTGGCTCACGGAAAGAATAAATTGCGAATCTGCTGGTTTCCAGAGTAATGTTAAATGATGGAAAATACAATATTTCTGTCTTGACCGAGGGGTTATTTACTTCATTTTTTTGGTATGTACAGGCTGATGGAATTTTTGGAATTAAAATGAAATTTGTTGAATTTTTGGAATTTCGATGGAATTTTTGGAGTTTCGATGGAATTTTTTGGAATTTTTTGAATTTTTGTGGAATTTTTATTGTGCACATTTTTGACCAGTGGATAACCCCTCGGTCTTGACAAGATTTGAGCGGGCCGCCCGAAACTCGACTAAAAGCCCGACCCGAACCCGAATCAATTTGTCGGATCGGGTATTTGAATTTTCTTTGTCGGGTCGGGTTGGGTTTTCATTTTAGTTTTTTTCGGGTCAGGTTTGAATACTTCAACTGACAAAACCCAACCCGAAAAAACAAATTCACTCAATTATTTTCTCAAAATTGAGTATAAGAAACATTTCAAATGAAATTAAAGAAAAAAAGTTCGGATTCGGGTCAGAGTTTCGAGTTCGGGTCTGGTCGCGTTTGAATTTTTATTTTCGTTCGTGTTCGGTTCGGGTTCCATTTTGAAAAAAAGGTCATCCCGGAAACCTCTAGTCCTGACTGAGTATAGGTCAGGCGAAAGCGTACCGTTAAGTATCTTAACGTAGGTAAAAAAACGTGCAGTCATGTTAGTATGTTTGTATGAAAACCTTGTAAAATTCTGTTTCGGTGATTTTAGAGTTGGAATCGATGTCCTTTTATTGTGGGCCAAAGTCCCAAATATCCAAATTGTATTTTCCGAGGAAATCTAAAAAATCCGGAAAAATTGAGGTTTCGTGCAGGCCTTTCGTAGCTCTTACACAAAAGTTTGAGTTTCCCATTTTTTTGTATGTATTTTTCAAGTATTCTAACTTTGACTTGACAAAAAACCATCGCATAAAAGATTTTGAAGTTTTTTGCATGAGTTCTGAATTTTTAAAGTCAAAACTTCATGCAAAAATTATATATATAATAATCCGCCGTTACAGCCCGTCCGGATTAGAAGCTAGATCATTTTATTTACTACTATACTCTCTTAGAGATCATTTCGTTACTAACATTTTTACTGTGTCAGTGGCAAATTACACACAAACCTAGCGCCATCTATGATGTGCTAGGGCGGAAACTAGTAGGGCTTAGAATGTCGGTTTCTCCCATCAATGAGTTTTACCGGCAACCATGCAAAAATTAACCCCCTGAAAAATTGTTTCGTCTTTTGACCCCAATTCCCAAAGTAGGTAGCTACAAATTTTTGCTTCAAAACACCTTTAGAATATACTAAAGGGCTTGCAATTACAAAACATAACCTTCCGTATCTAACGAAAATTTTGATCAAATTGATTGCATGTAAAATGTTTTATGGCACTCGGGGCTATAATATGCATATTACATCCTTCAAAGTGAAGTTTGAGACCCTCGTGTTATGAAATATCGTATAACACACGGGCTGTAATTTGACATCTCGTATTTGCGAGGGTTAAAGAACCTCGGGCTTACGCCCTCGCATCTTCAACTCCTCCCAAATACGAGATCTGAAATTACAGCCCTTGTGTTATAATATACTATTAAGCGCAGACGGACAAAAAACGTCAGATTTTCACACAGAATTTGGACCCAGAAATGACTCTTTTAAGCTCACTTTTGACAGTTATTATTTCACTACTTTTTTCCATTTGTTAATTATTTCTCTGCTTTATTTAATACTTGTTAATTATTTCGTTCCTTTATTTTCCAAAGGGCATATTATTAGTATATTATTAACCAAGGTACGAGGAGCCCTCCTCCGAGGAATATTCACGTACCGAGACTATAATCAAGCTATTTACCTCTTGGTTAAAACGATTGTTTATATCATTTCGACATAAATAATAATTAGTCATTCGATTCGTGGCTTTTTTTAAATTTTCATTAAGATTTGATATCCAGATATTATAGTCGGACTATAATGAAATTTTTAGTCGAATCGAAAATTATAGTCGGACTCTAATTGTTTCGTTCAGAATCTGACTTTTTGTCCATCTGCGCATAAAATAATATACATAACACGGAGCTGAAACGGATGATTTGGACCCAGGTGGCGAAAAAGTCAAAGGGTGGAGCGCAGCGGTGACTAATTTTTTCACTTTATGGTTAATGAATGAATATTTAGATGTAATTATGTGAGAAATTACATTCTAGAAATTAAATCTGAAAGATAAATCTGCCACGATTGAGATTTGAACCCAGAACCTTGCCGATTTGGTGATCTAGTAATTGAACTACCGTGAACGTTTTCAATTGAGATTAAATTTGTTTTCAATACACTAACACATGCAATTGTAGCTAAAGCGGTGTTTTTTTATGCCAGTGATATGAGCTATCATGCACAGATATTACCAGAAAGCACTCACTAACATTGTCTATAAGAAGAAATCCCTCGTCGCAATCCAAACAATGTGTTTTGTTAAATATATTTTCGAAGCTGCATAGTTGTGTTAACTGGGATAAGGCAAACAAGAATAAAATATGATTGCTCTTTCACACAGACTGTGGCCCTAACATCGCTACAAGTGTTCACTTAGCAATTATCTGTAGAATAAACATGGAAAACTTTGTCGTTTTGTTCACTCATTTGGTGTAGAGTGTAAAACATTTCACTTGGATGATAGTTGTACGCAAAGGATGCTTTTCTATTTTCTATCACAAAGAAGAGAAATTATTTTCCTTTATGTTATATGGAAAACTACGCTAAATGTTCATAGCAAAATGGATCTCAAGGAATTGTGAATAAGATATTCGTTGAGGACGATGGTTGTACGATTTACTTAATTTCATTTGTTTATTTGCATTCATTAATGAAATTTCGGTACAACATTGTTTGCTGGTTTGATTATGAGACGAATTAGAAAGGGTTGTAATCATAGGGATTGATGACTTCATTTAATTGTGGGGCAGATTAACACAAAGAGCAGAACTGATACAACTGAAACAATAACGCAGTGCACAGAATTCTTTCCAAGAAATCAGCAAAATTACCTCCTTTACCCCCAACATAATTTTTTTACGAGTTGCAATTTCTGAGAATTTTACGCAAAGTACAAGTCTGTAATTTGGAAATATCTTTCTGCCCGCAAACTCTGCCTATTTTCCGAATTTGTCTGATAGAGGAAGTGTTGACCGCCGACAAATGGGCTGTAAATGGTCCGACAAATCTCCATGATTTATTGGAAAGATGGAAAGGAGAAGCCCAAAACTGCACAACCAGAGCCTAGCGGGCAACATATCTGCTTGCTATGACATTGAGTTGTCAGTGGGTAGATTCAAAACTCTCAACCGCACACTAATATTGTTGCGATTGCCAGATTTTTAAACAAAGCAGCTGATTGAATCTGTTCAAGTCAAGTGGAGTTGAGAGCGTCCGGTCGAAATATCTCTGGACGGCAAAATAACGTCAGACAGAATTACCACGGTCAAAATAACCATTACAAATGTTTTGAAATTTAAGGCATCGTCCATACCATAGTACTTGCATTGTTTTTCTGAAAAGTAACTGCTAATCTGGGAAAATAAAAAAACTTGTTCTAATAGGCAGAGTTTTTGGGGGGTTCGGGACACAGCCGCAAGTACGCATCAATGATTGTACGGCCGCCTGCATGGTATAGAAAAGCCAGACGCAAGCGCTGGAGTATAGGGAGCAGAGCACCCTATTACATTAATAAATTATAAATGTGTTCTTGTGGTTATTTCGTGAAAGTGGTTATTAAGTAGCGATAGCTACTTTATGTTGTCACCCTTCCGTCCGTCCGTCTGTGCACTACACTTCACTACATTTCACTACGCTTCACTGCAGTTCGCTAGACTTCACCACGATTCGCTACACTTCACCAGAGTTCGCTACACTTCACCATAGTTCGGTAACTTCACCACAGTTTACTATACTTCACAATATTTCGCTACACTTCACAATATTTCGCTACACTTCACCACAGTTCGCTTCACTTCACTACAGTTCTCTACATTTCACCACAGTTCGCTACACTTCACTACAGTTCGCTGCACTTCACTACAGTTCGCTACACTTCACTACAGTTCGCTACACTTCACAACAGTTCGCTACACTTCACCACAGTTCGCTTCACTTCACCCCACTTGGCTACACCTCACTTCAGTTCTCAACATTTCACTACAGTTCGATACACTTCACAACAGATCGTTACACTACACAATAATTCGCTTTACTTCACTACAGTTCTCTACATTTCACTACAGTTCGCTACACTTCACTACAGTTCGCTACACTTCACAACAGATCGTTACACTTCACAATATTTCGCTTATACTTCATCACAGTTCGCTTACACTTCACCACATTTGACTACACTTTACTTCAGTTCACTGCATTTCACTACAGTTCGCTACACTTCATCACAGTTGGCTACACTTCACTAAAGTTTTCTACATTTCACTACGGTTCGCTACACTTTACCACAGTTCGCTACACTTCACAACAGTTCGCTACACTTCACAACATTTCGCTACACTTCACTACAGTTTGCCACATTTCGCTATACGTTATTAACTAGCGATAGCTACTTTATGTCCGTCCGTCTGTGCATCTTTCATGCTGATTTTGTACGGAAATATTTTGACCTTGAAGTAGCATAGATTTTTCATGAAATATTTTGAGTGCTACTCGTCCTGAATTTCGAAGGTACTTGGGGAGAGATAGGGTAGCTCTCTAATTCTTAAGATTTTGTAGGAAGAGGGAGGGGGTGTCAAAAAATTGAATTTTTGAAATACCTACTTGATGGATGGCTTTTTTTGTATATAATTCGAGTCAATCTTATCCGATTTTCCATAGTCTTATTTTATTCAAAGGTCAATGATAGTCCAGCAATTTGTTGCATAAGATATTTTGCGTTTGCTATGTGTTTTTTTTTTCTCGGGTAAATTTATCTTTCCCCTAAACCTCTCTACACCTAGCTTCATGAAATTTTATGTACGGTCGAGTTGCAAGAGCTGGGTTCTTTATCGACCCTACAGCCCGAACAACTCAAAAGAGTTCAATTTTGGTTTTCGCATTCTGTGGTCGTTATCTTCCATTCAAACCTATGAGAGCAATTTCCTCAAAAAAATACGTTCGTATGGGTGTAGAATTGGAAACAGCTGGAAAATACACAACCTTTGCATAAACACTAGAATTGATGCCACACGGTACGAACTTCTACATTTAGGAATTTTGTACAAAATGTTTAAGAAAGTATTGGCACCCTAGTCATTGAGAATGATTCGCCACGATATCTGAGGGCTGATGATCGCTTTAAAATTCGATCTGCTACTTCATTTTTCTACACTTGTATAGAAGATTTGTGTATTGTAAATTAAACTTTCGTTCGACTGCTTCATTTCAACTGAGTGAAATTACTTATTTGAGAAAATTCTCGTTTTGGTACAATTGCACCCATAGAAGTAATATTTTACTATGGCTGCTGTACCTTCGGCAGATTAAAGTCCACCCGCTTGAATCAACATTTAAAAGCCACTCACAATTCTTAATCCTACTCCCTACAATTCTTTTACTTCCAATTTGTTCAAACGAAATGGCATGCATCCAATCGATTGTATAAAAGGCGAGTTGACATAGTCTGAGTATCATTCTATGGCCATCGTTGCTGATATACACATGGTCTTAAGACAAGGTGTACTGATGAGTCGTAAACGACGAAATCAGCACTGTTAGTTTTTCGATTTTTGTTGAACTATTGGGAGTAGGATTAAGAATTGTGAGTGGCTTTTAAATGTTATTTTTATGTATTTCGACATGAACATTGACTTGGATATTGATGATGATAAGCTACAGGTATGAGTTGATTAAAAATCAGTGAAAACACGTACAGAAAAATGTTGAGAGTTTTGTCATCCATAACTTTCGGTTGGAGGTTATGAACTCCGACAGAATCGCAAATTATACAAAAATATCAAATTTATTTTTCAGAATCTACTGCGCGAACTCGATAATTCAACATTAGAACCTTTAAACCTCTCCTTGATCGAAAAGTAATAAACCAAAAGCTCCTCTCTTCTCTTATCGCATTTTGTTAAATTTATTTGTTTTCTTGAACTCAGATTATTGCAAGAAGATGAGGAACTTGTAAATATCTGTGACCAAGCACCTCCAGAGAAACCAGAAGAGGTCACTGAGATCAATTTTGACGAGCAACACAATGACCAATTAGAGGAAGAAGATCTGCATTCAGAGGTGCGTAATTTTTCTGACGAGTTATTTAAAGAGATACAAATAAATAAATAAATAAAAGAATACAAAATTTCTGTTTCGACTAAATCTCATGTCTCATTGTTAACATAAATTGGCTTTCCTCAGGACGGAAATGTGCGTCGCAATTCGTGTGACGTCAACAAGAGCAGACATTCTTCAAATGCCGAGTCTCTTCACAAGGATCACAACACTAGACAGCCAGACTCGAGTTAGTTGCAATTGTTTTTCACGTCGCGTTCGTTACTAATTTACATTGAAATTTAGGCAAGAGGACGTTCACTTGTGACATTTGCAAAAAATCTTTCACCTTTAAGTCCGTTATCAAAGAATACATGAGATCTCACTTACGTTATAGTCAAATAAGTTCGGAATAATGAAAAACTTTTCTCTTAGGTGAGAGGCCGTATCCTTGTACGGAATGTAAGAAAACATTTAGACGAAGTTTCCATTTGAAAGTTCATCGAGTGATCCACACAGGTGAGTGATTGAGGCATTTACACTTAACTGGGATGTACGGAAAACGATTTCGTCATTTTTTGTAGTGCTAGGTAGAGCGATGTAGCGCTTCAATTATCTTCAAAAGTATGTCACATCCTCGGACTCGGCTCACTCTTTCCAACGAGGAGTCAAACGCTAAAGTCGAATAGGGTTACTATAATTTGAAAATCGTCAGAAAGCCTACCGAAAGTATTCTTTAAGTAAGAGTGAGGAAAAGACGAGTTCTTGCACTGGAATAGTTATTTGTTGTCTCGTTTCGAAAGTATGCGTTTGCCGAGTACGAAAAGTTGCATGGCGAGCTTGCGAGCCAATGCATTCGTACGAGGCAAACGCATACTTTCGAAACGAGGCAACATATAGTTTTGTCATAGTAGCGATCGATCGTTGAAAACACTTCAACAAATTGTTGAAAATATAAATAAAAATGTTCAAATTTTCAAACATCCAAAAAATTTCTTTCTATGGCGCTTCATGCATCACACGTTTTGGTGGGTGAATATTGAACCATACTGCTGGTGCGATTTCTATGAAAATAATGTGTAGTAAATATAACATAATTTTTGTGTAGAAACGTATGTCCGATTAGCTCGGTGGTAGCGTCGACGACTTGAGCGCGGGAGGTGGTGGTCGTTCTTCATTGAGACTTTTTTTTAATGTAAAAACCAATGAATTTAAAGATCAATTTGAATTAGTTTGTCTAAAGGACATCGGTTCGAATAATGATAAATTTTTAACGTGTACCCACTCGGTAAGTTGATTTACACAGTGTGCGATGCGATAGGTAAATGGCTCATAACGTACGTGTAGTCAGAGTAGTCGGTAAATTTTATGCGACGTGTTTGTTTTGATATAGTAAAAGTTTGTGATTCTCAAATTTATTAACTTTGTGGTATTTTACGGAAACGATTGTCCTGCCTATGACATTACTCAATTCTTGTCAAAGCATTCGTTACCTAAAGCCGTCTATAAGTTCTCAATAAAGATGAAAAACTTGAATTAAATCTCGATACTAAACAAAAATTTAACCGACAACTAAAGTCATTTTATAGAAACATGAATGAATTGGCACGCGGCAACTTTGATTCGTTCGCAGAGTGAACATAACAAAATTTGAAACTTGAATTGATTTTTATGAAATAAGATGTTTTGTAGATTTCAACTTACCTTGTGGGTTACACGTTATAACATAGTACAGAGGAACACTGTTTATGAGTAATATTACAAGTGTGCGTTACGGTTACGGTTACGGTTACATCGCACACCTGTAATATTACTCATAACAGTGTTCCTCTGTAATATACTATAATAGCCGCTCACCAACATTTAATTAAATTACTGTTCCTACTGAATACGTTCAAATGGTGTATTTTTTATGAGGTTCCTAAGTTTACATTGCGTTACAAGTTTGTTGATTAAACGAAAAAAACGCCAATATAAATTTTTTTCAATTGAATGAAAACATTTCTTTCATTTATAATGGTGAAATTGTATGAACGATTTAGCGTAGTGGTCGAATCTCGGTTGTGCCAATCGAATTTTCTATGTTAAGAGATTTCGCTTTAATGCGTATATTCCCCGACAGTGTCTTGCAAAGTACACTTTCCCGGACAGCTACTGCAATGTGCATCAGAAATGACAAACTTTCGAAACCAAAAACGACTAAGCAAACTCAACGTATCGAGCGCGTACATGACAAAAATTATTTTTTGTCTGTTTCAGGAAGTTTTAAGGAAATCTGTAAAAATCTTGACTTAGCAATAATTCAATGTGGTATGACCAAAAAGTATGTCTAGTCAACTTTTTCAAGGACTTTGTTAAATGAAATAGGACGACATTAAATATTACCATGATTTCTAGTCGTGGAGAGAAATTGCAAGTTTTCGTAAGTTTGAAGAATCACATCAGGCAAATATCTTAAAGGGCTGTACTTATTGAGTAGACTCAAATATCCCAATTCAGTGCATTTTTGGACTGAGCTGGATTTTCAGTGCGGGGGCCACAATATTATGAAGAAGCTCAGTTTTTCATACTTTTTCTAAAACAAAACATAACCAAAGACCCGTACGTATCAGAATTAGATGTGACAAACAGAATAGATGTGGCAAATAGAACAAATCTTGCGAAAAGACTCTAACGTATCTTAATATAGTAATAAGCAAACAATCCAACGTTTAATTTCTTTTATTACTGCAAGAATTTCAAAGATCCATAGAAATTACCCAAGGTAATGTCAAAGGCCCTAACAAAGTACGTCTCAGACCATTCAAATCTAGAAATGGTTATATCCACGGATTGGGCCATTTTCCCCTAAAACGCTGAAACACGTATTCTCTAAAATTTTGTACTTTACAACTTTTCCATTGGAAGCAACCTTCTACCTTTTACAGTTCTAGAGATATGGGTCATCTCTCCCAATTTTGGAAGTGGTCATATTCCAGGATTTTGGCATTTTTACCCAAAACTCTGAGACACGTGTTCTCTAAAATTTTATTCTCCACACTTTCACCTTTGAAAGCAACTTTCTAACTCTAATAGTTCTGGAGATTTGGGTCATCCTGCCCAATTATGGAAGTGACCATATACCGCGATTGGGCCATATTTTCCCAAGACCCTGAAACACGTGTTCGCTTAAATTTAATTCTCTACAACTTTGACTTTGACAGCAAATCTCCATATTGCTTAGTTAAGAATATATAGACGAAAAACTGTTTTCGTAAATGTCCCAGAAACTCAAATATCAAATTATGAAATTAGGAAAACATTTACTCGAGTTATGTACAAAAGACCAAAAACACTTAAACGGCCCTAGCTCGGCGGTTCTTAAGTCGACTGTGCCCAGATTCAATAAAAAATTTTCCGATTACCTTTCATCATCATCATCATCAAATTTTATAGACCGTTTGTACCTTTCGTTGTGGGGTCTGTAAGTTGCAACCCGGTGGTCATTGCCCACCCCCCCCCCCTATACCCTTCTATCCTCTGCCAAGGAGAATCTGATTTAATTGAGTCTATGAACCTTCTCCTTGGCCTACCCCTAGGACGTACACCCGGGACCTGTGCATTCAACATCCTCTTTGGGAGCCTACTATCACCCACCCTTTGAACGTGCCCGTACCATGTCAGACGACGAACCCTTGCCGCTTCCTCCACTGACCTAACTCCTAAATTTTCTCTGATGTCGTCGTTCCTGATATGATTGTCCCAATGTTCCCTCCGATTCACTTTTGCTATGCTCCTAAGAACCCTCATATCTGAAACCTCCAAGCCATGCACAAGGTATCCGCAGTCCACCCAACTTTCACTACCATATAAAACTGTTGGCCTGAAGATTGATCTGTGAATAGCTAACTTTGTGCCACTACTTAATTCCTTCTTGTTAAACACATGAGACCTCAACTGACTGGCCACCGCATTTCTCATCCTTCTCCTTTCCTCAAATTCCCTAACTAACTTGCCATCCTCTGAAAACATGGTTCCTAAATATTTAAACTCAGAAACCTGTTCCAACTGCTCCCCATTTAAACTGCACACTACCTCTTTTCGAGATTTGCCAACATGCATAACCTTAGTTTTGCCGACGCTTATCTTCATCCCGTACTCCTCACATGCTACTTTCAGGCAGTCAATCCCCCTTTGCATATCATCGGCATTATCTGCTAATATGGTTAAATCATCCGCATACGCCAGGATTACCTTTCAGGGAAAAAAAAAGTTTTTGAAAATCGGTTGAGTTTTACTCAAGTTATCGCGGTGACGGACGGACTGACATTTTTAGACCCGTACGAAGAACGAAGTTCTTCGAAAAGGGGTCTTATATGTTTACCACGACGTTTGTAGCCAGTCGAATTTATACCCGGGAGTAGGGGATCATGGTCATCAGATGACGAATCACCAATAAAACAAATGTCCGTCCGTGCGTCTGTCAACACGATAACTCATGTAAAACTCAACTGATTTTTAAAAACTTTTTTTCTCTAAAAGGTAATTGAAAAATATTTTTTGGGATTGGATCTGGTCACTGTCGGTCCAAGGGCCAATGAACTAGGACAGTTTAAGTGGTTTTTGGTCTTTTGTACATAACTCGAGTAAATCTTTTCCGATTTTCAAAAAATGTTTCTCAATCAAAAGGTCTAAGAATGCCCAACAATTTATGTATAATTTTTTTTACTTTGGGTCGCTGGACCTAGCTAGAGCCCTAAAGAAGCGGACGCACTAGGGCCCTACTTGTTTTTTATACATAAATCGAGTAAACTTCATCCGATTTTCGTGATTCTTTTACTATTCGATAGATAATGAACGCCTTAAGAGCATCCATAAGAAAATGTGGCCCCGGGCCGAGCCTAAGATGGCCGCTAATGTTAGGGTGGATCGATCTAGGCAATTTATTTTGGAAAAATTCACACATTTTGAGAACTATGAGTGATAGAAGATCGGTGTCAGTTGCAAACTTTGTCGTCTATGGAAGTATGGGTCAGAGGCCCTTTCTAAGTGCTCTACGTCGGTTCTAATATCGGCGGAGGTACATATATGTCTAAAAAAAGTTTTTAGTTTTTTTTAACTATTTAAACTTTTTTGTATTTTGACGGTTGCTTAAATATTTGGAGAGTCTTTTCCACCGTTTCTTCGGACGGGTTTTTCAATATCGCCCTCTCGGCAATTTCCAATCCAATTTAATGTGGACATAATTTCATACACTTAAGAGTTAAGGCAACATTTACTTTGATACGTTCGTTTGCAATCTATTCTGTTTGCCACATCTATTCTGATACGTAAATATGTTTTTTATTGCTGATTCGTCATCTAAGGACCATGATCGATGGTCCCTCCTACTCCCGGGTTGACATTCGACTGGTTACAAACGTCGTGGTAAACGCAATAGACCCCTTTTCGAAGAACTTTGTTCTTCGTACGGGTCTAAACACTGGAATTCCATTGGTCACTCCCGACAATCAAAACAGTGTATCAGAATCAATCCCAATAATTAGAGAAAGTACACAACTGGTCATTGTTCCGCCCAAAATTCTTTCGATATTTTCAGTGGAAACCCATCATGGCCTGTTCTTTAAGATTTGACTTGAGAATCCTTCACAAGCAAGTGCTTACATTAAGATGAAAGTGGGAAAGAAGCCATCATGGGTTAAGACAAGAATTACGAACATATTTTTTCATGAAAATGAAAGAATCTGACATTTTATACCATTCTCCATTGAAATTGAAAGCTCCTGAAGCTCTTTCTATTGTCTTCTGGTGTAAACTAGTGATGTAAACGGTGTGGTAATGCAGTTCATGGCCGAATCGCTTAACAAACGCAGTACTCACCGATCATTTCACTTAGCAAAAGATATGCCTCCATTCTTACCGGACACTGTCTTCTTAACAAACATCTGCATACGATAGACATTAGTTGCAGCGATCGATGCTCCAAATGCGGAGATATAGGAACAGTCGGACATTTTTTATGTAAGTGTCCAGTTTACATCACAGCTAGGGCAAAATGCCTTTGAGCGAACATTCTCCCAGACAATATTATTTGGATCATTCCGCCTAACTATATATTAAACTACTTAAACCTAACCAATACAATTTAAGTAGTCCAACGTGGGTAGGCACAACAAGCCCATTAGAGGCTTAGGTGCTGGAGTTACTGACTCCGCTCCCTCTAACTAACTAACTTTGTGCGATGGACTGACATGGATCTGGTGTGCACTTTTCCTCCGAGCTTATATGTTATAAAAGGCCCTGCCCCAATACTTTAACTTGGAAGAATAAAGCTCCAATTTTTAAATGTTGTCCTGTACTGGTGCTTCTATTAAAAATTAAAAGAACTGTTACAATGTCAATCGTTTCCCGCTCCTCCCTTCAAAGAATGCAAATCTTGCAAACCAAATTTAACAAAAGAATTCTTTGGATGAAACCAATTTACGAGTTTTTTATATGCTTTGTACGGTTGTGAACTGAAGAAAAAAATTCACATCTCTTCTTCAGGACTTAGACCACACTCTTGTCCGCAATGCAGAAAAACGTTTAACGTACAGGGTAACTTAGCAGAGCATCAGAAAGCCCACACACAGCACTTGCACTTAAATGAAGAAAAATTTTAAATCTATTTTTCAGGAGAAAGACCTTACTTCTGTCCCCAGTGCCAGAAATGTTTCTCACAAAAAAGCAGTTTAAAAATGCATCAGCTGGTCCACACAAGTGAGGAGTTGAGGAACTGGTTCTTAAGTGAAGAAAAAAAATTTAAATTCCTTTTTTCAGGAGAAAAACCTCACTCGTGTTCCCAATGCAAGAAATGTTTTACGCAAAAATCCCACTTAATTCGTCATATGCGTTCTCACAAAGGTAAGTATTTACATCATTGAACTTTGAAAGAACTACAAAAAAATTGAAACTTTATGGTTCACTCAGATACGCATGGAAAACTGTAGTTTGTGCGTCGTGGAAAAAATTGCATTACTTCACTGGAGTGTCACGAGGGTGGATGGCATTTGTTGTCCTATAATAGATTTGGCCGGAAGTAACTAGCCATTTGATTTATCGATAATGAATGTTTGTGTAAGTTTGATTATCAAATGTAAATCACGTGACGACGTTTTCATTTTTTATAAAATCTTTTTATCGAACACAAGCGCAATTTGTTTTCATTTATTTTAAACAACCGACGCGACGCATCATCCAAGCCTCTGATCAGCCAACCTGTTGCTTTAGTTCCACATTTCATTTTAAGTTTGTCCAATCGAACCCGAAAAACCGAAAATTTAGAAAAAAAAAACATAACCAAAGACCCATACGTATCAGAATAGATGTGGCAAAAAGAATAGATGTGGCAAAGAGACTCGAACGTATCTAAATATACAAATGAGCAAACAATCCAACGTTTTCTGTTCTTTTATAACTGTAAGAATTTCGAAGATCCGTTGAAATTACCCAAGGTAATGTCAAAGGCCCTACCGAAGTACGTCTCAGACCATTCAAATCTAGAAAAGCTTATATCCAACAAAGCCATTTTCCCCTAAAACCCTGAAACACGTGTTCTCTAAAATTTGATTCTCTACAACTTTGCCTTTGGAAGCAACTTTCAACCTCTCATAGTTCTAGAGATTCGGGTCATTCTGCCCAAACTATAAGAATATTATCATCAAACGACACATTAGCCCCAGAAAATTCAGACACATTGGAAAAATTGAGACAAAAACATCCGTCACCCAAAAGAATTCTGAACATCCCTGTAGCGCCTGGAGAAAAAGCCGATCATTTGATTGTTACTGAGAAAGATGTGGTGAAAAATATTAACAATTTCCCAAACGGTTCGGCATCCGGCATAGATGGAATATCCCCTACACATCTAAAGGATTTAACTGCACCACAAACCGGGGAAGCGGGCATGAAACTCATCCAATCGATTACCAGGTTGTCAAATTTTATGCTTTCCGGTATAGCTTCAAATGAACTAAGCACAATCATGTACGGTGCGACATTATGTGCTCTCACCAAAGAGGAAGGAGGCATTCGACCGATTGCGGTGGGTAACACACTCCGTCGACTAACAGCAAAAATGGCAAGTGCTTCAGTGCGAACGGAGAGGGCATCAAAATTTGTTCCTCGCCAAGTGGGTTCGGAACAAAAGGTGCGTGCGAAGCAGCGGCTCATGCAACACGAACGTTTATTAAGCGCAACAAAAATCGAAACGTCGTCGTCCTCAAAATAGATTTTCGGAACGCATTCAACGAACTCGACCAGGATAGGTTCCTCGAAGAAATGCAGGTGAATTGTCCAAAAATTCATCCGTTTTTGTGGCGATGTTATGCTGTATCAACACTACTTTTCTACGGAGAAAACACAATTTTGTCATCAAATGGAGCCCAACAGGGTGATCCTTGCGGCCCTCTAGTTTTTTGCTCTGCGATTCAAGCAGTGGTAGAGAGTCTCATTTCAGAGTTTGTAGTGTTTTACCCAGACGATGGAACAATAGCAGGAAGTTATGACAGTGTCCTCAAGGATTTCGAAACAGTCATTTATGAATGCGGAAAATTCGGGTTGGAAATAAACCCAACTAAGTGTGAGCTCTACTTCTGCGGTGAAATTCACTCAGAAATTGTGAAACATTTCAACGACATTTCGCCAGGGATAATTATCGTAAACGAATTAACTCTCCTGGGAACACCAATTACAGATAACGCTTTCGTTAAGGTATTCAACAAAAAACTGCGTAAACGAAAGATATTATTTGAAAGACTGACAGATTTGGACAATTATCAAATTGCGTATTATCTGCTTAAAAACTGTTTGTCGGTGCCAAAACTCGTGTTCCTGTTGAGGACATCACCAACTTGGAATCACAAGTCATTGCTGGAAGAAGTGGATGAAGCAATAAAGTCAACGCAAGAAACCATCACGAATTCGAAGCTGAGTCACGAACAATGGATTCTGTCAACATTACCAGTACGTAACGGTGGACTTGGAGTACGGAGAGTGCAAGATTTAGCCCTGCCTGCTTTCTTATCATCGGTTAATGGATTATATTCAACGATTGGCATCGTGTTAAACCTACCTTCGCTGAAAATTGAAGAAATATCCCGTTATGAAGATAGTACGATCGCGTGGCAATGACTTAATCCCGGAATGAATAAACCCGAAGTTCCAGAATTACAAAAAAGTTGGACTCCATCCTAATAAATCGCTTACTGGATCAACTGAAATTCTACGACAAAGGTGACAAAGCCAGATTCTTAGCGATTCAAAAGCCGGAGCCGGATGCTTGGCTTCATGCTCTACCATCAAGAGCAATCGGAACGCTTCTAGACAATCGAAATCTAGATTTCGAATCATGGTGGGGCTCCGATTAGGCATTGACATATGTGCGCCTAATGAATGTGTTTGTGGCGCTATTGTAGACAGTAAAGGAACACATGGCCTCAAATGCAAAAAAAAAGTGCAGGCAGATGGTCTAGACATGCAGAGCTCAACCTTATCATCAAGAGAGCTTTAGTGACAGCAAACATTCCAGCGAGACTAGAACCACCAGGGCTATTCAGAGAGGACGGGAAAAAGGTCGATGGGATAAGTTTGACTCCGTGGCACAGAGGGCAAATCCTAGTGTGGGATTCCACTTGCACCCAGCAATCTTAAATATAGCACGAAAGTGGCGGGAGGTGCAGCAATCGAAAAAGCAAAGCGGAAAATTTCTAAATACAAGAACTTAATTGAACGAAATTTCCTATTTGTACCGTTCGCCGTCGAAACGATGGGGCCATGGGTACCAGAAGCCATTAAATTTTTCAATGAGTTAAGAGACTGACGAACCACGATCCAAGAACTTGCTTAAACAACGTTTAAGCATGGCTATACAAAGGGGAAACGCAGCGGCTGTAATGAAGTGTTTCCAACTATCAGAAAACTTGGAGGAAGTGTTTTATCTGTGATGATTGTTTAATTTTGTAATTTAATTGTTAATTGTCATTTCTGTAAGTAATGTTCGAATGCAGTAAATAAAATGGAAGGAATTTCGTATACATAAATCAAAAAAAATTATGGAAGTGACCATATACCACGATTGGGTCATATTTCCCTAAAACCCTGAAACACATGTTCGCTTAAATTTAATTCTCTACAACTTCGCTTTTGGAACCAACTTTCTAACTCTCATAGTTCTGGAGATTAGTGTCATCCTGCCAAAAATTGCCACAAACAAACAAACAAAGATTTACTAAATTGACTACTTAAACATAGAAGGGACCCGTACGCATCAGAATAGATGTGGCAAACAGAGTTGATGTTACGAAAAGACTGGAACGTATTTAAGTAAATATTGCGTTCACATTAGACTGTATTAGAAATTGCCCGTAGGGCAATTTTGAAAAACCCGTCCGAAGTAACGGTGTAAAAAATTTCTCCGAACGCACAAAATTGACCTCCAAATAGAGAAAAATGTTCTCCTCAATTTTGTCTACAACATAGCCAGTTTTTGGGCTAGGGCCGACCTAGCGCATTAAGTAGAGGCCTCGGATACATACTTCCATAGACAAAAATGTTTTCCTCAATTTGCTCTGCAACATAGCAAAAAACATTTTTTTATGTTAGGGCCGACATGAGGCCGCTTGAGTCCTAAGCACAGCCAAAAATTCTTATATAAATTGTCGGCCGTGCCGAGATCTTTCAAACAAAAAAAGTTTTTGAAAATCGGTCAAGATTTACTCAAGTTATCGTGTTGACCGACAGACGGACATTGTTTTTTTCGCTGATTTGTCATCTGGAGGCAACAAAAAAAGTTTCCCCCTTACTCCCGGGTTCGAATTCGCAATGTAACAAACGTGGTAGTAAACGCATCAGACCTACGTACTTCGTACGGGTCTAAAAATATTCGATTTGGGTCCGTTTCCATACAAAATAGCAAAATTGTTTTATTCATATCTCCGGATTGGCTGAACCGCTTTTAATGAGCAATAAAGCATTTCGGCCTAAAATTTTGCGTAGAGTCCGGGAAAAATATTTTCCGGGTGGTACGTCGCTCGAGGGGGAAGTCAAAAAGTTCCTGTATATATGATCCTTAGTCTACGAAAAATATTCTTGTGATATTTTTGGCGTGTATGACCTGCGTCACGGCCCCTTACTACCGTGGGGCCATGATGGATTGATTGATTAAAAGCGAATCGAGTATATGCTCAATAGCAATTTTTTTTTTTTTTTCACAAATCATTATGTTTGTCATGGACGCGCGGCAGCAATGCGCCCGTGACGCAAGTCCACATACGAACAAAAAATTAGGAAACATTTTTTTGTAGACTGAAAGCTCGGCGACCCTTGGCCCAAAAATACCAAGATTCAATCCCAAAATAGATTTTTCAGTTACCTTTCAGGGTAAAAAAATATGTTTTAAAAAACCCAGCAACTCCCGGGTTTTTATTTGGCTGGTTACAAACTTCGTATCTTCGTACGGGCCTAAATATTGACAAGGTAATAAAAGCTAAACTTTTAGTCTCCCTTTTTGTACTCAGGATACATTTCTCACTAATTTCTAATATTAAGCAAGTTTCCTTGCGGACGCGTAATAAACTTTTCCACAAAAATCCAATGCAAACACCATTTACCAATAAGTCTGAATTCTAAACGTCCGTCGTCGCTTCGTGGCAGAAACTATATAATTCAGTGGTCAAATAAATAATCGAAGCATTTCTCTAACTTGTGTACACTTTCATGTCTAGACACATCGATACAGAAAAAAACTCTTCCACTTTAATGTTGACCTAAACAACCTCAATGCAAGGTTGCAACGAAGTTGTTTCTATGCTGATCAAATGAATTTTCTCTTTTATATTCACTTGGTGAGGAAGATTGTACATCGTATCTGTCGTAAACGATTTATAGAAAATTGCAAAAAGTTTTATTGGGCCAAAATTAAATTTTCTTTTCTTGACAATGGAGCACACAACATCAGATTTAAGAGTGTCAGTTCATCTTTTATTGTAGGGACATACAAGTTCAAATGGACTATAAAAAATCGTAAAAAAATATGGTTGCCACAATACAATAGAAACCAAGTTAAATGCGCTTACTGCGTATGAATCTATAACGTTGCGTTCTGAGATTTCATCTTCAGATTCGATTGAGGTTTTGTGTAATCAAATCACTCTATGTTTATGTTTATTCACAATCTGACCGAACGCTATGGATAGTACTTTTCAGCTTTCATAAAGTATGGCACGCACCGATGGTGTAAGGCCGGTTGGTTGTTTTGAAGTTCATGTGAAACCAGCGTAATAATTTTTCAACACTTTCAGTTTTCACACGCATTAGAAAGAAATAAAAGTCGAATTTTTGGGGCGTAAAAACTGAAAGTACACCAGTACGTATCAGAATAGATGTGGCAAAGACACTCGAACGTATCTAAATATACAAATAGCAAACAATCCAACGTTTTCTGTTCTTTTATAACTATAAGAAATTCAAAGATCAATAGAAATTACCTAAGATAATGTCAAAGGCCCTACCGAAGTACGTCTCAGAACATTCAAATAATCTGCCATAGTTCTGGAGATTCGGGTCATCCTGCCCAATGATGGAAGTGGCCATATACCAGTATTTGGCCTTATTTACTCAAAACCATGAAACCAGTGTTCGCTTAAATTTAATTCTCTACAACTTTGCCTTTGACAGTAAATCTCCATATTGCATAGTTAAGGAAATATAGACGAAAAACTGTTTTCGTATATGGCCAAGAACCTCAATTTCGTCCATTCCATTAATCCCAGTGCCCAGACCTCTGACCCGATTCCCACAAAAAATTTTTCCCAGTTTCGTGACATCAAAATGAGGAATTTCCGTGCTATACTTGCGAAAAAGTTTCATCGACCATCGACAATTTCATGTCCGGCCTCCACTTCTTAGACCATATCTCCGGAACTACTTGGCCGATTCTGGTCGTCTTCGAACTTGAATCATGGGAGGCATGTACCTTTCAGGGAAAAAAAGTTCGGTTCAGCCATTTGGAAAAAAGTGTAGACGGACAGACGGACATTTTTTTATTGCAGATTCGTCATCTCTAGACGATAATAGATGCATATCCACCCAACTCCCACCTCGATCTGCCTCATGTTGCAATAAAATTGTTTGTAGTAAACGTATAGGACCTTTGTACTTCGTACGGGTCCAATTATTTCGTCGTTGGGTCTGTCATTCGTAAAATAAACAGCGCTGTAATGTTCGGGGTTAGGTCAATGTTCATACTGTTTTTATTCCGATGAATGTTACAATCTCCCCTACGCATGTAATGTTTATGGTTGTGACACTTCTTGCTTTCTCAATCTCAATTTAATGTTTTTCCTCGCAGAGTGCAAATCTTTGCTACGGCAGATTTATTCGGTCTATTTTACGTCACGGCTTAGTGCTATTTGTATTGATCTTCGCGTTTGACCCGTAAAACCTCCTAGTTTTGACCGCTTTTTGACTTTATTATAAAATGCTTGTGTCTGGGCCTAGAGGTCGATGTTATTGACTTCTTGAGGGCTTCTTAGCCCTGCTGTACCTCAGGGCCGTAGCCAGACCGCTTCTTAAGGGAGTCTGAAGCGCCGCTACCGTTCAATTTTTTTCGAATCATTAAAAAGTGTAAGCGAGCAAAGCTTTTCGAATTTTGTTGCTAAGAGTGAATAGTTATAAACTTAAATAGAAATTGTGAACGAGCCTACGCAATTTCGTCAATTGTGCGATTTTGAAGGAATTTCTTTTTGAGCTAAATTAATTAATTAAATTAATAGAGAAAGTGAACGGTTTTATTTCTTGAATCAGATTTCCCAGTGAAGGAATCTGGAGTTCCTTTCTTTGTTCTTTAAGTAAATTGAAGCACAACAGACGTAAACTTTTGGGTTTTTTAAGTAGGTAAGTAAGTGCCGGAACCGACTTTTTTAGGGCTGTTTATTTACTTTCTAAGAAAATTTCAGCAGGTACTTTAGTGTTGCAGGCGAAAATTCTGATTTGTTTTTATTATTATCGGGCAATGTACGGGCCATTAAAACAGAATTGGCCCTCAAGCACTGACATGGTCATTTTACAAATCTTGGGCCCTCAGAGTCCTACTATAATCGGGCTTCCTTAAGAAGTAAATTTTTTCGTTTTTTCGACAACATTTTTTGACCCACTCCGTCATCCTTGTCAAAATCGAGACGCTAAAAAAGTGTACTTGAAGGAGGAAGCAAATTGAAGATCTTTCGAAATATTGATCCTTAAGAGCACATAAATATTCAATTTTAATATTTGATGATATCAAATTCAATGAGGTTTGGTGGTCCTTGTACAACGTACAAGTATTTTCTTAGACGCTTTCACGAAAGTAAAAAAAAAATTTAAATTTTTAGAAGACTGGCCCTTCGGAAATCTTCCCGAATTTACAGTATGGATAGTCTGAGCCTGATGGTTCCTCAGTATTTTTTAGACTGCTGTAGATTTTTTTTCACATTTTTTTAGGATTTCTTCGAATTAGAAGTTTCTCTGCTGCGCGACATTTTGCCATATTTGGACCCGTACGAAGTACAAAAGTCTTATACGTTTACTACAAACAATTTTATTGTAACATGGGGTAGATCGAGGTGGGAGGGGGGATGCATCTATTATCGTCTAGAGATGACGAATCAGCAATAAAAAAAATGTCCGTCTGTCCGTCTCCAATTTTTTTTCCAAACGGCTCAACCGACCTTTTTTTCCCTGAAAGGTAACATGCCTCCCATGATTCAAGTTCGAAGATGAGCAAAATCGATTAAGTGGTTCCGGAGATATGGTCGAGGAAGTGACCAAAAACATGGTTTTTCGAAGGTTGGTGAAGCTTTTTTGCAAATATCTCAGCAAGTATAGCACGGAAATTCCTCATTTTGGTGCCAAATGAAAGCATTTGATGTCACAAAACTGGGAAAAAAATTTTGTGGGAATAGGTACAGGGGTCTGAGCACTGGGACCTATGGAATGGACGAAGTTGAAATTCTTAGCCGTACGAAAACAGTTTTCCGTCTATATTTCCTTAACTATGCAATATGGAGATTTACTGTTAAAGGCAAAGTTATAGAGAATTAAATTTAAGCGAACAAGTGTTTCAGGGGTTTGGTGAAATATGGCCCAGTCCTGGTATATGGCCACTTCCATAATTGGGCAGGATGACCCGGATCTCCAGAACTGTGAGAGTTAGAAAGTTAGTTCCAATGGCGAAGTTGTAGAAAATCATATTTAAGCGAACACGTGCTCCAGGGTTTTGGGGAAATATGGCCCAATCCTGGTATATGGCCACTTCCATAATTGGGAAGGATGACCCGAATCTCCAGAACTGTGAGAGATAAAAAGTTGCTTCCAAAGACAAAGTTGTAGAGAATAAAATTTTAGAGAACACGTGTTTCAGGGTTTCAGGGAAAAATGACTTAGTCCTTGGATATAAGCTTTTCTAGATTTGAATGGTCTGAGTGAGACGTACTTCGGTAGGGCCTTTCACATTACCTTGGGTAATTTCTATGGATCTTTAAAATTCTTACAGTTATAAAAGAACAGAAAACGTTGGATTGTTTGCTTATTTGTATATGTAGAAACGTTCGAGTCTCTTTGCCACATGTATTCAAGCTGTAACGTGACAGTAACTGTAAAGTAAAGCGCCTCTCTATTTACCTGGTTTTTGTTACATATTTTGAAAAATAAATCTATTTTTGATTGTTGTACTGATTTCTTGAATGTTCATGTTTGTGAAATTTGATGAAGTACCGGTCGTTTAAATTAATTGAAGTTGTTGGTCAGCGTTCGAATTGTGTTTGTTTACGAATCCATCGTGGACTGAAGTCGCGTCACACACTCACATTCTAAGCGTATCGTCCACAGTGACTTGATGTTAATATATTCTCAAACGAAGCCGCCTGCACCCGCATAGCAACGTCACTTTCCTTTTTTGGTGGAATTTGGAATGGCCAGTGGAAGAGATCTTCGTAGCACTCGTAAGAAACTAGCCGGCAATATAAAAGGGAATAAGAATATAAAATCCGCAAAAGCAGTAGCATCAACATCTTTATCGACAGATTCAGCGATCACGGTGAAAGGTAAACCACAGAGACTATCTTCATTATCTGCAAGTTCTAGATTATCTACATCCAATCGAGTTCCTGCTGCGTCGGCTACTCCATTAAATGCTTTTGAAGAAAAATTACATCTCCTCGAGTCGCGTTTGAGCACTATTGAATCATCATACAACCTGCTCGTATCAGAAAATACTGAATTAAAGCGTACAGTGGCCAATCTTCAACAAGAGCTTTCTCAGACAAAGGTCCAGATCGAACAAAAACGTTCAATCTCTTCGGATAACGCTACATCTTTGAGCCAGCAAGACATTAATACCAACATCGTTATCAGAGGAGTTGATGTGAATGAACGTACGCCTGAAACGGAGCTAACTGCAGTTTATGAAGACCTAAGAAAGCATCTGGGAATATCTGATTTTCCTGAGCTTTCTCCAGTGAGTGTCAGTCTGCTCCCTACGAACAGTTCAAAGTCAGACGCAATAAGACCGATTAAAGTAGTACTCGCATCTGTTGAAGCCAAAGTCAAGTTCTTACATGTCAGACGCATAAAGAAAGATATCGTACAGTCTGACATTGGTATTTCTACGAATTCAAAACGTCCGCTTCTCATCACCGAGCAATTGACGCGTTCCAATCAGGAACTTCTTTACCAAGCACGCTCCCTGCGTGAAGGCGGCAACTTCAAATTTGTATGGTCCAAAAACGGTGACATATTGGCACGTCCTAGAGCAAATTCAAAAGTGATCAAGATAATTAACTTAGATCACGTCAATCAACTCAGGACTGATCTCTCACTCCGCTTCCGAAATATGGACGACTTCGACCCATTACCGCTCAACACGCTTCTGCAAGTAACACGGGAATTTGATGGCTCAATTATTCGTTACAATGCTAGCGATTTAAATTACATGCACTGGAACATAAACCACTTGACTAATAAGCTTCAACTCGTTGAACAATATGTTGCCATCTTTCCTGGGATACTGCATGTAATTGCTATATCTGAATCATGGCTGACTTTCGAAAACAAATCAACTTATCGACTTCGGAATTATCATGAGGTACATAGCGTCCGACCGAATTCTCAAGGCGGTGGAATATCGATCTTCGTACATAGCAGCATCTGCAAATCAGCTCCGAGAGTTTTGGTAGACTACTACATGGGGTGAAAAGTCCGCGGCCTCACATAGAGATGGCGTCATTACTTCAGAATTTTTGTTAACATTCAGTAGTACCACCCTTTACTTGTCTACAGCCAAAATTTCCTGACATTTGGTGTCATAGTTTTCGAATTACTGTCAATAGAGTGACGCAGGTTCTTGTTGTTCGTAAAAAATGGAAAATAATGAATTCCATGTGTTGATTAAACATTGTTTCTTAATGGGAAAAAATACGGTGCAAAGCAAAGAATGGCTGGATAAGTGTTATGGCACATCTTCTCCGTCGTATACAACGGGCAAGAAGTGGCATGCTGAATTTAAACGAGGTAATACAAGCACCGATGATGCCCCACGTTCAGGACGTCCAAGTGAAGCAGTTACTGAAGAAAACATCAAAAGAATCCATCGTATTGTTTTGGCTGATCGGAAAGTTAAAGTTAGTGAAATAGCTGACATCCTCAAAATACCAACAGAACGGGTGCGACACATTTTACACGAGTATTTGGACATGAAAAAGCTTTCTGCGCGATGGGTGCCGCGTTTTCTAACAATTGATCAAAAGCAGCACCGTCTTGACGATTCAGAGCGTAATTTAGCTTTGTTCGAGCGTAATCCAACGGAGTTTTTGCGTAGATGTGTCACGACTGATGAAACGTGGATTCATTACTATACACCAGAGTCCAATAGACAGTCTGCAGAGTGGTTAGAATTTGGTCAAAGCCGACCGAAGCGCCCAAAGGCACAGCGTTCTGCAGGCAAGGTTATGGCCACGATTTTTTGGGATGCGCATGGCATAATATTTATCGACTATTTGGAGAAAGGAAAACAATAACTGGCGAGTACTATGTCACATTATTGGAACAGCTCGACAACGAGATCAAGAGAAAACGACCGCATATGCAGAAGAAAAAGGTCCTGTTTCATCATGACAATGCACCAGCGCATTCATCCATAAAAGCAACTGTGAAACTGGACTCTTTGGGCTATGAATTACTCCACCACCCACCTTACTCTCCAGATCTGGCCCCAGCGACTACTATTTGTTCCCAAACTTAAAAAGATGGCTACAGGGAAAAAGATTTTACTCTAATGATGAGGTGATATCCGAAACAGAGGCCTATTTTGCAGGGTTGGAGAAATCCTATTATACCAAAGGTATTCAAATGTTGCAGGACCGTTGGACTAAGTGCATTTCCCTTCAGGGAGACTACGTTGAAGAATAAAATTAATTTCATATGTAAAAGTTAGTTCTTTCATTGCAAGGCCGCGGACTTTTCACCCCATGTAGTATGTGACTCCGGACTTAAATCAATTTCTGATTCTGGAACTCCAAACCGTTAACACAACGATCGCAGTTCCTTATCGCCGACCAATTTACCTCAATGAATATATCGACCGATTTCTAGATGAGCTTGAGTCCATCTGCTTAAGTAGACCTCGCACCATGGTCCTAGGTGATCTGAACTTGAACCAATTGAATATTGGCTACCAAGAAAAATTGAATGACTTGCTTGAAATGTATGGATTTGCCTTGGTGAACGAAATTTTTTTGAGAGGTGTAACGAGAAGATCATCCGGCACTATTCCAGATCTATGTGCTACTAATATGCTCAGCTTTAACCACAAGTTATCCATTGTTCATAACGACGCATCCGATCATAGCATTATATTCGCCTCAGTCGACCTGAAAGTTCAAACCAAACTCCACCTGGAAACTGCAATGAACTTAGTTGAAGAGTTTTGTGAAACTACCAACATCGTCACTGGCAACGAGCTGAATACTGCACTTCAAAACATTACTCGTGAATGCACTTCTGAATTAAAAATCAAGTCTGATGAACGCATAGTTAAAAGCCATGTTAACCGGGAACTCGTCCTAGCCATCAGGGAAAGAGATCGATTACTTGCGCTGGTAAATTGCACTCCTGATAACGACATTGTACTTCGAAAGTACATTGAGAAAAAGCATTTTGTTGAGAGTTATAACGAGCGCTTAAAATCATCATTTGAACTCAATAGAATTGAAGCGGCGGCAGGAAATGCGCGCAAAACCTGGCATCTTTATAAGGAGATTCTTTTCAACCAAGCTAAGAAAACGGATCCTTCAGTAACAATCAATGGAGTCCCAATCGAGGATACTGTCGCATCGTGCACGGAAATAAATGATCGTTTTTGTACCTCGGGCGAAAAGCTTGCAACATCAATTATTGCAATTCATGGGTATGAATCCAGCGACCTGGAGGATCTTTATCCAGAACACGCCTCAAACAATTGGTCGTTCAAACATGTAAACTCCGACACGGTTGTTAACGTCATCTACGGTCTTCCGGACAAGGCTTCTACCAGCTGTGATAAGGTACCTATGAAACTCATAAAGTCATGTGTTCTAGCCATTGCAGTAGTCATTGTCACCTGTTTCAATACGATGATTGACACTTCCGAATATCCGAACGAGCTGCTGAAAGGTAGATTGAAGTTAATTCACAAGTCCGGTAGCTTCGACATTGAAAACTTCCGTGGGCTGACACTGTTGCCGTCCCTCTCGAAAGTATTTGAAGAAATTCTACTTCGACAACTTTACTCATACTTTGAAAGCATGAACCTCTTCGTGGGTAATCAATTCGGATTTTTAAAAAAACCCAAGTTGTCAAAGCGCAGCCTGCCAGATGATTGATTTTATCAAATCAAATTGCAGAAAAAAGTTTGTTGCAGCCATGTTTATTGATTTCAGAAAAGCTTTTGACACAGTAGATCCCAAGCGATTGTCAAGAAAACTGAGAAGATTGGGTCTATCGGATTCAGCTGTGAAATTAATGTTGAGCTATCTCGTAAATCGTCAAACTGCAACAACACTCGGCAATGCTGCAAGTAATTTCAGAACTGTCAACGTTGGCGTAGCTCAGGGCTCGAAACTTGGACCGATGCACTTCATCATCTACATCAATGACGTGCTACGTTTGAACTTTATTGGTCAAATTGTACTTTACGCCGATGATGCAGTTCTCATCTATGGTCTTGACTCAGAACAGGATCTTCAGAATGCGATGCAGCATGACGCCAATTTGCTACATGCGTGGTTATGCCGAAACGTGCTATCGATTAATTCGGGTAAAACATGCTACTTGACTTTCGGTCGTGCGAAAAGCCTCTCAGGTCTCAGAATCGTTGTTGATGGCACTGAAATCAGCCGAGTTAGCAAGTATAAGTACCTTGGTCTTGTAATCGACGAAGACTTGAACTTCATCGCTCGCGTAAATCAAGTGAAGAAACAAATCGCTCCTTTCATATCACTAATGTGGCGAAAAGGAAAATACATACCCGTGACGAAACGGAAGCAGCTGTACTATGCATACGTCCAATGCCACTTATCTTATATGTTACCACTATACAGCGATTGTCCTAAGTACAAACTCAAAGAGCTCCAAAGATTGCAAAATAGGCGTGTCAAAGCCATCTACCGCCTAAATAGATTTACTCCGACAACATACCTCTACAGTTCTGGCCTGTTACCGTTTTGTGAACTAGCGAAAGTTGAAAGAATGTCCTTCGTCTACAAATTAACTCATTCTTTGACCAAGCACAACTTCCGATTTATCATCAATTCCGATGTACACGGCCGCTCGTCGAGAAGAAATTCGCACATACACATCTTCAACCCTCAATCTTTGAAGAATGTCGAAAATGCAGCTCTGACATGCCTTAAAACCTTCAAGAATAGAGTAAAACTGAAAGTAATGCTAGATAGTTCTAATTTCTCTGTGATATCTCCTTATTTTCATATTAACTAAATTGACCGTGATTTGACCAATTTCCACAATTTTATTTATTTACTCTCTATTTATTTATTTAGACAACAATGTTTGACCTGTGATATTTTTTATACTATTTGTATGTAAATGTTACCAATGTTTTGTATATTATGTTGATCCTAGCCCAATAATTAAACGTTTCTTACTCTAAGTTTTTCCAAACGAAAAGACAATTGAATAACCTACTTTAGACTAAATTTTATTTGAACTCAAGAATAATTGTATCCATTTGTCAACTTTATTAGATTAGTATGCCCTACAATGTATTCCACACAAGCACTTTTTATTGGAATAATAAATGAACGATTATAAAAAAAAAAAAATTCTGTCTACCACATCTATTCTGATACGTATGGGTCTTTGGTTATGTTTTGCATAAAGATCTCTACAAAAATGGATTTTCACTCATTAGTTACTTGCAGAGCAGAACCCATTGCGCTTTTTTTATATAGAAAGGGTGTTCAAATTCAAAATAATATTAATGACTTATAACTTGTTAATAAGTTAGTACATTACTTGTTCAAGTTTATATTATTATTTTCTTCAAAGCCTTTGAGGGGGGCGAGAAAAATTCTTAGGGGAGCTGTGCCCCCCGTAGCGACGGCCCTGCTATACTTACCAACATTTTTTTTTTATATAAGGGTGAGGAAATCTTCATAGACACCCGGTCTTTCTGAACCAAGGTAGTGTTGGATTCCATTCTTTAATGACCTACCAACTAAAACCTCCTTCCTTAGTCTTCGTGCTCTCTTCTCCCCGGAACCGCCTCACATCATTACTTCGGGGAGGAGCTGTGCTTTCGCACCTACTCTCTTAGATCAACTGCCAGTCTTCTTTGATCGTCTCTCCATGCAATTTGCAGCTTCGTCATTATTTTCGCAACTACATTAGCCGCCACTATCCACACCTCCTCATCGCGGCACATCTCCGATATTATGTTTTCGGCACTTACATCTGGCCTACTCACAGTCAACAGCTCTCCTCGTTCTTGTTCGAAGCGGGGGCAGACGAATAACACGTGCTCCGCAGTCTCTTCCTGCCTATCGCAGGTCGTGCAGAAAGGTGACTCCGTGAATCCAAACCTGTGCAGGTACTTCCTGAAGCATCCGTGACCAGACAGAAACTGTGTCAGGTGGAAATTAACCTCTCCATGTTTTCTCTGTACCCATGTCGTTATTTTTGGTATGAGTCTATGGGTCCCCCTTCCCTTGTCCGAGGAGTCCCACTCTTGCTGCCACTGTCTCAGTGATTCGGCTCTTAATTTCGTCCTAACTGTTTTGGTAGTTTGACCCTCCATTCTCTTCTTTCTATGACATTCACTGTCTTCTGTCAGCGTTCTGCATATGGGCATCGTCCCGGCTATAACACATACCGCTTCTAAGGATATTGTTCGATATGCGCTTGCTACTCTTATGCTTGCCAGCCTCTGGGCTCTATTAAGCCTTCTCCGATTCCTCTTCGTATCTAGAGCCTGTATCCACGCTGGTGCCCCGTAGCGCAATATCGATAGGGTGACACTTGCAAGGAGATACTTACCAACATGTGCCACGGTGTGGTTGAACAAATTTTTACCTAAATTTTTTGCATATTCATTTTGACTTCAGAAATGTCTTTTTGGGGTCAAAAGAAACAACTTTTGTTCTGGCACTAGGTAGGCGCATCGGGCGGATTTTGAAAAAACGGCAAAAAAGTGTCAAAATATTCGAAAATTCACTTTTTTCGACGAAAACTCACATTTTTTATTTTTTTTCTGGTTCTTTTAGGCGTACAATGCCTAAATTTTCGCGAAAGCTGTAAAATATTATATTTCAAAAAAAAAAATGTTTGATCCATCTGCGAAATTTTGATTCTTAACGAGTTCTGATCCCAAAACCGTCTACGACTATGAAAAAATGAATAACAAAAATGTTGCGTGCTTTTAAATGCTTTTTTAGATAAACCGGTTGATATCAATTGTTAAATGCATTACCAAGAAGAAAGCAGAACAATAAATTGCTATCAATATGACGAGTATGCAAGGCATGAAATTTATTTTGGCTGAAGTTTCGATTCGTCGCTCCTAATAGCAATTAGATTTACTCCATAATAAAAAATTTTATCACCGTTGACGCTGATAGTAAAATAGATTTATTAATTTATTTACTAAGTTTTTTTTCAATAGTAACTAGTCAAACTTAGAAATAATGAAGAACTTGACTAAAACGGCTGGAACGCATTCCGAAAATCGTTATAAACTTTGCATATTGTGTTTGAAGACAAATAGTCGTTCTAAAAACAGATTTACAAAGATTATTGTGCGCGGCAAAGTAGAAGCAATGATCAAAAAACTTTTCGATTATAATGCGTGTGATGAACATTTACCGTGTGCAATTTGTAGTGGATGTTTGAGAAATTTATACCGTTCGGGAAACCGAGTAGATATAACATTGCCTGATTTATCCATATTTCCAGTACTTCCCGTCACGAGATCAACCAAGAAAACGAAATGTAAATGTCAAATATGTGAAATGACCAGAACAAATAGACTTAAAGGTAGAAGCTGTGGCAATATACACTAGCAGTTTTATAGACGTTGTTTAAAATTTTAGATGCTGGCGTCACAGGTCGAGGAATAACCAAGGATCACTATATTAAATTATGCAATCTCTGCTACACACAAATTCATGGAAAAAAAGGTCATAGTTGCAATAACGTATCTCGATTCTCCAATCTTCAGTCCATCGTAGTTACTGTTCCAACGAAACAAAAAGAGCAAATTCTTTCGTCAGTTTTAAAATTGGACAATACGACAAAAACGTGTAACAGTTCAATGACGTTGTCACAACGTACTGGCAAGCCTCTCCGAGTTTCGATAAATGCTGAGAATAAACAAAATCCAATCATATCTACGAAAGTCATGGAAAATATTCAAACATCTTTAGGCTTAACTCAAAATAAAACAGTTTCACTCGCTGCATTAATTCGCAATGGCAGTAGCAATAGAAAGATCATTGAACCCGGTTTGAAACAAAAATTATCCAACCGTTTACATGAATTGGATGGGTTTTTCGGAGCTGAACTACTAACATTTCAAAAGATCAAAGCAGACAAAATTGAGGAGTTTAGTCAATACGTTGTATTTTGTCACGATCTGGAAGGTTTAATTAGGCAGGTGAAAATGAAACGACAAGTGCATCACGTACATTTGAAATTCGGAATCGACGGCGGTTGTGGTTATTTAAAAGTTTGTTTGTCGATGCAATCAATCGACAATGATGAGAATGGTTCATCAACTGACAGCGTCAGACAAAAGTACGGAGAATCTGCAACATCTGCGATATTTCAAGATTCTGGGGTAAAAAAACTTTTCATTATTGGTGTGGCGCCGTCTGTTCAAGAGAATTATTCAAATGTATCGTTGCTGTGGTCTAAAATTCACATAAATGAGTTTCTCGATACAATTGCAACTGACCTCAAACTGGCAAATATACTAACCGGAATCATGCCTCATAGCAGCACCTACCCTTGTACGTATTGTGTTGGACAGAAAGGTAATTTAGGTGAAAGGGCTGCCCTACGAACCATTGGAAATATAGTAATGAACCATGCGAAATGGAAAGCCGATGGTGAAATAAAAAGTAATGCGAAGAAGTATGCTAACTGCATACATGAACCCATATTTTCAGGCGAATCCGAAAAATTAATTTTGGATATAATACCACCGCCTGAACTGCATTTGATGTTGGGGGTGGTAAACACGATTTTTGATCACATGCTTGGGAATTTCGCAGACGAAGCTATGGCATGGGCTAAGTCTTGCAACGTTGAAAGAGATGTGACACATGGATCTGGTTTCAATGGTAACTCGTGTAAGAAACTGTTGGACAAACTTGATATTTTGCGATCAAAATGTTCGATTGGCTGCGTAAAATACGTTCAAGTTCTTGATGATTTCCGCCTAGTTGTCAACCAGTGTTTCGGAAAAAAACTCAACCCAGAGTATGACAAGTCGATTGATAAATTCAAAAAAAGTTTTATGGACCTGAAAGTGTCCGTTACACCCAAAATTCATGCGGTGTTTTTCCACATAAAGGATTTTTGCAGCAGACATCAAAATGGTCTCGGCTTTTATAGCGAGCAAGCTATGGAAGCGGCACATTTTGAATTCAAAACCATTTGGATGAAATATAACGTGAATATAAATCATGATAATTATTCAAATTTTTTGTTAAAGTCTATTTGCGAATTTAATGCACTGCATATTTATTAAATCATTATACTACAATAAATGAACTCATAAAAAATTTTTTACAACACAGTATCCGATTTTTTTTCATAGTCGTAGACGGTTTTGGGATCAGAACTCGTTAAGAATCAAAATTTCGCAGATGGATCAAACATTTTTTTTTTGAAATATAATATTTTACAGCTTTCGCGAAAATTTAGGCATTGTACGCCTAAAAGAACCAGAAAAAAAAATAAAAAATGTGAGTTTTCGTCGAAAAAAGTGAATTTTCGAATATTTTGACACTTTTTTGC
This sequence comes from Pseudolycoriella hygida, assembly GCA_029228625.1. NCBI lineage: Eukaryota > Metazoa > Arthropoda > Insecta > Diptera > Sciaridae > Pseudolycoriella > Pseudolycoriella hygida. The sequence goes on from CM055406.1 coordinate 104,838,573, forward strand.
CGTTTTTTCAAAATCCGCCCGATGCGCCTACCTAGTGCCAGAACAAAAGTTGTTTCTTTTGACCCCAAAAAGACATTTCTGAAGTCAAAATGAATATGCAAAAAATTTAGGTAAAAATTTGTTCAACCACACCGTGGTGCACCTCATTGAAATGGTGTGCTACAGCAAGCGAAACACATTGCTAACAACACTAAAAATTCAAATTCCTTTTCAAAATAACCAAATTTTGCTCCTCATGAAAGTGGTCAATGTTAGGGAAAAATCAGTCAAAAGGTATTGAAAAACCGGTCAAAGTTGGCTGGTTTTACGCAAGCATCCTGAGTAACGTTATTTGTAAGTTTATTTTTTCGTTACTGTAAGATACGGGTTTTTGTAACCGTTACAACTGTAACAAAAAGATAAAGTTACAAATTGTAACGTTACAGTGAGAGCATGTAACAATTTGTAACAGAATATTTCCGTTACAATTTGTAACGTTGCAAACGGTATTTTTAGACCCGTACCAAGTACGAAGGTCTGATGCGTTTACTACCACGTTCGTTACATTGCGAATTCGAACCCGGAAGTAAGGTGGAAACTTTTTTTGTTGCCTCCAGATGACAAATCAGCGAAAAAAAATGTCCGTCTGTCTGTTGGTCTCTCGGTCTGTCCCTACCGGAGTACGTCTAATGACATCTGAGACTATTGATTTCGTTAGCCGAAATGTGCTCACTTGCACTGCACTTTATCACAAACATACCCAACATAGCTTCTCCAAGGTATACTGAAACTTCTTTCTCTCAAATGAAGTTCTGACCAACTTTCTATACCAAGATTGGGCCTTTTACCCCATAAACTCTGAAACACGTGTTCTCTAAAATTTTATTCTTAGCAACTTTACCTTTGCAAAACGAACTGTGATTGACTTTCATAGCTGAATTGACATCTTAACATAGAACTACCCCCTTTTCTTTCGCCTTTACAGAATGGTAATTCTAGCGCATCAGTGACATACAAACTTAAAAGCTTGATATGTACTTGGATTTCGAGAATACTGATGGTGGGTGGCAATCAAACGAACGTCACTTCAGTTATAACTCGCTAGACCCAGTTTTATGGAAGATTGTGCATTTATATCTAACTAGTTGAAACCCCCCACCCCCCTAGGAGTAAGTAAGTAAGTCAGTAATTTTCGGGCAGCGGAGTTAATTTTTTTCCATTTTTTCCTTCTTTGATCGACCCTGGACACAGAACCACTCAACCGATTTTCTTAAACGTGGTTTCGCTGGCTTCACAGGACCCAATCCTTTCATTTGACACTTCACTGGCCTCATTCCGGCAAATACCGGCCGATATATACCAGAAGAAGTGCTCTCGTTCAGTGCACTGCACTACACCTCACTGTACCTCACAGCACCTTCCTGCACCTGCATTCCAATGGTTGGAACATGCTGCAATTCGCCACACATCAATGCCCTTTACCGCACTTTAGGGCACCTGCGTGTAATTACCTGCGGCATGGTGCACCTCGTCACTCCATTTACGGATTTCGTCGGAGGAAGAAGCGGTAACGGTTAGCCGTCTGCGCTGTTTACGACCCTTCTAATAATACCAAAGAGAATAGTGTCATCATCAAGCTATTTACTTGGTAAGTGAAAGGGTTTCATGGAAAGGACTTTTAATGGTCGAGGAAAAATGAAAAAGATTCGTTCACACAAACAAGTGTTTTGAGTACAGCCTATCTACTGCCACTGTTTCATACCGCAAATGGGAGTTTGCATAAATGACAATGGAAAAGTTGGTTTAACTGCCTGAGTGTCGCATGTGAGGAGTCAAGGAAGATAAGTGTAGGGAAGACTAATTTTTATGTCACAAAGACAGATTTAGAAGTTAGACGGGCACTAAAAGCTAGAACCATCTGTATGACGATCGATAACTTGGTGTGGAGGAGGGTGGTTAATCACTCAGGGGTTGCGGAGTGTCTGTACATCTAAATTTACTAAATTGTCTATAAAGCACCATGATGACGACATAGTTCCGTGTTCCACTTTTTTTAATTCCTATAAATTAATGTGGCAATAGAAAGATGGAAAAAATCCGCTCATAAAAAGCTTTCTAACAATACCTAGTTCACCAAATGTACTTTGTGTCTTCGTTCTGCTTATTCCGAACATCGTTTACAACTATGTGTACTTGACGAACATTGATTTTGTTTTTATGTCGATATAAAATACAACAACAAAGCCATGCAAACGTTCGTTTTAATGCAATACGTACAAAGGGCGATCTTCTTGTTCAATGTTATAAGCCCTTTGAACGGCAAACATGCTTTTGTATACGGCAACAAACTATACGTAGTTTAACATAAAGAAACCCGTTAGAGAGACAGCTTTATTGAAAACAGATTTATAAGAAACCCGATATATCTTTTTGTGTGCTTTTCCTACGGGTTAAAGATAAAAACCGAATTCCGCATATATTCATTCACCAAATAGAAAGATATTCAGAAAAGTACACAAGTTAAAAATTCTGAAAGACGAATATATTCGAAAATTTGCTTACATTATTTAACAGTTGCATTTTCGATGGCTTTGAATGTGGTGTTTGTTTGAAAATAAAATTTCAATGCGGAAAACGTGGATGTATCTTGCGAAAGGACTTAGTGAAACAACCGACGAGTGCTTTTCTAATAAGCCGTTACCTTCGTTACGAGAAGGCTTCAAGAGGACAGAAGTGGATGGTAATATAGGATTACATACCGATGTTAAGTTGATGCGTCACAAATGTTAGTTTTTAATGTTGTTGCCAGGTCTTTGTGAACAGCAGTCTTTGGATTAAAATATGGTATAAAATATCATGCTTTAGCATTCCTATAAACTTTTGCATGTTCCAAAGCTGTTCATTCCATTGACTGTCGTTGCTTAAAACGTTGCTGGACTATACCAACACTATAGATGTGTAAAATCATATCCGTGTTCTGTATCACCTCGTTGATAGTACACGTTAATAGAGCTGCATTAAGACTAGATCTGAGCGACCTCAATATTAAAATTCCCAGATTTGTTCTGCTTCCAGCGTCCAGCCTATCTATCAATTTTCTCGTTGTCTCTATTTTTTTTGCCACAGAGGTTTCTTAACAGAGTTTGACGTTTTTATATGGTCGACAGTGTAGCCACGTGCTAATGTCAGTCATAGTGAAAAAGCCGATCTGAATTTGCTGAAAAGTGGAAGTCGACGCTCCTGAGGATACATGCAATGCATTATTCCGCTTCAAGGCACAATACCAACAAAAGGAATTTGTCGGACAAAAGGCAATGATTCATGATGTGGAAGAAGAAGTAAGTACTAAGAGCAGAAAAGAAGATTTGGTTGAGGACGACGAGTTTGCCTTCGCTGAAAATGAAACTCCAAGACGTGAAGAGATTGGAAGTTTTGTAACGTTTCAGGATAAATTGGCAAAAAAAAAATTATTCTCTGAGTCAGCTGAATACGGATGTACTTCGTAAGATTAGAGATCGGCATGTGAATGTGATGGTACATATTTTCTGTAAGGCAATTTCGCTGAAACCAATGCATCAAAAAATGGAGGCATCCATTTTACAACCTGCCGATCGGGACAGAGCTGGCACACAAAGCTCTGCTGACCTAATGGAATTAACCCAAAAAATCAAAGGTTTTGATGGCAGCTGCTTATCGAAATATGTCGTCGTGTTTTGTTATGGGTTAACTCCATTATACAGCGCCTACGCACCAACAAGAAAATATGGTTAATGAAAAGCTGGCAACCTGCGCATTTGGTCCACTTATTCCGCTCCGTAGTCTGAAGTGGAAGTGACGCGGTACGTTAGACGTGGCTAGTAACGAACTGTGAACGAACTGTACATGGACAATATCACGAAAATCAAAGAGTCTACTCTTCGCGAAATTGAGCTAATGGAAGTTCGAGGAGATCCGTTGTTAGCTTAGACGTGGAGAAGCAGATAACAGGCATGGTTGATGTTGACCACGAATGAAATTCCTTTATTTAAAACTTCGTATTTATTTACTGTTCACATCATAATTTTTTTAAAAGAACAAAGTAAAATAATTCAAATTCGGAGCATTGGAATCCAAAATCAGCGGCATCGTTGACGGGTATAAATTCCCAGCTACCGTGAATTTGTAAAAATGATTTAGATTGGTTAAAATCCAGTGGACTCCTCCGACATGGTTCTTGTTAGACCCGTACGAAGAACGAAGTTCTTCGAAAAGGGGTCTAATGCGTTTACCACGACGTTTGTAGCCAGTCGAATTTCGACCCGCGAGTAGGTGGGGAGCACCGATCATGGTCCTTAGATGATGAATCAGCAATAAAAAAAATGTCCGTCCGTCCGTCAACACGATAACACGAGTAAAACCGATTTTCAAAAAAAATTTTCCATGAAAAGTAATCAAAAAATCTTTTATGGGATTGAATCTGTGCACTGTCGGCCCAAGGGTCACCGAGCTAGGGCCGTTTAAGTAAGTAATTTTTGGTCTTTTGTGCATAATAACTCAAGTAAATCTTTTCTGATTTTCAAAATTTTTTTTTGTTTGAAAGACCTGGGCATAGCCGACAATTTATGAAAGAAACTTTTTTGAATTTGAGTCCTTGGGCTTAGATAGGGCACTAAAATCGAGTCTCTGCTAAGGCTCTGTGTTTTTTGTTCATAACTCGGGAAAATCTTTTCCGATTTTCATAAATTTTCTTTTGTTTGAAAGACCCGAGCATAGCCGACAATTTATGGAAGAAACTTTTTCGATTTGAGTCCTTGGACTTAGTTGGGGCACTAAAAACGAGTCTCTGCTGGGGCTCTATGTATTTTTTGTACATAACTCGAGTGAATCTTTTCCGATTTTCAATTTTTTGTTGACCGACAGTTTATAAAAGAAACTTTTGCCTGTGCTTAGGGCTCAAGTGAGCCATGTCGGTCCTAAGGTCGGCCCTAGCCAAAAAAATTTTTTTTTGCTATGTTGCAGAGGAAATTGAGGGAAACATTTTTGGCTGTGGAATTGTGTGTCCGAGGCCTCTCCTTAGGGCCCCATGTCGGTACTAAGGTCGACCTTAGCCCAAAAAATGGTTTTTTCTATGTTGTAGAGAAAATTGAGTAGATTGGGGTCAATTTTGTGCTTTCGGAAAGGTTTTTCTACACCGTTTCTTCGGACGGGTTTTTCAATATTGCCCTATCGGTGATTTCCAATGCAACTTAATGTGGACGTAATTTCATACACTTAAGAGTTAAGGCAATATTTACTTAAATACGTTCGAGTCTCTTCGTAACATCAACTCTGTTCGCCGCATCTATTCTGATACGTACGGGTCCCCTGCATATGTTTAGACCGGTACGAAGTACGAAGGTCTGATGCGTTTACTACCACGTTTGTTACATTGCGAATTCGAACCCGGGAGTAAGGGGGAAACTTTTTTTGCTGCCTCCAGATGACAAATCAGCGAAAAAAACAATTTCCGTCTGTCGGTCTGTCTGTCTGTCGGTATGTCTGTCAGGCTGTCTGTCGGTCTGTCTGTCGGTCTGTCTGTCGGTCTGTCTGTCGGTCTGTCTGTCGGTCTGTCTGTCCGTCAACACGATAACTTGAGTAAATCTTGACCGATTTTCAAAAACTTTTTTCCTGAAAGGTAGTCGAAAAATATTTTATGGTATTGAATCTGGGCACTGTCGGCCCACGGGCCGCCGAGCTAGGGCCGTTTAAGTGGTTTTTGGTCTTTTGCATATAACTCGAGTAAATCTTTTCTGATTTTCATAATTTTTTTTTGTTTGAAAGATCCGGGCATGGCCGACAATTTATGGAAGAAACTTTCTTTAATTTGAGTCCTTGAACTTAGCTAGGGCACTAAAAACGAGTCTCTGCTAGGGCTCTATGTGTTTTTTGTACATAACTCGAGTAAATCTTTACCGATTTTCAAAATTTTTTTTTGTTTGAAAGATCTGGGCATGACCGACAATTTGTGGAAGAAACATTTTTCGATTTGATTCTTTGCCTTAGCTGGGGCACTAAAAAAGAGTCTTTGTTAGGGTCCTACGTGTTTTTTGTACATAACTCGAGTAAATCTCTTCCGATTTTCAAAATCTTTTTTTTGTTTGAAAGATCTCGGCACGGCCGACAATCTATAAAAAAATTTTTGCCTGTGCTTAGGGCTCAAGTGGGCCTCATGCCGATCCTAAGGTCGACCCTAACATCAAAAATGTTCTTGACGCAAGTGCTCTCCAACGTGACTTGAACAGGTTTCTACAGTGGTGCAAAATCAACCAACTTTATGTGAACGTCGATAAGTGTAAGGTTATCTCCTTCACCCGAAAGAGATCCAAAATTGAGTTCGGTTACAATATTGATGATGTTTAAACACATCTTAAAAAAATGTTTTGTTTAATTGTTAAATTTTATTTATTGTACAACATTTGTTTTTGAAAAGATCGATTTTTTACTGGCTGCGCCATT
>CM055406.1:104845525-104870641 GCA_029228625.1 Pseudolycoriella hygida
CAAATAACTTTTTTTTTAAATCAAAGAATCTTCAAAACAGATGAAAAAATGACGTCTGTTTTCAGGGGGAGAAAGGGGGGGGGGGTATGGAAAACAGACGAAAACAGACAGGGGGGTAGGGGGATGTCTAAAACAGCCGAAAAAATGCAGACGTCATTTATGGACGCTCCCTGAACCGTTATTTAACCGGGTTTAAACTTTTTGTTTCTACTTACGGCTTTTAATCGGAATCTACCGACCAACCAATCCAAAGTCCCAGTTCCTATTTTCACATTAAGATGAGAATTTAGATGAAGTGATAATTATAATTTTCACCGAATTTACAACACGAGCTCTGAGCTCTGAGCAACTTGATAAAATTAAGACGGAAGGTATCACGCCTTATAGTTACACATAAACATACATTGAACATATATTGAACACGAAATAAAATTTCAAACAAACCTCAAACGTTTTCGGAATTAACGATTCCATCGATGGGACACGATACACTGGAGCAATGATGTTGAAAGTAAGGTCCAAATAATAATTCTCGCATCTATCAACAATAGATAACTCGCCGTAAAAAACCGAAAATAGACCACAGATCAATGCAATACTTAAATAGTTCACTGGTCAGCGGCGGCGGTCGAATGTTCATTAAATTGTTATTCTTGTGCTTATATATGTAAAAGCGAGATACTTTTCCCTGTTCACATTTTTGATTAAATCACTGTTCATTTTTATCATTTCATGCGTTGAGTTGTCCACTATGTGTTTAGCGACGGCTGAACGTTAGTCTTTCTTTTTGATCGCTTTCATATGTTCACTCCATCGAACTTGACAAGGGCGGCATGTTTGGCCTATGTAAAATCTTTTACACGTATCACAAAACATTTTATAAATGCCCGGCTTGGCAATTTTCTTCGTTTTGTCTTTATTATTACACAGGACCTTTCGGATTTTGTAATCACTCGCGTAAGCGGTTGAAACATTTACCAACTTCAAACACTCTTTGTTTTATCGGTGAGTGGTGGATAGTATGTAAGTCTCATCCACGACACTGGCTTTTCTTTGATCGATTTTAAAGTCGTGTACAAAGATCTTTTTTGCTTACGAATAACATCTTCAATCAACGATTTATCATACCCATTCACTGTCGCTATGTGGAAGATTTTCTCTTCTTGGCACGTTCAGCATTCTGTATACCATCGAGTTAAAAGAAGCCATTTTCTGTTGATAACAATAATGGTAAGAATCCCTTGTAATAAGCCGATCTGTGCAGGTTTCTTTCCGATAAATCTTGAAATACAACTTGTCGTCTTGTTTTCTCATGACCAATAGATCCAAAAAGGCTAAACATCTGTCCTTTTCTCTCTCCATTGTGAATTTTATTTGGTTAGGATACACTGAGTTCAGGTGATTCAAGATCGATTCGGCTTCATACTTTTTCACAACCGCAAAAATGTCATCGATGTATCTCCATCAAACTCTAGAAAACCATTTTTCTTTTGAGACTTTTTCGTCCAGGTGTGCAAGAAAAATATCTGAAGCAATGAACGGAGCTTGGGAGTTGCCCATAGCCAAACCATCGGTCTGATCGTAGAATCTATTCTCGAATTGGAAGAAACAGTTTCGAATGTTCAGCTACAAAAGTTCCACGTTGTTCTTCAATGTTGTTCCGTATCAGCCATTGCCCTAATAACTTTTCAGCTTCTTTTAAAGGGATACTTGGGTACAGCGAGACTACGTCAAATTTTACCAATATCTCGTCTTCTGCCAATTCAACTTTCACCACTTTCTTTGTAAAATCAACGGCGGTCTGAATAACTAAATGGTGCTGGAAATGTTTTTTGAGTTTATTGAGCAACCATTTTGCTACTTTTTCATTGGGTGCGTTAGTATTCGCGGCATTCGATCGAACACATCTATTCTGATACGTACGGGTCTTTGGTTATGTTTTTGTATTGTTTTTGTTCATCTATTTTACTCAAATTGTTAAATTTCAAAATCGGTGACGGGAAAAATCGTCCAGGACGTTATTTCACGGACAATATTAAACGCGGAGGATAATATCGTCCGCGTACACGCACGTTATTATCCTCCGCGTTTTTACGGACAATAATACCGTCCGCGTCCACATAGCAAAAATTTGACCTTATTGATGCCTGACTTTTGAGGCTAACTTTTTTACTGAGTTCAAAATTAATTTTTCAAGCTCTTCTAAAATGTACCCAACTAATTTTATCAACTTAGTTTTTGAGCAAAATTTTGCATGTGAAAACTCAAAGTGTGGAAAAATTATTACGTTGATGGCTCTGGCATTTGTGACGCAATTTGAAACATTTGAATTTTTTAAAAAGTTTTTTTTCTGCATCGTCATTTCTTGCGTATTTTCAGCGTAAGTAAGAGGTGACCTCCGCTGATATTATTAATTTTGGAAGTGGACATTAGGGACTGCGTCACACTTTACTTTTTCAGAGGTTTTTGTTGTGATAAAGTTTGCATGTAATCTTTTGATTTCTTATTGACAACTTTTTTAAAAATAAAAGAGCAGAGATAAAAATTCTTCCATCTAGTGGCATTATGTATATGATTCTCTTAATCAATCCCTTCCTGTAACTTTCTGTACTTTCCCCATAGTCAACTCTTTCTAGTGACATTCTGTATAAGGAAAATGTTCCTCTTACTAAACTCCCTTCTAGTGACATTCTGTATAAGGAAGATTTTCCTCTAGTCGACTCTAGAAGACATTCTGTATAAGGAAAATTTTCCCCTTAGTCAACTCTTTCTAGTGACATTCTGTATAAGTAAGGTTTGCAAGGTGGCGTCATACGAGTAATACGGTTTAGATTGCGCTCATTCTTTTTACTAGTAACAAACTAACCAACGAACCTCGAATCATTGCTAACGTGTGTCCAAGTGCTCATTAAACCCACAGTCGTGATATTGAAGCTTACATCGAAATATTACATTTATTATCTGGGCAATTAAAGTGGACAATAGAATTTGGTTTGGTCAACATTCATCTAACCTCACACTATAACAAACACCGTATCGAATCCAACCGCCGTGGTGGTTGATTTATCTGGCGAAAATGAACGTTTTGAGGATGCTTCGTCCAATCTAAAAACATCTCCCAACAATCCGCCTGTAAAGCAAGGGAGTAAGAAACCCAATGCCGATCTGTTGGCGCAAAAACAAAAGTTCAAGGTGACGATTCCCGCCCAAACATCAAATAACAATTCAATTGATCCATCCCTACCCAAATCAACCCACTTAACTACCAAGAACAAATTAGATGGAGTTGACTCGAATTCGGCCTTATACTCGCCCACTAATCCGACTAATTCGTCGAAAGATAAACATTCAAAGTCAAATGAAGCGTCATCACGTAAGAACGCTGACATCATGAATTTTATGCGAGAATTTCAAGATAAATTCATCCTACAAGCGGCCGCGTTCAATGATAAAATCGATGCTAAAATCAATGATGAAAATCCACGAATTGGCTACAAGTGTGGACGAACGCTTCGAGACTCTACACAATAACTTCGAGTCTTTAGCTGCACCGGTTGTTGATAAGTTAGTGCGACTAATTACACAATCACTGGAGACAAGAATTGACAAACTTGAACGAGAATCGTTGTTATCTGACTTAATTGTTACTGGTTTTCCTCTTCACCCTAATGAAAATCTGAAACGAGTCGTAGCTAGAATGTGTGAGGTGGTGGGCTTCAAAAATGGGATTGACGGCATGTCCGGATTCTACCGAATGTCGCGTAATGGGAGCAACAACAACAACAACAAAACTAACCCAAATAAGTCCAACAACGCGATAAAGTATCCACCCATCGTTATTAAATTCTGGTCATTCAGCTTGAGGCAGAGTTTTTTCAAACAGTACCTGAAAAAAAAAATCTCTTAACTTAACCGATTTTGGTTTCGGCACCCATGCGCGTATTTATATAAACGAATCTCTCACAACCTCAAACCTAAAATTGATAGCGAAGGCCCGCTTCATGCAGAAAAAAAATTAATTCTCGAGTGCTACATATTTAGGGGCCAAGTTTTCATTAAACAACGTGACAACTCACCCAAACAATGTATTTCATCAATGGAGGAACTGTTAGACTTGGAGAATATAGCGCAGAAGGCAGTTTGATTTCAATGATTTTAGTGCGATTATCAGATGGTGATGGTTTTTTTTTATGAATTTTTAGCAATGTATTTTGATTCTCATTCCTTTCTAATCTGTAGTACCTTCCTTTTTTTCCACAAGTTAGTTTTATTTATTTATTTATTTTTTTTTTGCATTTCACAAAAACTCTTTTATTCTGACGGGAAGTATAATTCGACGGTTGATACAGACTCATATATGGTATGGAACCGGGTTAAGTAGGGCCCGATGGATCGATGGTACTCTCCTGAAACCATCCCAGCTAGCATTTCGTAGTTAAAAAACGGTTAAATAACGGTTTTTTAACCTAGGTTAAGCGCAACAAATTTTAACTAATTGGTTGAAATGACGTTATTCTAACGTTGTAATAACGGTTATACAACCGTTGTTGCCCAGTTGTAAAAAGGTTATTAACTAAAAAGTTATTAGACGGTCATTTAACTAAAAAGTATAATATTTCGTTCCTTTTTTTAATTGATCAAAAGTCGGTTATATAACTGTCTTTTAACTTATGAGCTTTTTTCATTCATAGGCAATATTATTCACTCCATTTGACCGTTTTTAAACTTTTTTGTTTTTGATCGCATATTCCTTGATTGTTGGACCCGTACGAAGTACAAAAGTCCTATACGTTTACTACAAACAATTTTATTGTAACATGGGGCAGATTGAGGTGGGAGGGGGATCCATCTATTATCGTCGCTAGATGACAAATCAGCAATAAAAACATATGAAGGGACCCGTACGTATCAGAATAGATGCGGCAAACAGAGTTGATCTTACGAAGAGACTCGAACGTATTTAAGAAAATGTTGCCCTTATAAATTGCCGATAGGGCAATATTGAAAAATTGACCCCCAAATATAGAAAAATGATCTCCTTAATTTTCTCTACAACATAGCAAAAAACCATATTTTGGGCTAGGGTCGACCTTAGTACCGACCTAGGGCCCTAAGTAGAGGCCTCGGACACACAATTCCATAGCCAAAAATGTTTCCCTCAATTTCCTCTGCAACATAGCAAAAAAATATGTTTTTTGGTTAGGGCCGACCTATGGACCGACATGGCCCACTTGAGCCCCAAGCACAGGCAAAAGTTTCTATTATGAACTGTTGGTCATGCCTAGATCTTTCAATCAAAAAAAAAAATTTTGAAAATCGGAAAAAATTTACTCGAGTTATGTACAAAAAACTCATAGAGCCCTAGCACAGACTAGTTTTTAGCGCCCCAGCTAAGTTCAAGGATTCAAATTCAAAAAAATTTCTTCAGGTGTTTCAAACAAAAAAAAAAATTATGAAAATCGGAAAAGATTTGCCCGAATTATGGACAAAAAACACATAGAGCCCTAGCAGAGACTCGATTTTAGTGCCCTAGCTAAGCCCAAGGACACAAATTCAAAAAAGTCTCTTCCATAAATTGTCGGCTATGCCCAGGTCTTTCAAACAGAAAAAAATTTTGAAAATCAGAAAAGATTTTCTCGAGCTATGCACAAAAGACCAAAAATCACTTAAACGGCCCTAGCTTAGTGGTCCTTGGGCCGACAGTGCCCAGATTCAATCCCATAAAAGATTTTTCGATTACCATTCAGTGAGAAAATCGGTTGAGTTTTACTCGAGTTATCGTGTTGACAGACGGACGGACGGACATTTTTTTATTGCTGATTCGTCATCCAAGGACCATGATCGGTGCTCCCCCCTACTCCCGGGTCGAATGTGGACTGGTTACAAACGTCGTGGTAAACGCATAAGACCCCTTTTCGAAGAACTTCGTTCTTCGTACGGGTCTAAAAAATGTCCGTCTGTCCGTCCGTCTCCACTTTTTTTCCAAACGGCTCAGCCGATCAGCGTAAACTTTTTGTCTCTGAAAGGTATATGCCTCCCATGATTCAAGTTCGAAGATGAGCAAAATCGGCCAGGTACTTCCGGAGATATGGTAAAAGAAGTGGAGGTCGGATATGAAATTTTCGAGGGTCGATGAAACTTTTTCGCAAATATCTCAGCAAGTATAGCTCGGAAATTCCTCAATGTTAAATGAAAGCATTTGATGTCAAAAAACTAGGAAAAGTTTTTTGTGGGAATCGGGTCAGGGGTCTGGGCACTGGAACCAATGGAATGAGTTTCTTGGTTATATAAGAAAACAGCTTTTCGTCTATATTTCCTCAACTATGCAATATGGAGATTTTTTGTCAAAGGCAAAGCTGTAGAGAATTAAATTTAAGCGAACACATGTCTCAGGGTTTTGGGGAAATATGATCCAATTCTGGTATATGTCCACTTCCATAATTGGGTAGGATGACCCGAATCTCCAGAACTATGAGAGGTAAAAAGTTGTAGAGAATAAAATTTTAGAGAACACGTGTTTCAGGGTTTTAGGGGAAAATGGCTGAGCCCTTGGATATAAGTTTTTCTAGATTTGAATGGTCTGAGACGTAGGGCCTTTGACATTACCTTGGGTAATTTCTATGGATTTTTGAAATTCTTACAGTTATAAAAGAACAGAAAACGTTGGATTGTTTGTTTATTTGTATATTTAGATACGTTCGAGTCTCTTTGCCACATCTATTCTCTTTGCCACATCTATTCTGATACGTACGGGTTTTTTGGTTATGTTTTTTAATAATTTGAACACTTTACCTAACCTTAACTTGAATCTCGACTCGACTATCACGGTCACGTAAGGTTTTCCTAAGGTGATCTGACCCGAACATGAATTTCTTAGCTGCGTATTCTTACAGCAATTTAGAGGCATGAGAAAAGATCTCAATCTTAGAATTAATGGAAGGATTTTGTTGCTTGCTCAGAGCGATTAAGTTTTTCTTCGAATTTCAGATTTTTAGGTTTCAGGTCAGGCCAAAACTTTGCAAAAATAGTTTAGTTTTTATCATTTCAATTTTTCACAGTTTTGTTTTAATTACGGACTCCATTTTATTTGTTTATCAAAAAAATTTTTGTTACGGACACTCTTTTCCACTTTTCTAAAGAAAGGTTACTCATTTCTATTTTTCAAAAGAGTTACGGACACTCATTTCGACCCAATTTTTTACATTAGACCCTTGACTTTCAGTTAAAGAAACAAGGCTAGACGGAACTGCTAGACGGAACTTCGAAAATATTAAACAATGAAACAGGCTTAAGAATAAAGCACGTATCGATCTAGTTCCTGCACACAAGATACAGTAGAACACTTTCTTCGAAATCTTCAAGCAGAGATTACGCTTGAACGTATCATCTTCTTGAAATAAAAATTTGCGTGCTCTCTTGTTGAAGGTTTACTGAATACTAAAATCTAAATTGGAAAATTTTTTAAAGAACTTAAAAATAAAAAACGATTCAGTTAAATGACCGTCGCATAACTTTTTAGTTGAATTCAATTTCCAAAAACTTGTTAGTGACAAGACGGTTATTTAACTAAAAAGTTGAAAGTGAAAAACGAACTAGCAACTTTTTAGTTAAATAACTGTCATATCACTAATAAGTATTTCTTTAACTTATTGGTTATAAGACGGTTATATAGCTTATTCGTCCAAAAATTACTTCTTGGTTATAGGACCGTTTTATAACTTATTTGTTATAAAACCGTCTTTAAACTAAAAAATAAATTGACACAAAAATAAATCGAACTAATATGTTAAATGACGGTTATTTAACAGAAAAGTTTTATAACTAATTAGGCATTTTTCTAACCTAAGTTATAAAATGTTACTTGGGATCATGGTAAGTAGCCATGGCGACTATGATGGGTAAGAAGAATGGATGAGATTCAGGGTGGTTTCAGGTCACTGAGAGGGTATAGGATCAGATTTTCTACCTCAGGCAGACTATTGAAAAGCTTAATGAAAAGAACAGACTTGTACCTATGCTTCATCGACTTGTAGAAGGCATTCGTTCGGGTACCATGGCAGAGTACAGTATCAATGAGAGTTTACTGCGTGCCATTAAGAGTATTTACTCAGGGAGCAGAGCCGAGGTAAGAATCTAAGATGGCGAAATTAGTGATTCTTTCGAGGTTAATGTGGGCGTTCGGCAGGGTTGATGTCTTTTCCCGCTTCTGTTCATAATTTTCATGGACAAAATCATCAAGCGGGCAAACTTGCAGTGAAATGTCAAAGCGGGTAAGGTAATGATGAAAATCTTGGCCTATGCGGATAACTCGATTCTGTTGGCGGATAATATCGAGGATTTACAGAATGGGATTGATTGCATGAATGCTGCATGTAAGGAGAACGGGATGAAGATAAGTGTAGGGATAACTAAGGTTATGCATGCCGTCAAATCTCGGAAGGAGATTGTTTGCAGTTTAAATAGGAAGTTAAGTAGGAAACGCGGTTGCTAGTTAGTTGAGGTCGCATGTGTTCAATAAAAAGGAATTAAGTACCGGAACAAGGTTAGCTATCCAAAGGTAAATTTTTAGGCCGACGATTCTGTACGGTAGTGAGAGTTGGGTTGACTGCGGATATCTCGTGCATGACGTGAAGGCTTCTGATATGAGAGTTCTTAGGAGAATAGCAATGGTGAAGCGGAGGTAAATCATCATATTAGGATGAAAAAAATTGGCGGTCACCCTGATACACTACACTACACACCGCTACAGTGCACACAATTGTGATACTATACAGTGTACTATACAGTATACACATTACACACAAAAACAAAATATGCTTTTAAGGTATTTCTATGGAAGCTTTCAGGAGTCCTAGCACCCAAACGAGGCCGGTTACCTCATTTTCTCAAAATCTCAGATGTCGTAGAGCCCCCAGCTGAAGCTTGCTGCAAAATTTCAAAAAAAGTTATCGAGCCGTTTTCGAGAGCGAGCGAAAAAACTCGTTCTAGCTCGTAGCTACCGCGCGCCCATGATCTTTTACACCACCCAAGGTTTTTTTTTATCGGCTTAGTCGTACCGAGTCAATGTTGTTGTTGCTTTTTTTCTTCGGCGCTTACGTTGCTACCAAAGAAAACAGCTTTTTCCATTTGTTTTAGTATGTTTTTCAAGTTTTCACACAGAAAAGCTTCTTCTGACCTTCGTAGTGGTGGTGACAAAAACACACCTGCATTTGTCTTTTATTTTCAAATGCAAACATCTGTGAAGTTTCAACGAAAGATATTTTTTTTTTTTCGTTTATCTGAAAGTATTTTCGTGATTCAGGTGTCAGTTCGATTGACGTGGCTGAGAGAATTTTATTTGAATTTTTTGAACTTCGTACCCAAAGTTGAAGGCCCATTTTTATTCATTGTTTCCAAACCGGCTTTAGCTGGATTAAAGGCAAACGCAAAAATATGCAGAATTCATTTGATAGACTAAAGGTGAGCGGGCTGCCTGAAACTCTACTAAAAATCAGATTAGACCAGAAACCGAATGAATTTATCGGGGCGGGTTTTTCGGTTTTGGGTTTTTATCAGATCGGGTTCGTATCTGGTATGAATTTTTACTTCGGTTCAGGTTCATTTCTTCTAATCTCTACTGCTGACGCTTTTGATATCACAATAGACGGGATTAAAAGTCACGCGAAGGCGATGTAAAGAAATTTGACGACAATATTGTAGTTTGTGTTCCTGATTCTTAAAGACTGGAAAGGTTCAGCAATTCGTAACAAATAATGTTCTCTTGGAATCGTACGATAGGAAAAAATGGAACACCTGAATTGAAGACAAAGAAAATAAATATTTTTCGTTCGTATGAAGTGACAGAGATGTTTGCATTTGTAGGTAAACATTTCACAAAATTTCAATAGATTCATGTGTCATTGTTTTGCGATAGCAAGGAAGTTTGTGAAGCAAATGTTGTTGTGAAGCAAATTATCAGCTGCTGGCATTAGAGGCTTGGCGCTTGATGTCACCTCCAACAATTTAGAGAACAGGTACGAACGTACTGTTGTGAATGGGGTGGGGTTTCCCAAGGTAGCGCTGTCGGACTACTCTCCTTCATGATTTTTATTAAATACATTAACCTTCTCCCCTTGGAGTCTGAACCGTTCTGATTTGCAAATGACCCGAGCAATTCTCTTCTGCCATATGTTTCGTAAACAACATCAGGAACATTAGCAATGAACTCAATTTGTTTTTGGATTTATTTGGAGACCTTCAAGAACACCACCTTTACCTCGAACTTTACGCATTTTAGATCTGCTCGTATACAACAATGGACGATTCTATAATTGGAAATGTGATGGGAGCTGTTGGTGTTTCGCGAAGATTGCGTCTTATATTGCTTTGGTGGGTCTTTCGTTTTGGGATGTATATAAATGAAATCCGGCTGTAGTGTTAGTGTGGGCCTAACTGGCGCTACGCCACCCCACTCGATAGTATGTGGTTTTTCAAGAAAATTATATGGGGTTTTCTGTGCTCATCGGAATTTTGTGAATTTTTGTGATCCCTCAAGTACCCTTTTACAATCATTATTTTTAGACCCGTACGAAGTACGTAGGTCTGATGCGTTTACTACCACGTTTGTTACATTGCAAATTCGAACCCGGGAGTAAGGGGGAAACTTTTTTTGTTGCCTCCAGACGACAAATCAGCGAAAAAAACAACGTCCGTCTGTCGGTCTGTCTGTCGGTCTGTCGGTCTGTCTGTCCGTCAACACGATAACTTGAGTAAATCTTGACCGATCTTCAAAAACTTTTTTTTCCTGAAAGGTAGTCGAAAAATATTTTATGGTATTGAATCTCGGCACTGTCTGCCCAAGGGCCGCCGAGCTAGGGCCGTTTAAGTGGTTTTTGGTCTTTTGCACATAACTCGAGTAAATCTTTTCTGATTTTCATAATTTTTTTTTTGTTTGAAAGATCTGGGCATGGCCGACAATTTATGGAAGAAACTTTATTTAATTTGAGTCCTCGGACTTTGCTGGGGCACTAAAAACGAGTCTCTGCTAGGGCTCTGTGTGTTTTTTGTACATAACTCGAGTAAATCTCTTCCGATTTTCAAAACCTTTCTTTTGTTTGAAAGATCTCGGCACGGCCGACAACTTATGGAAGAAACATTTTTCGATTTGCGTCTTTGGACTTAGCTAGGGCACTAAAAAAGAGTCTTTGTTAGGGCCCTACGTGTTTTTTGTACATAACTCGAGTAAATCTTTACCGATTTTCAAAATTTTTTTTGTTTGAAAGATCTGGGCATGACCGACAATTTGTGGAAGAAACATTTTTCGATTTGAGTCTTTGGACTTAGCTAGGACACTAAAAAAGTGTCTTTGTTAGGGCCCTACGTGTTTTTTGTACATAACTCGAGTAAATCTCTTCCGATTTTCAAAAACCTTTTCTTGTTTGAAAGATCTCGGCCCTAACATAAAAAAATGTTTTTTGCTATGTTGCAGAGCAAATTGAGGGAAACATTTTTGTCTATGGAAGTATGTATCCGAGGCCTCTACTTAAGGCCCTAGGTCGGCCCTAGCCCAAAAAATTGTTTTTTGCTATGTTGTAGACAAAATTGAGGAGAACATTTTTCTCTATTTGGAGGTCAATTTTGTCCGTTCGGAGAATTTTTTTACATCGTTACTTCGGACGGGTTTTTCAAAATTGCCCTACGGGCAATTTCCAATACAGTCTAATGTGAACGCAATATTTACTTAAATACGTTCCAGTCTTTTCGTAACATCAACTCTGTTTGCCGCATTTATTCTGATACGTACGGATCCCCCGCATATGTTTTTGTTAAAAGTTATGGTCGATAGTCGAAGAAAGTTTGTGGGTGCTGAGCTGAAGTGAGGTCCAAATTACTTGAATCCGAAATCAGCTTTGTTTTGTTGGTAGGCAATGTCCCGGTCAAATTATTTTCCACCCATAACGTATCCACACTTTTTAAATATTTCTAGCACGCAACGTCTCGCATCTTTGTCAAATTCTCATTCACCAAAACTTCCATGGTCTCATACTGCCAGCAGACTTTCGTTTGAGATGCTTCTTGACGTACCCGAACACATTGATGACTTCTTGTCGTAATATTTGTTTAACAACAGGGGTGTTCCCCAAGGATCAGTCCTTAGCCCTCTAATGTTTTCGTTATTCATAAATGACCTTCCAGATGTGCGTGACCACTGTGAATGTCATTTATTTGCCGATGATGTACAGCTCTACCTACATCATGACTGGTTTAGATACAAAGGAGGGGTCGATTTGATCAATGCGGACTTACATAGAATACAACAGTGGGTGGTTAAAAATGAATTGATTTTAAATGCAGGTAAATCAAAGGCAATCGTTATATCTGAGTCAGAAATTAATGTTGAAGATCCAGCTCTAATTATGAACCCAAGTCTTCTACACGGCGAACAGATTCAATATTTTCGTAAAGCTAAAGTTCTGGGTTTATGGATTAATGGTAAAATGACTTGGACGTATCAGGTTAGTCAAATTTTATAGCGGATATATGGTCGGTTGCGAGGCCTATGGAAGTGCGGTCCCTTTTTGCCGATTAAAAGTAAAATCATGCTGTTTAAAACACTGCTGCTCCCACATTTAATGTTTTGTGATACGGTTATGTGCAACATGGATGCCAGCTTTAAAAGATCATTGCAAGTAGCCATGAATGAATATATTCGATTTGTGTTTAAGAGATCATACATCGACGCAGGAATCGCAGATTTTGGGGTGTTCGTTCCAGATCTTCAGGAAATATAAATGGTGTATGATGTTGCGGAGTATCTTGCTAAGTGGGCAACCGGTCTATTTATATGATATTTTGAAAGTGACACATAGTCTGTGTTGAATTTGCTTCCATTAAATTTAAGAAGAAAAGTGTCATCTATCTCGTTTCCGGCCGGGTGTTTCCTATATTTCTCGAATTCTTATGAATTACGGGGGTTTTGATTATTTATTTATCCTTTCAGGATTTTGTGTTCTTTTTCTTTCTCTTTCTCTCTTTGTATAAGGGCGCAATTCCTCCGCTAGCTTCAGCGAGTATCTCATTGTGTCACCTAACGTACTCTCGAACTTCCCTCTGATCAAAATCGTCAGGTCGTCCGAATGGGGAGAGTATTCCACCATGGGGGCAACCCCTAGATACCCAGAAACTGGCTTTATGGCCACACACTGATGCCTCAACTGTCCTGTTCCTGAGCATGCTAGAGATCCATCTCGTCACCGTTGATGCTACTCCTCTGCTTTCTATGGCCTGTCGAACGATCTCGAAGTTGGTGTTATAAAAAGCGCCTTGAATGTCCATGAAACATCCAAGTGCAATTTCCCCTCCCTCAAATGATCTCTCTAACTTAGCCACCAGGATATGCAGAGTAGAGTCGGTAGACTTGCCTACCTGGCATACATGCTGGTTCGCATGCAGAGGATATCTCGGAAGAATTGAAAACAAAAAAACTTTGGCAACTGCCCAACACACTTTGCCACTTTGCCAAAGAAACCGATTGTACATCTATCATAGCTTCGCAGATACTTCTAAAACCATACAAATTGACCAAGTTTCCCACTAGTGATGCATATACGCCATTTTGTTCGGTGTCCCGACGCCAATAAACCAAACCCAAAAACTTTCCCTTTGACATCATACATCTATCTTTCACTAAAAAAAGTTTCAAGAAAAATTTCAACTAAAATCTAGGTATCGCATTTTTTTTTGCTATTAAAGAAAGTGCAAAACAACATTTTAATTCAGTTCCTTTGAACTCTTCAAGCTTTTCGGACGTATGAGTACATACTGATAAGTTCTTTTCTTCTTCGTTGGTTTTTAGTTATTCTTTTTTGGTCTTTTTTTTTGGCTGTGAGAGAAAATGCCTGAGTATTACTTTAGTTCCTCGGAACTCTTCAAGCAGAACGGACGTGCGTCTGTTTCGATGCGGTTGGTGATTGGTGACCAGACAAACAGACACATAAACAATTAAACATTAGTAATTTTCTGTGAAATATTCTTTATTTCTCTAAATTAAATCAGACCTTATTGATAGCAGTCTTCTAGGTTGCCCAACACGGTGAATATGTAACTACATCGAGCACATTACACAGCAGTTATAGTTACACATTGCGGGTGATTCGGGCTATTTTACTAATTTGTCTTTCATGTTGTCATGGTAAGCATTAAAAGCTAATACAAAATTATCTATTTACTTACAAAAAACTTGATTTTCGGTTCTTCTTTTCCCATTACAAATGCAAACATATTTCTCATAAGAATTCGTTTTACGGCATTGAAATAATTCAATGTTTTCTTAATGTTGCTATTGACTTTAAATTCATGCTACAAGCGCTCATACTCGGTGGAAATTCGTTTGTATGGAAGAAGTAATACATCGTCGATGTGTTTACCTTTTCCGGTCATCAAGCTTATCGGATAGCCAACAATGAATACTAAAGCGAATCCAATGAACGCGTAGTACATAAAGCTAATACGAAATAACCAGAATGCTTCGCTGGCACTCGTGTTTGTTTCTAAGATTGGAGATGTTGCTTGGGTTATTTGCGTTGAATTACTGAAACGACAACAATGTTCAAGTTGAATTAAATTGGTAAAAAGAAATGTGCATCGCGACAATTCATATAGATGAAAATGGGCGAAAAGAGTCTGAAGTCGATTGAATGTATGAGTAGAAAATATTTTCATGTACAACCTTAGTTTCTTCACTCAAATGTTTATTTTTTCGGTTGCTGTTCTTCCGGTGGTCAAAATAATAATTTTGCCACCTGAATTGTCATTCTGGCCACTCCCGTTGAATTTATTTTGAAGTATAGAAAAGGTCCGCTGTCACGTAAGCACTGTCAAATTCCATAAATTTTTGATACCCATCATAAATGATGTATTTAAAGCCCTCATTGAGGGATCATTTTTGACACAGAGTTGGAATTGTCATTGAGGTTTTTAATTCGTGTATAAAAAAAGCTTTTCACTTGGCGCACACACAAAAAGCTCCGCTGCGGCCGCAAACTTTCACTCTTCTTCGAATTCACTATTTTCTCCTCCCGGATTAGTACATTAGGGAGCGTTCATAAATAACGTCTGCGTTAGAGAGGAGGGGGAGGGACAGAGAGACACTGCTGGTTTACGTGCGTACCTGGCCGAAGCCTCAACCGCACGGCCCCCATGGGCGAGGAATTGGGATACGCCCAATTAGCGCGAGCCGAGGCTCTACCTTTCGAATTCCAGTATGTAAGTACCGTCCTTCATCCAAGGTTGGGGACCGAGACTACTAGCTGCCTCTTCTGTAATTATGTCCTCGGGAGGACGGTGGGTGCAGCGGACCATGCGTTCAACTACCACAAGCCCCTTCGTTTAAGCGCCATAGGCACCCCAACCAGTGTTTGGGCCCAGATGTTACCATCTAGTGGCTTTCCCAAACCCCGAAGTACCGAATTGACCCTCGGTGGGGGTTTTCATCAGTTCTGCTAAACCAATCTTAACCAGTTCTGCTTCACCAATTACAGTTAGGGCCTTACATCCCCGACACTGCTAGGTCCGCTCGGGTAAAGGGGCGTTGCGAAGTGCCCAGTGGAGGGGGAGGGAGTCTGATAAAACAGACACTTCATACAAAACAATTGTTGCGTCTCATACGCAACATGCTTCAAGAAACTAACTACATTCAAGCGCCGCCTATGAATATTCGACAGAACATTCATAGAGGGCGATTGAATGTGGTCAGACTGGCTATGAGTCAGTCGCGCCGGGAAGTTGTAAAGAGAAACACGCACATTAAACCATTATAACGTACACACATATTCCTCCCAGCGTAGACATGGCGCCCGGACAAGGATTTGTACAGATTTGTACAAAACATTTGTTGCAAATCGTGTATCTGAAATCCAAAGTCTGACAGATCCGAAAGAGTGGGGGCATGTCGAAGGCATTCGCAACCCTGCGGATTGTTTATCGAGAGGCATATACTCTGAAGAGTTGAAAAATCACAAACTATGGTGGAGCGGGCCTCCATGGCTAAAAAATCTGAAGAATCAGTGGCCACGAACGCCAAACATTAGAAACACGGAACAAGACATGGAACTAAAAAATAGGACAACACTTACGACGACGGTGGTGAGCAAGCCGAACAAATTGATCGTCAGCCTCCTGAATAGATACTCATCGTTGCGATTGCTAGTCAGAGTAACGGCACGCATAAGATCTATATACTCAAAGGTTAAGAGAACGGGTATAAGATTGTTAGTCAGTGAGATAGAAAAGGAAGAAATATTTTGGATAAAGATGGCACAGTCAGAGTCATATAAAGACGAGATAGACACACTAAAGAAGGGCAAACAATTGCGTGGCAAGAGTAAATTATTATCGCTTCACCCGTTCTTGGGTGAAAATGAAGTTTTGAGGGTGGGTGGAAGGCTGAAAGAGGCGTTGATAGATCGTGACCATAAACATCAAATAATAATCCCCAAAAAATCCATGTTAGCTAAATTGATTATAAGCGATTCACACTTAGATACGAAGCACGGTGAAGCCCACACGCACCATCGCTATTGGATAATAGACACGAAGAATACGATTAGAAACCAAATAAATCGTTGCGTGATTTGCCATAGGTATAGAAAAATAACAAATGAGCAGCTGATGGGAAACCTTCCTGAAGCTAGGGTGAATATAACTAGATCGTTCTCGCACACAGGTGTACCCATGGAGGTGTTAACTATTAAAAAGCCAGGGAGAAGGCAGGTAACGGAAGGGTACGTAGCTTTATTCGTATGTTTGAGTACAAAAGCCATACATCTAGAACTGGTAGCTAGCCTAACATCCGAAGAGTTCTTAGCAGCGTTCACATATGTATTCAGATAACGCCTTAACATTCGTAGGAGCAAAAAGGGAGCTCGATGAAGATTATAAAATAGTAAAAGAACAGCTAGAACCCGAGCTAGCTGAGTTAGTCTTAAAATACAACGTTCAATGGGACTTTATTCCGCCTCATGCACCTCACTGGGGAGGCATATGGGAGGCTGGAGTAAAATCAAGCAAATATCATCTGCGAAGAATGCTCAGAGGTTCTGTACACACTTTCAATGAATTATCAACTATGCTTACTGAAATAGAGGCGTGTCTAAACTCGAGACCTTTGTGCCACGTTTCAAATGATCCGAATGACTTATCGATTCTAATACCGGGACATTTTTTAATTGGTGAAAGTTTGTTGGCCCCTACAAGACCGACCCTCCTCGACACTCACACTAGTCGGCTCAGTAAGTGGTGCAAATATCACAAAGGGTGGAACATTTCAAAACTAGACGGAAGGCGGAGTACTTATCCCAATTACAATATAGAAGGAAGTGGATGAGACCCTGGCAAAATGTAGAAGTGGGAGATTTAGCGTTGATTAAGGAAGACGACTTACCACCGGCTCAATGGTTATTAGGTCGCATAGTCGAAACATTCGAAGATGAAGAAGAAGAGAGCTTAGAAAGGTAAGAGTGAAAACAGCCACCATCATTTTAACTCGAAGCATACATAAAATCAGCACATTGCCGATAGAAAGGCCGCCGACGGATAATTCCATCGAGACAAATCAGTAGTTAAGCATGAATGCCGAGGTAATAGGATTTACTTCCGTTAAATATGGCATATTGCGCCATCTCTCAAAATTCTAATTAGTACAAATACAAACTCGATATCGCCAAGTAACATAAATAGCACCCAAATCAAACCTAAACACATCACAGCTGCGGCGGCGATGGAGACGTTAATTAATCTGCCACCGGTCCACGTGGCATTGAAGGCGAAGGCCTTCACCACGGCGGATAGGCTGTCCCAGAACGATCTCTGGACTCCAAATTTCATTTCGGGCCATGGGAAAATCAAGTAGGCTATCATTAGCGAGGCATTTGCGATGCCTAGGGACCGAATGAAACAGGAGACAGACTTCGTAACGCTTTTCGAGGCTGTCGTACCCAACAGGTCTGAATGGCTGGAAGGTTGGCCAGGTCGCCTATCAGAGGAAGGAATTGTGAGCTTTACAGATGGGTCTAAAACTTCAGAAGGCACGGGAGCCGGAGTATTTTCTCTGGGACCGTCGGCGGAAAGATGGTACCACCTAGGTGGGTACGCCGACGTCTTTTAGGCTGTTCTGACAGTGAGGCGATGATTAAAGCACTCATGTCGCCGGTCGTGACATCCAAACTAGTAAAAGAGCTGAAGGATACCCTGAACGAAATGGGACTGAGAAATCTGGTCACGCTGGTCTGGGTTCCTGGACACTCTGGCGTGGAGGGAAACGAGAAAGCGGATGAGCTGGCGAAAAATGGCTCGGCAACATCAAGTTACTGCCCGGAACATTTTATACCCATCCCGCACTCGGAATGCGTGAAAGCGATGAAGAATTGGGTGAGGTCGGAGTTCACTGACTGTTGGAGCGCCTATGAAGGAGGAATACACACGATGATCCCGGTGCCCGATGGGAAGTGGGCAAGAAAACTGCTAAACTTGGACAGGAGGCGCATCAAGAGTGTGGTGGCTGCGATCACTGGGCATTGCGGACTGAGCAGGCACCTGGCAAAAATGGAAATCTATAACGATCCCAACTGTACCTGCGGCCTGAGTGAGGAAACGGGCGTTCATGTTATGTGCGAGGGCCCGAAGTCCTCTTCACTGAGGCTAAAGACTCTAGGAGGTCATGTGGTCGAACCTGCAATAGTATCCAAGATGTGGCCTGCCGCTTTAGACAGGTTCCTGGTCAGGAATTGGAGGTTTCTAAGATTTACATGATAAGCGGGTTGCGAAACAAAGGATCATCAGATCTGTGTTTCAAGGACCAGGAATGGTCTGACTCAAACTGATAAATCTATAGTGTCATCTTGTGTCAAATTATTCAAATTTCAATTAAAATTCAAATGTTGAACGGACTAAAGAATAAATAGAGAAATGAATTCTAAAATCCAAATTCTCTCAAGATAAAACAAATGTTACAAATGATCTGTTCAAGCCGAAGAGATCGTACGGAGCGCTTTCTGTTATCACGATTTGTTTTTTTGATTTAGTGTACATTGAATGTAGCTGGACTTTTTTTACATTTTTTCCAAATGTGTACGAAAAATGTGCAAAAAGTGTGAGTTATCGAAAGAGTCACACTAAATGTACATTTTTTGTACACAAAATGTACATTTTTCGTACACAAAATGTACATTTTTTGTACACAAAATGTACATTTTTTGTACACAAAATGTACATTTTTTGTACACAAAATGTACATTTTTTGTACACAAAATGTACATTTTTTGTACACAAAATGTACATTTTTTGTACACAAAATGTACGTTCGTAAATTTTCAATCGGAAAAAAATGTGAAAAACGTCCCGGATGAGATATCAGAGAGAGATAACTTACAATACGTCCATGTTGATAACGTTGGTAATGTTACATCCATCAACTCGAAGCGGTAACATTGAATTTACTTTAACATTCTGCGCACCAACGATTGCGAAACCAACAACTAACACCGAAACAATGGAACCAGCGATGATTCCTTTCGTGTTGGCTGATCGACAGGTCATGCCCATTGTGAATATACCCAACATGGTTCCGGCTGTAACTGATGACAGAATCAACGATAATTCATAAACTTGACCCAACTTATCCACCAATACCACCAAGACGACTAAAATCAATCCCAAAATGACGACGATCCATTTCATAATGTTGCTGACTTTTTTGTCAGAAGCTCCTGAAAAACTGAAATTTAATTTGTCACAACAATTCGACGAAAGGCAATTCCCTGACTCACTGGCTTTTCAGAAAGTCTTCGTATATTGTTCCAGAAAGAGTGTTCAAAGTGGACGACATTGTTGACATTGCAGCGGCGAAAATACCGGCTATAAAGAGTCCTGGAAGACCAGGTATTCCACTTCCAACATCCATTACAAAATACGGTAGAACTTGATCAATTTTCCTAGTGAGTCCAGCCAAAAATGGGTCGCACGTTTCGTACTTCGCATACATTTGTAATCCGGTGATGTGTGCACACAAATTAAACAAAACTATACCGGCGAGGAATATGATAAGTGACCTTGAAAAGAATAATTGAACGTTTACATGGACCTTAATACAAAAGTCCCAAGGAGGAGACTACGAAATCGCACCTTTTCACTTTACTATAATCCGGTAGGGAAAGACATCGTTGAACGACCGTAGGTGAGATACAAATACTGGCTATCATTTGAAAAGTAAGGCCGATGCTCACACTCCAAAACGACAGTCGTTCGAACGGAGACGGATTAAGACTGTAAGTGAAAACGAAAATTCAATTTATCATTTCCAGCATAAGTCCAGTTCACAAAAGCAAACCGAACTTTACGATGAAATTGTAATTCCTACTCGAATATAATGATACGTTTGCCTCGCTCTGCTGCACTCCATATATCGACGAAGCCACCTGCAAATATAACGGAGAATACAGCTGCTAACATCATGAAGAATTGTAGCGCATCTGTCCAGACGACTGCTCTAGAAATTGAATTAAAAAGGTGAACTCGAAGTAGAAAAAAATCGTAAAAATACTTTAATCCACCGACCGTTGTGTAGAAAATGCAAACCGTACATGTTACAACTATTATGACGTACAGATTGATGCCAGATACTGAAATTTGATAAATGAGTTTATAAGTCGAAAACCCCTAATTAAAATACATGCAAGAGACCCGTTCCCAACAGAATATCTATTATGTGTTGGGTGGCAAACAGAATAGATGTTTGATGTTACAACAAGACTCATAACGTATCTAAGTAAATATTGCCTTCACTCTAAGGTATATGAAATTATGTCCTCATTAAATTGTATTGAATTTTTCTGAAAGAAAAGAAAAAACCCGTCGCTGCAAGAAACAACGCTGCATAAAATCCTACCAATAAACAAAAACGCCCAAAACTTTAAAAGAAAATTTCGCTTCAAAATAATTTTCGAGCGAATTTCGTTCGCTTCAGTCACCGATAACTGAAAAACTATTCAATTTCAAAAAAAAAAATCGCCCTCAAGAGTTGCCAAAAGCAACTGAAGAAAATTGCATCAGACGTTTGCTTATAGCATTTGAAATGTTTCCGGCCTGGATAAGAAGCCGTCGTTGTACATCAAAATGCCTAGGGTCGCTGATCAAAGTAAAAGGTTTAATGTTTCCGAATACATTCGAAATTTGAGGATCCGATAAGATTTCGATTCTTGACGAACTTTCAAAGCTGGTGAAAATACACTGAAAACAAGGAATGAATTCTTATGAACTTCGTAGGAAATAGAACTATGAAAGCATAAACTGTACTTTATCCTCTGTTTTCGGCATTAAACTTTTTCACCTTAAGTATGGAATTTATTTGTCCATTTAGAAGAAAATGTGAATTTGTGAGTCATAAGGCTGAATTTGCAGCTCAAAAAGAGTTCTCGATTTAATTTTGCCACCGTTGACATGAGAAATATAGCATACGTAGCGCTCTTTTTTCTATGCGGACAACTTTTACCTACCATACCTATGATTTGCACTTAAAAAAAGTTCTCGGTTTCCTTTCCGTTTTGCCTTCGAATTATAGGTTGTGTTTTCTGAATTGTTTGCAATTTCACCACTGATTGGCGCCACACACACATTAAATGATAAATAATGGCTGCCCCATATACATAAAATTACTTCATTTCGTAAATATTCTCGAATAGAATTATTTAAAATAAAACAATTAACAGAAATTTTTGTGTTGTCGGGTGTTAATATAAGTGAAGTGTATTGTGAATAAAAAATATGTTGATGTTTCATACAGAAATCACCAAAATTGTATTGTTTTGTAGCCTCATGCAAGGCTACAAGATTTGCAATTTCGTTTATATCAAAGATACTCTTTAGAAAATTACAATTACATCACATCCAGCAATGTAACAACATTTTTGTTGTTAGTGACAAAAACGGAATTTGCAAATCCTTTAGCAAGATTGTTTATTAAATCGACATTTTGTTAAGAAAATCCAATAAAAGAGATTGGATCGGGACAAAATACCAAAATATTTTAAGTGGATTTCCCGAAATAACTTCTAAAACTATACAAAGGGTCAATAGAAATCGAAACAAAGTCAGTTCTGGGAGTTGCGGGAAGCGTTCACTTTTTCCACATATTTTCAAATGGTAACATTCACACAATGAACAGCAATTCTGTGGAAAAATTCGAAATTTGTAACCAAAAGCTCTTGGAAAATTTTACAATGATCCTGAACAATAGTGAAGTGTTTGACACGTGTCCACATTCAGTACAATAGCCTCAATTTGTTAATATGGCAAATATTACCCACTAAGCTATTCTAAAGTCACCGATAAATAATCGATCCTCTAGTAGTAATTCAAAAAAACGTGCCTTACAAATTTTCGATTCATTTTATTTGAACAAATTATTTCGTTAAAGTATTTACTTGTCACAGATTATTAGAAATTTACATCGAATAATTGAGTTTATTCGCTTTTTACTTCAAATTTTTCATTATTTTCAATATACTCTGAGCCTAAAAATTTGTTGAAAAGTGAAAAAATCATATTTATATTTCGCTACGACATAAATATTCATGTGTTAATGTGTTAATGGGGTTGATAGTGAAATGGCTAACATGAAGTATGGTGTCCCTCAGGGTAGCACCTTGGGCCCATTATTGTTTTTGATTTTTATTAATGACCTTCACTGCCTTCATCTTAATTCTAAGCTCATCTTATTCGCTGATGATACTAGTTTTTTCACAGCTTCATTAAGTATCACTTCCAACATCAGCAAAATTAAACATGATTTTAATATTGTCCTTAAATATTTTAACGAAAATAAGTTGACATTGAATGTTGGGAAGTGTAAACTGATGCATTTTAGGTCTCCTGCGAATGTAATGAATTCGATGTAAATTTCTAGTAATCTGTGCCATGTAAATACTTTAACGAAATAATTTGTTCAAATAAAATGAAACGAAAATTTGTTAGGCATGTTTTTTTGAATTACTACTAGCGGATCGATTATTTATCGGTGACTTTAGAATAGCTTAGTGGGTGATATTTGCAATATTAACAAATTGAGACTATTGTACTGAATGTGGACACATTTCAAATACTTCACTATTGTTCAGGATCATTGTAAAATTTTCCAAGAGCTTTTGGTTACAAATTTCGAATTTTTCCACAGAATTGCTGTTCATTGTGTGAATGTTACCATTTGAAAATATGTGGAAAAAGTGAACGCTTCCCGCAACTCCCTGGCCAAATTAGAACAATTTCCTTAAATTTTTCTCACATGATCCAATTGTTATTGCTCTGCATGAGATCACAGAACACTTAAATTTAGGTGATTTCTGTATGAAACATCAACATATTAACATCAACAGCACTTATATTAACACCCGACAACACAAAAATTTCTATTGATTGTTGGACCCGTACGAAATACGAAGGTCCTCTACGTTTACTACAAATTCAGGGCTCCCACACATCCAATATTTAAAAAATTGTCCTTCTCCACTTTTTTTCTAAACGGCTGCACCGATCACCATGAACTTTTTTTTCGCTGAAAGGTACTGAAAGGTACATATGTCCCATGGTTCAAGTTCAAAGATGAGCAAACTCGATCGGGTAGTTTCGGAAACATGGTCGAAAAAGTGTCCAAAAACATGGTTTTTTGGGGGTAGGTGAGACTTTTTCTCAGATATCTCTAGAATTAAGTCAGTTAGAAAGCTACTTTCTGCTACAAAGCTGTAGAGAACTAACTTTTAGCGAACACGTGTTTCAGGGCTTTTCCCAGAAACGTCCCAATCCTGAGATTTAGCCACTTCTAGAGTTGATTCATATATCAAGAACTATGATAGATAGAAAATTGCTTTCAATAGCAAAGTTGTAAAGAATCAAATTTTAGCGAACACGTGTTTCGGGTTTTTCCCCAGAAACGTCCCGATCCTGAGATCTAGCCACTTCTGGAGTTGGGAGGGATGAGTCATATCTCAAGAACTATGACAGATGGAAATTTTAGCGAACACGCATTTCAGGGTTTTCCCCAGAATCGTCCAAATCCCGAGATTTTGCCACTTCTAGAATTAGTAAGGATGATGCATATATCAAGAACTATGACAGATAGAAAGTTGCTTCCAAAGGCAAAGTTGTAGAGAGTTAAATGTTATCAAACACATGTTTCAGGGTTTTCCCGAAAAATGTCCCAATCCTGATATTCAGTCACTTCTAGAACTCAGAGGGATAAGAACATTAGACAATGCGTGATTGGTGTCAGAGTTCAGAAAATGTACTTCGGGAGGGCTTTCGACATTACTTTGGGTAATTTCTGAGAATCCTTTAAATTCTGATAGTTCTAAATGAACTTGACTATGCGTTCTGATGCTCATTATATTTATGATAATAGTAAGAGTTTGGTACATCGAGGCTTTTCGCACGTGAAGGCTTTACGTACGGGTCTTTGCATATGTTTTTATTGTACCCGTACGAAGTATAAAGGTCCTATACGTTTACTACAAACAATTTTATTGTAACATGGGGTAGGTCGAGGTGGGAGTTGGGGGGATGTATCTATTATCGTCTAAATATGACGAATCAGCAATAAAAAAAATGTCCGTCCGTACGTCCGTCCGTCCGTCCGTCCGTCCGTCTCCACTTTTTTTTTTCAAACGGCTCAACCTATCAGCCTAAACTTTTTATTCCCTGAAAGGTACATGTCTCACATGATTCAAGTTCGAAGATAAGCAAAATTGATCAAGTGGTTCCGGAGATATGGTCGAGGAAGTGACCAAAAACATGGTTTTTCGAAGGTACGTGAATCTTTTTCGCAAATATCTCAGCAAGTATGGCACGGAAATTCCTCATTTTGGTGTCAAATGAAAGCATTTGATGTCACAAAACTGGGAAACAACTTTTGTGGGAATCGGTACAGGGGTCTGGGCACTGGGACCAATGGAATGGACGAAACTGAGATTCTTGGACATATACGAAAACAGTTTTTCGTCTATATTTTCTTAACTACGCATTATGGAGATTTACTGTCAAAGGCAAAGTTGTAGAGAATTAAATTTAAGCGAACACGTGTTTCAGCGTTTTGGG
>CM055406.1:104885214-104895707 GCA_029228625.1 Pseudolycoriella hygida
GATGAACGTTGCATACGGTGAACTTGGAATACAGGGAAAGTGGAATACGGGGAACTTGGAATACGGGGAACTTGGAATACGGGGAACTTGGAATACGGGGAACTTTGCATACGGTGAACGTGGAACAGGGGGAAAGTGGAATACGAGGAGCCTAGAATACGGGGAAAGTTGAATACGGGGAACGTTGCATACGGGGAACGTTGCATACGGTGAACGTGGAACAGGGGGGAAGTGGAATACGGGGAACTTGGAATACGGGGAAAGTTGAATACGGTGAACGTGGAATACGGTGAACGTGGAATACGGGAGAAGTGTAATACGGTGGAAGTGGAAAACGGTGAACGTAGAATACGGGGGAAGTGGAATACGGTGGAAGTGGAAAACGGGGGAGTGGAATACGAGGATTCTATTCGGGGGAACTTGGAATACGGGGAACGTGGAATACGGGGGAAGTGGAATACTGGGAACTTGGAATATGGTGCACATCGAATACGATGAACGTTGAATACGGGGGAAGTGTAATACGGGGAACGTAGAATACGGGGACAGTTGATTACGGGGAAAATTAAATTAAATACGGGGAACGTTGCATACGGTGAACGTGGAATACGGGAGAGGTGGAATTAGGGGGAAGTGGAATAAGGGGAACTTGCAATACGATGCACGTTGATTACGGTGAACGTTGCATACGGGGAAAGTTTAATACGGGGAACGTTGCGTACGGTGAACGTTGCATACGGGGAACGTAGCATACGGGGAACGTTGCGTACGGTGAACGTTGCATACGGGGAACGTAGCATACGGTGAACGTTGCATACGGTGAACGTTGCATACGGTGAACGTTGCATACGGTGATCGTGGAATACAGGGAAAGTGGAATACGGGGAACTTGGAATACGGGGAAAGTTGAATACGGGAACGTTGCATACGGTGAACGTGGAACAGGGGGGAAGTAGAATCGGGGAACTTGGAATACGGGGAAAGTTGAATACGGTGACCTTTGCATACGGTGAACGTGGAATACGGGTGAAGTGGAATACCGTGGAAGTGGAAAACGGTGAACGTAGAATACGGGGGAAGTGGAATACGGGGGAAGTGGAATACGGGGGAGTGGAATACGGGGAAATAGAATTCGGGGAAAGTTGAATACGGCGAACTTGGAATATGGGGAACTTGGAATGCGGTGAACGTTGAATACGGGGTAAGTGGAATACGGGGGAAGTGGAAAACGGGGAACGTTGCATACGTTTCACGGAGGAAGTGGAATACGGTGGAAGTGGAGTAATTTTGCGGCAAAGAAAGTATTTTAATTTATAGTACCTTTCTCGCCCACTTTGATTTTAGTATTATTAGCGGTAATATCAACGAAGTGATACAATGACATGAAACATTACGCATCATTATTTAAAACGAAAAAAAATAAGCTTTGACTCTCTGAATAGACAACACGTGAAAATGATAAAGCCTGCGCAGCCCCTAGGGGCGGGGGTTCGACTAGTTCTCTATAAGGACGTAATTGGCAATTTAAAAATATTAACTTATAATCTTGATTTTCGTTAAAACGTTACGGGATTCGTACGAGTACGTGTAGCATTTTTTTGTTTTGATTATGGCAAAATTATTTTTTAAATTGTTCTATTGGACCTTAAGTCCAAAAATGAATACCCAATATTTTATTAGTCGATTAATAAATAAAATTCGGGTGTCAATTCGATTGGATGTAATGTTCAGGACGTCCAAGTAATTAAAGCAGTAACGAAAGCAATGCTATTGAAAGAAATAATTCTTTCAAACGTTCTCGTTAAGTTCATAGAGATTTCACACATCCTCGAAATGTTTCTTCACTTCACTGTTTTACCGAAATTTAGAAAAAATTTAGACGATTCCTCGACTTATAGTAATAACTATAACAAAAAAAGAGCAAATTTAAAAACACGCTTGATGGCTTGCCATAATCAAAACAACTTAAAGTCATTGCACATGCAATTAATATTGAAATTTATTTTACACATACACACTTAGCGCAATGTTTAGGGGTAATCACTGCAAGCGATGTTCGATTTTTTATATGAATTTGTATCGACGTGACTTTCCCTCGGTTCGGTATTCAAAGCAAATTCAAATACACCTGAGTTTGTAAATTAAAGTTTATTTGTATGAGTTCAACAGCTGATTAAAACAGCTGAAACGAAAGTATGTCTAAATTATGAATTTGGTAATTGTACATTATATCGGAATTATTTTAGAAGAATTGTGAGTCGGTCTTAAGTTCGTTTTTATATTGCTTCTCCTTCATCGTTAGGTGGTTGCATTTGGCTTCAGTAAAAGATTTTTGAAAATCAGTTCGCCAATCGCTCTGTACGACATTTTGGTTAACAATAAATAAATTATTTTTCATCAGCATTCAAATTTGGTGTGAAAGTGAAATGAATGCAAATGCATGCTTGTTTGTCAGCGAGTTCAAGTTTGGAATGTTTGAAATAGTTTCGTATAGTCACACATGAAGTTTCTAGTTAGGAAAATTACAACGCAAAATAATTTCGTGCATCTTGCCAATAACAGACTTTTGACGTCTATACAAAGGAAAACTACGAATATTACTAATGGCTTTCAACTGAGTAGTTATTAACTTTCATGTTTTCAATAAGGTTGTGTTGGAAATTGCGAACATGTTAGTTTTCGATTGAAATGACTTGTTTAAGCCATTCGAAACAAGTGAACTCTAATGAAACACTCTTTGAAACGGAATGTATATTTAGAATATTATTCAAAACGATATGCTTCACAAATTCTAAAGTTTTCTAATTTTAAAAGGTCGGTAGCTGTTGTGTATTGCTCAGTGTATTGCAACCATTCATTCGGTACATAAAAAAAATACTCAATGTGGTGAATAGAGTTTGCTTAATGAGCATCAAAGCTATCATCTTTGGACGTAATAATAGAAAGAGTTGAAAAGCGTTCTCGAATAAAAATGTGGAAAGTAGATTGTAGGTTACACCAAAACTCATTTAACGTTTGTATCTTTGCATCAGTTTTCACAAAAAATATATCTGAATTCATCGGACGTATCACTTCAATCGAAGGATTTAAGCGACCTCAATGAGTCTCGTTTGTCAGTTCAATGAGACAAGTGAGGCTACTAGATACATGTTAATCAAGATTTAATGAGACTTATGAGTCCAATAAGATGTAATTTCCAACAACCCTTACGCGTTGCGACCAATATAACTACACCTGAAGACAAGTGGGGCTGATGAGGCATGAAGATAAGGATATTTTCGTAAGTAACGTTCATCAAAAGGGGGGACGGGATTCGGCAAAGTTGGACAAAAGCGATAGGGGAGGGGGTCTAACAAAAAGAAAAAAATTGGATGGCGTCGCAGCAAATTTCGAAAGTTGGGCAAAGCAATAATTTAAGACAACAACAACAATTTCGACGCTAATGGGTTAGGCTTAAGAGTGATTTTGCGGCGAAAACGAATCAAACGAATTCGTACACTATTGGGACAACATGTCCTACTTTTTCCCGGTGATTCGATTCCTTGTTCTATAGTAAGAAAAGTAATTTCTCACTTTTGGACAATTTGACATCTCGGGAGAGTTATGACTGCCTAAATAAGTGCATGTCGGGGGATGGTAAAAATGGTTTTTTGGCTATAACTCGTGTAAAACCAAATGAAATCAAAGGAAATTCCATGGGATGGTAGGCCCCAATGATGCGAAGGTTTTTCATCATTGGACCTCTTCGAACCTTCCCCCTCCGGAGTTACTTGTCATTTTAGGCGAAAGCTTCGGGGACACTTTACTGCTTGAAGCAGCGATGAACTGAAAAACTGAGTATTGGGTGTTCTCGTATACTACCCCTACTATAAGACCACGCAAAAACTTCCCCGATTTAAGGCTGTTGCACAAGTCTGGAACAACTTTTGTAAGAAAGGTCGATTTTTGACCCTTTTTCTTGGCTGTTTTCAACTAAAGAAGTTTGTATAACTGCCCTGAAACATGATCTGCAGCTGGATATGCGAAAAGGAACTGTTAGTTTTCACCTTCCTCCAGTGGCGCCGACTTCGGGGGAGGGGGGGGGGCGACTGCCCCCTGTGAGAAAACGCAGGGGGCGTAGCCCCCCCGTGATTTACTGATTGAAAAACAACAATCAGTCATTATTACACAAATATAAACTTAAATGTTATGAAAGTTCTGAAGCAAAATGTAAATTTCTTCGTCATGAGCGTTTTAAATCTTAAAATTTTCGCCTGCGGCGCAACAGTTTCATTCTTCAGCAATCTAATTTCGATATTTTTATTTCGTTAATGAAAGAAAAAAAAATCGGTTCTGCATTGCCAGAAAACAAAAAAAAACATTTATGACGACTAGCGACTAGCGATTTTGGCGTCTTATCGGCCATAGTGCCGAGATATTCTGAATTTTCGTTTTGTATGCTTTCAAAGAAAAACAAATGCAAGTTTCGAATTTCTAAGAAATTTTCCTATGGAAGATGTCAAATTTTAATTGAAATTGCTCTAAAACCAAACTCGGCGCCTCTGCCTTCCTCCCGGCATACTAACACATCAAGCCTCTACGACAATGCAGCCGTGCGGTTAAGGCTATGCGCACGTTACTGAAATGAGTTGGTTAAGAGCCAATCTGCGAAACTTTCAAGGGGTCAAATTCGTTACTCATATGTCTGATGTTGCCGCCAATCGGTCAAAATGACGAACGAAAAATAACTAACATCAAAAAACAACTACCTGCAAAAATAAGTAACTACTTGTGAAAAAGAACTAACAGCGGAAATAAATACCTACCAAAACAACTGCCTCAAATTTAACTACTGTCATATGGCAAAATGTCGGTTCAAAAGTTGGAAAAGAAAAGAAAAAGAAGCGGGGTCGAGGGGGAGTATCCCCACTTTGCTAGATGTAAGGGGTAGAGTTTTGATTGGTGTGCTGCCTGCAAGGCTTGTAAAAATTCGGGAGTTTGGAGACGGGGCTCTAATAAAAAAATAACTTCTCTGCCTGCAAGTATGTAAGGGGTAGAGTTTTGATTGGTGGGCTGCTTGCAAGGCGTTTAAAAGCTCGCCGCGCATTACATAACATGTGACGCATTTTTTTAATCAAAAGTGAAATTATTTCAAAAGATTTTTTTGCGTTTCAAAGCTTCCAAATTGATATCTGTGGTTTTGGAAGAAGGGACGAGGACTTGCGTCACGTTTCCCTTTTTAAAAGGGTTTTTGCTGTGATATCAGTAGTTTGGGAAGGAAAGAAAGAAATTTTGTAGAAAAAATTTCAGACGAAAAAAATTTCCACCGAAAAAAATTTTTCGGCGAAAAAAGTTTAGGGCAAAAAAAAGTTCCGGCGAAAAAAAATTTCCGGCGAAAAAAAATTTACGACGAAAAAAACTGCGGCGAACGAAAGCGGCCAAAAAAAATTTTTTTTGACACGAAACATCTATCTCCAACCCAAAAAAAAAATTGATTTTCCCTTTAAGTCCGTCCCATACCACCGTCGGCCATTTTGTTAGTCACCCTGACACACTACACACCCATCAACCCATCAAATTTTCCTTTGAATACACTCACACACACATACAAAACATTCTTTTATATGGGCTTTATATGGCGCCTTCTAAGAGCCCTTGCGCCCAAACGAGGCCGGTACCCCCCTTCTTCGAAAAGGGATCTTATGCGTTTACCACGACGTTTGTAACTAGTCGAATTTCGACATGGAAGTAGGGGGGAGCACCGATCATGGTCCTTAGATGACGAATCAGCAATAAAAAAATGTCCGTCCGTCTATCAACACGATAACTCGAGTAAAACTCAACTGATTTGCAAAAACTTTTTTTCCTTAAAAGGTAATCGAAGAACCGTTTTCGGGATTGAATCTGGGCACTGTCGGCTCAAGGGCCAATGAACTAGGGCAGTTTAAGTGGATCTTGAGTCCTAGAACTTAGCTAGAGCACTAAAAATGAGTCTCTGCTAGGGCCAAACGTGTTTTTAGTACGTAGCTCGAGTAAATCTTTTCCGATTTACACAACTTTTTTTTAAGTCAAAAGATAAAGCAATTCCCTACAATTTATGGCAGAAACTTTTTTGAATCTGAGCGCCTGGACTCAGCCAGGGCTCTAAAACTGAGTCTCTACAAGGGCCCTACGTGTTTTTTGTGCATAACTCGAGTAAATCTATTCCGATTGTCATAAACTTTTTTTTTGTTTGAAAGATCTGGGCATGGCCGACAATTTATAGAAGAAATTTTTTTGATTTTGAGTCCTTGGACTTAGCTAGGGCACTATAAACGAGTCTCCGCTAGGGCCTTACATTTTTTTGTGCATAACTCGAGTATAAATTTCCTCCGATTTTCAAAAAAAAAACTTTAATCGAAAACTCTAGGAATGTCTCACATAATATTGAAAAAACTTTTTTTGATAAGATGCCTTTGGACACAGCCAGGACCTTGAAACTAGGCCCAACTTGTTAGACCCGTACGAAGTACGTAGGTCTGATGCGTTTACTACCACGTTTGTTACATTGCGAATTCGAACCCGGGAGTAAGGGGGAAACTTTTTTTGTTGTCTCCAGATGACAAATCAGCGAAAAAAACAATGTCTGTTGGTCGGTCTGTCGGTCTGTCGGTCTGTTGGTCGGTCTGTCGGTCGGTCTGTCGGTCTGTCTGTCTGTCTGTCCGTCAACACGATAACTTGAGTAAATCTTGACCGATTTTCAAAAACTTTTTTTTTCCTGAAAGGTAGTCGAAAAATATTTTATGGTATTGAATCTGGTCACTGTCGGCCCAAGGGCCGCCGAGCTAGGGCCGTTTAAGTGGTTTTTGGTCTTTCGCACATAACTCGAGTATATCATTTCTGATTTTCATAAATTTTTTTTTGTTTGAAAGATCTGGGCATGGCCGATAATTTATGAAAGAAACATTTTTCGATTTGAGTCCTTGGACTTAGCTAGGGCACTAAAAACGAGTCTCTGCTAGGGCTCTATGTGTTTTTTGTACATAACTCGAGTAAATCTTTACCGATTTTCAAATTTTTTTTTTGTTTGAAAGATCTGGGTCCGGATTACGGACGGTCAATCGTCGAGTGAGTTTGCTTCAGTTTACACACATTCTTCAAACATCTCTTTTGCTTCAGATCAGACGCGTTAGCACAGCCCTACACTCCAATAACGTAATTCAAATGCGAATGTCCAAGAGCATAATAAATTCTCATCAAAATAGCCTTAGGGAAGCTACGTTTAATCTTGCAGAGAATGTCACTCAAACAGGCCAGCTTTTTGCAGATTCCAGAGATGTGTGGCCTCCAAGACAGTTTGTCATCTATGGTAACTCCTAGGTATTTGAAAGACGTAACAACCTCTATCTCTTGCCCATTTAACATTACCTGACCTAGATCAATACGGGGATCCCTCCAGAAGTACATTACCTTGGTTTTCTTTGCATTCAGGCTCGAACCATTAATTCCGAAATAATCACTGATAAGTTCTAAGTCCGAGTTCAGGTCCGTTACGTTCAAGTCATGGGTCATATCGGCCACCATCCCTTTTATATGTAACTGATGCACGTCATTAATATAGACTAAAAACAATAAAGGCCTCAGAACACTTCCTTGAGGCACCCCTATGTCAATGACCTCCACTTCACTAAGCGTTTTCCCCACGCGAACACATTGTCTTCGGTTACTCAACTGCAACGAAGTCCCTCTCACACCTATGACCTCCAACTTCCTCAAAAGTTTTCCATGATTTACACAATCAAAAGCTTTTGTTATATCAAGAAAGAGCGTACTAACCCGCCTCCCTTGATCTTTATCCTTAATAACCTTATCAAGAGTCTAGTAAATAGCCGTGTGTTTGTAAGTGGCCCCCAACTTCTTTCTAAGCCCATATTGCCTGGCATACAGGAACTTATTGTTTTCAAGAAAATTCATTGTCCCATAATTTGACGGGTTATCCTTTCCATCTGATTTGTGAACTGGCGTCACCCTAGCGATTTTTAAGCAGTCGGGGTAGACTCCGGTAACAATGGAGAAATTAACCGCTCTTGTAAGCAGTGGCGTTATCACTACGGCACACTCTCTAATGAATTTGGCAGGTATCTCGCCAATTCCTGCGCTCCTGTCAGGATTCATCGCTTGCAGTATCCGCAGTACCTCTTCCTCATCCACCGGGTTCAGAAAAATGCTCTTGTTAGACGGCTGCAAGGTGTGATACTTATCAAGTGTTCACTATCCTTCCCGCTGTATGATGCCCAATCTTGATAAAAAAATCATTCAGAGCCACCGCCTTGTCATGATCACTATACAGAGGACAGATCCGTTGTAAACTATTTTTTCGATTCTTTCAACTTTTCCACCTCCTTTCCCAAGAACCTTATTTATCTCCTTCCATAATTTCTTAGGATCCGCCCGCGCTCTCTCAAACAACTGGTCATAGTAGCGTGATTTATAGTACCACTGCCATTTTGAGACCTCGGAATTGAGGAACTTGAGTTCACTGCGTACGCTACCATCCGGATTCCTATATGATTTGGCCATCAGGTCACCCATGCATAGTTTAAGTTTTTCCCTGGCAAAACCGTAATCAGTCACCTTTCTCATCATTGGTTCCTTACACCTAATCGTCTTCAAAGGTAAGTGTGTAAATACTGCAGCATGGTCGCTAAAGTTTACTTCAACCGTATCGTTAATGGAACTAACCTCATGAGATATATTACTAATTACATGATCAATAAGCGTCTGGCTGCATGACCTGGTAATGTTTTCATTAACAACCGCAAATCCGTATGACCTTAGAATGCATATTTACATAACTTATTACTGGCATTCAAGGACGGAACGTCCTGTAACAGGTCAATGTTTATTTCACCAGCGACCTCGACGTTTGTAACCAGTCGAGTTTCGTTGGTTACTTTTTCGTTTCGGGGTCTTAATTAAAGGAAAATGCAAAAAAAAAAATTGTCCGTCCGTCCGTCTGTCATTGCGATAACTCGAGTAAAACTTGACGGATTTTCAATTTTTTCCCCTGAAAGGAAATCAAAACGGCTTTTATGGGCTTTATCGGAAAATTACGAAAACTAAATTAGTGAAAATCTGTTGATTGGTTCAGGCTGTAGGATCCTTAGTGTGGATCCAACTCACACTACGTGACCCTATATGATATTTGGTGGGCTTTCGTGAATATTTCTTTAATGATGACGTGTAGTGTTGTGTTGTAATGAAAAAAGAGACGAACTTTTTTGTTCATGGATGTGTGGATCAGAGGCCTCTCTTAAGTGCTATAAATCGCTTCTAAGATCGACCTTAGTACAAAAAAGTTTTTTTTTCAAAATTTGTTTGAAAATTTTTTTTAGTTTTTTAGACCCGTACGAAGTACGAAGGTGTGATGCGTTTACTACCACGTTTGTTACATTGCGAATTCGAACCCGGGAGTAAGGGGGAAACTTTTTTTGTTACCTCCAGATGACAAATCAGCGAAAAAAACAATGTACGTCTGTCTGTCGGTCTTTTTTTTTATAAGGGTGAGGAAATCTTCATAGACACCCGGTCTTTCTGAACCAAGGTAGTGTTGGATTCCATTAACTTTAATGACCTACCAACTAAAACCTCCTTCCTTAGTCTTCGTGCTCTCTTCTCCCCGGAACCCGCCTCACAGCATTACTTCGGGGAGGAGCTGTGCTTTCGCACCTACTCTCTTAGATCAACTGCCAGTCTTCTTTGATCGTCTCTCCATGCAATTTGCAGCTTCGTCATTATTTTCGCAACTACATTATCCGCCACTATCCACACCTCCTCATCGCGGCACATCTCCGATATTATGTTTTCGGCACTTACATCTGGCCTACTCACAGTCAACAGCTCTCCTCGTTCTTGTTCGAAGCGGGGGCAGACGAATAACACGTGCTCCGCAGTCTCTTCCTGCCTATCGCATTTCGTGCAGAAAGGTGACTCCGTGAATCCAAACCTGTGCAGGTACTTCCTGAAGCATCCGTGACCAGACAGAAACTGTGTCAGGTGGAAATTAACCTCTCCATGTTTTCTCTGTACCCATGTCGTTATTTTTGGTATAAGTCTATGGGTCCACCTTCCCTTGTCCGAGGAGTCACACTCTTGCTGCCACTGTCTCAGTGATTCGGCTCTTAATTTCGTCCTAACTGTTTTGGTAGTTTGACCCTCCATTCTCTTCTTTCTATGACATTCACTGTCTTCTGTCAGCGTTATGCATATGGGCATCGTCCCGGCTTCTAAGGATATTGTTCGATATGCGCTTGCTACTCTTATGCTTGCCAGCCTCTGGGCTCTATTAAGCCTTCTCCGATTCCTCTTCGTATCTAGCGCCTGTATCCACGCTGGTGCCCCGTAGCGCAATCTCGATAGGGTGACACTTGCAAGGAGCCTCCTTTTGCTGCTGCGCGGTCCAAAAC
The DNA here is from genome assembly GCA_029228625.1 of Pseudolycoriella hygida. Taxonomy (NCBI): domain Eukaryota; kingdom Metazoa; phylum Arthropoda; class Insecta; order Diptera; family Sciaridae; genus Pseudolycoriella; species Pseudolycoriella hygida. Next base: position 104,895,639 of record CM055406.1, read on the forward strand.
CGTTTGGCATTATTCTGGCCAATGCTGCGGTGGCTTTCATTGCCTTTTCGCCCGTGTAGTCCACATGGC
>CM055406.1:104898146-104917920 GCA_029228625.1 Pseudolycoriella hygida
CTGATCGGTTGAGCCGTTTGGAAAAAAAAGTGGAGACGGACGGACAGACGGACAGACGGACATTTTTTTTATTGCTGATTCGTCATCTCTAGACGATAATAGATGCATCGCCCCCACTCCCACCTCGATCTACCCCATGTTACAATAAAATTCTTTGTAGTAAACGTATAGGACCTTTGTACTTCGTACGAGTCCAATAATGTCGATGTTCAGGGCCGAATCACCATACGAACTAAAACTGCGATCAGAAAATAGGCAGATGAACATTCAGAGAATCTTTGTTGAGCGAAGTCAACGATGAAAAGTCTTACGATACTTTTCCTATCTCTACGGATTAAAGCCCGCAAACTTGGAATCAATTGACGTAATATTTTTGATGTTTTCTTACTTTTTGTTTGTAAATTTTTTGTAATTTTCTTTTTGTTCTATGTTAATGTTATTAATGTTATTTATCTATTGTAACGTTTTAATGGTTTTTTAACGAGGGCTATGACAGCAGTCATAGTCACTCTTTTTCCATGTCAGCTTGAAAATAGTAGACAATAAAATTATTATCAATCAATTCTTTTTTCAACTCATTCCCACTACTTTACATATGAACGTTAAGATAAGCTCTTGCATTATTTTGTCATTGGCATGACGCTCAGACATTAACACATCTAGAACAGTTGCGTTATGGAGATTATTAGAAGATATCAACATTTCGGCATATCGTGCTAAACGTCAGGCAAATCATTCAACTTACTATGCTGATGGGCATGAAGAACCAATCGTTGATGTATCTATTTGACTCAGTTAGAGATACTTTCGGGTCTAGCGAATCGTAACAGTAATGTTAACAGTCGCCCTCTGTTGGAGAACCTCCAACTATTTCTTACTCTAACTCTGGCATTATTGCCTCCAAAGTTAACTCTTTGAGCTTATCGATCCCGGAATTTAGAAAAGACCTAGGGCGCTTAGGAGGGGTCTCTGACCCATACCTCCAAGGACAAAAAAGTTTGCCTCTTTTTTCTTTACAACACTGGACGAAAAACCTTATCATTAAAGGAATATTCACGAAAAAAACCAAATGTCTTGTTAGGTCGTGTAGCGTGAGTTGAGCCCACACCAAGGAATCTATAGCCCAAATCACTCAACAGCTTTTCACTAATTCACTTTTCATAATTTGCTGATGCCCAGATCTTTCCTTCAAAACCTTGAACAGCGATTTCAGTTCTAATTTCGCAGAGATAAAAGTGAAGCAGCCCCACGAACCTTCAAAAAACCACGTTTTTGACGACTTTTCCGACCGTAACTTTGCAAGTTTTCGATCGAATTTGCCCAAATTCAATCCCGTTATCAATTCAGTGATTATCTTTCAGAAGTTTTTGAAAGTTGGATAAGATCTACCCGATTTATGTAGAAAAAACACGCTCGACAATAGCAGAGATTCAGTCGGCCGTGCTCAGATCTTTCAAACGAAAAAGCTCGATAACTCGAGTCAACCTCAACCGATTTTCATAAACATTTTTTCCCTGAAAGGTAATCGAAAAATCTTTTATGCGATTGAATCTGGGCATTGTCGGCCCAAGAGCCGCCGAGCTAGGGCCGTTTAAGTGGTTTTTGATCTTTTGTACATAACTTTTAAAACTTTTTTTTTGTTTGAAAGATCTAGGTATGACCGACAATTTATAAAAGAAACTTCCCATGTCGGTTCTAAGGTCAGCCCTAACCAAAAAAAAAATTCTATGTTGCAGAACAAATTGAGGGAAACACTTTTGTCTATGGAAGTGTGTCCGAGGCCTCTACTTAGGGCCCTAGGTCAGTACTTAGGTCAGCCCTAGCCCAAAAAATGATTTTTTGCTGTGTTGTAGAGCAAATTGAAGAGAACATTTTTCTCTATTTGGGGGTCAATTTTGTGATTTCGGAAAACTTTTTTACACCACTTCTTCGGACGGGTTTTCAATACTGCTCTCTCGGCAATTTCCAATACAAATTGATGTGGACGTAAGGCAATATTTACTTTTCGTAACATCAACTCTGTTTGCCGCATTTATTCTGATACATACGGGTCCCGTCATATGTTTTATTACTGATTCGTCATCTAAAGACCATGATCGATGCTACCTTTCGGGTAGTAGTTGGGGTGGTTACAAACGTCGTGGTAAACGCATGAGACCCCTTTTCGAAGAAGTTCTTCGTTCGGGTCTAACTAGAATTGATAACACGCTCTAAGACGCTTTCACATTTGGGAATTTTATACAAAATGTTTAATAAAGTACTAGTCATTGAGAATGGTTCGCCACGTCATCTGATGGCTGATGATCGCTTTAAAATTCGATTTGCTACTTCATTTTTCTCATCTGGTAGTTTTCTGTATTGTAATCAAACTTTCGTTCGACTTCATTTCAACTGAGTGAAACTTATTATTATTATGGATTTCAACGTGGACATAAACATGGAAATGGACTGGGCTATTGATGATGATGAGCTACAGGTATGAGTTGATTAAAAATCAGTGAAAACCCACCCAGAGAAATGTTGAGAGTTTTGTCATTCATAAGTTTCGGTTGGAGGTTATGAACTTCGACAGAATTTCATACAGAGATTGAAGATTATATGAAAAGATCAAATTCACTTTTCAGACCCTACTTCGTGCATTCGACAATTCAACACTAGAACCTATAGACATCTCCCTGATCGAAAAGTAACAAACCTACAGTTCCTCTCTCATTGCATTTTGTTGAATTTATTTGTTTTCTTAAACTCAGATTATTGCAAGAACATGAGGAACTTGTAAACATCTCTGACCGTGAACCTCCAGTAAAACCAGAAGAGATGAAGATGAATTCGTTATTTTTAGAGTGATGTTCTGAACTTTTTACAAAATTTTTGAGGGTTTGGGGTCAAGGACAAGATATTGTATTTAGAAGAACAATTTTTCCTGTTGAAACGTTTAGTTTTTAGATTTATACGAATTATAAAGGTTGACGAAAGCTTGTTTTGTCATTGATTTTTATTGTTCACGCCGTCAGCCACCGTAGCTTTGATTTCACGCCTATGGGCCATTCCAAATGTATGTAATGTAAGGAACGCAAATTTCTCCTGAGTCACCCAAGGGTCCAATTTTTGTGTTCTAAAAAAAATTGTTCAAAATTGTCATATCTAATTTTCTGCCGAACGAATGATCTCGTTATCTCCTACGGTTAAGGCGGTATTTCCGTTCCTTACATTACAGGCGTCGCAGTTTGCATAGAATGGGCCCTATGTACACGTCGAGCTCTAAACGATATTTACATTATGAGCGCATTTGGACCTACATTGGAACTACATTTTTGCAATCCACAAAATATCTATTCCAAATTGTTCGATTTCACGTGTGAAAGGAATTTCCCCTCGATATATTTCCACGACGAAGGAGCATTTCAGATATTTTCTTGTGTTTAATTATTATCTTCACTTACCAGCCACAGCCACAGAATCTTCCACAGCCACAGAATCTTGCACAGTCTCAGAAGTAGGACATAAGTACACATCAGGATGGTTGCAAATTTGGTTAGTTTGATCGAAATTGTAGGGTTTCAGACATTTGCCTGGGTATGGCGGGCTGGTGGCATTCGGACAAAAGAAATAACTTTGACAATTGGAGAAGTCGTTGATGAAATAACCTTCGGGATAGTCTGCGCATTTTATTGGACCAAGTGCAACCGGTAAGGATGATGGACACTCTGCTAGGACAGATGCAACTAGCGATGCCACAGATAAAAGTAGAAACACTAATTGGAATATTAAACAGCATAAGTTATTTTTACGTCGCAATTATTATGCACGCAAAAAAAGAGTCGAATTTATAAGTTAACGAAATGGTATTTTTTATGCAATCCAACAGTATTTTATACTATCGAACAGTATTTTTTACAATGCGGTGGTATATACATCCAACACGTCAGCCTTTTTTAAGGTATGATAGCATATAATGCAACCAAATGGGAAAAGTGGTGACAAAACCTCTTATTACATTCGGTTGCATTTTACCATGCTGTAAAAAAAGGCTAACGTGTTGGATGTACATACCACCGTATTGTATAAAATACTGTTTGATTGAATGAAATACTGATGGATTGCTCAAAAATACCATTGCATTAATTTTTTAAAATCGCCTGTTTTTTCAATGTGGGAAAAAAATATCTACTATTATGTACTGGCTGCTTTACGACAATTATTTAAATCCACTGACGAGCACTAACTTGAACTTGTACTAACGAAGAAAATATTTAGCAGTCGTATAAATGGCAATGATTTGCTGTTGGAATGAATAATAATTTGTTGCAATAATGTTTTGCATTCTAGCCACTTATCTCGATAAATTAATAAAATGTTGATAACGTTTTCTCACATCCAGCATAATAATTATTAGATGGGTGCATAGATGTTAGTTGCACAGTGTGCAAATAGTCTCACCCAAAATACTGTGAGTATTCGCACATAATAAATAGTGAAAGTAAGTGAAAATAGTCAAAGTAGAAGACACTATCTGCTGATTTCGTGACATTTTCAACTCGATTTCGTAAGATTTCGTAGATCAACTCTGTTTCATCGAATTAATAATCCACAATAGCCCACTAAAACAGAAAAATATTTCTACTGCATCTGCGTTTACTTTGCTGTTTTTAGTGTGCAATTAGTCTCTTCAATAATACTTTGACTATTCCAGTGGGGTATCATTCGCCTGTTCAGAAATGTCAAATCTTCCACTCCAAGTGACCTTGGTTGCAATTTCAAATTTCATTCATGAATTCGTTTACGTTTACTTTCATGAATGAAATATTACGACTGCAACCAAGTTCACGGCGAACGTAAACGATTTTATGAATGAAATTTGAAATTACAACCAACTTCACTCTGAGTGCAGAATTTGACACTTCTTAACAATGATGAAGTGACATTCCAGAATTTCCAGCACTGTCAAAAAAATTCATATACAAAATATTATTGAATAGACTATTTGCACAAAGTGCGGCGAGCCACTTCTTAATTATTAATGCTAACGGAAAACTGATTAACTTCAACGTGACTAATTTGAGGCATTTTCCGACAGTGCAGCTTTATCAAATATACTCCGATAAAAAAAATCTTTTTGATGGGAAAAACGAGCATAAGACTCAATATACTTTCTGCAAGACTGTGCCAATCTAGTTGTATTGGTTCTTTGGTAATAAATTCTTTTCTGAAGTATGTATGTGAGTCTTGTAAAATAGTATTTTTTGTTATAAAGGAGCGTTTATAAATCACGTCTGCGTTAGGGGGAGGGGAGGGGGTCTAAAAAAACACACTTCATACAAAAAAATCTTGATTTGTATGAAACATTGCAGACAAGGGTGAGGGGGGGAGTCCAAAAAATCGGACAAAGTGAACACTACCTAAGTGGTGAACAGCTTACGACGGGTCTTACGACGTATCATAAACAATTCAACTTTCATTTCATCAATTCAACATGGAATTTTTGTGAATTGAATAAAACGCATTTGGTTGAAGATATGGGATTGGAAAGAGGTGTAGAGAGATCTTAGGGGCTATGCATCATCATGCCTTCACTTAAACAATCAGGCAGCAAAGATGTAATGTTTAACGGCGTCAGATTGGAGCACGATCAAGAACCAGTGTTCCTAGGAATCAAACTTGATCGTTGGTTAACATACGGCAAATACCTCAACAAAGTACGAGGAAAACTTGCATTAAGAAACAACTTGGGGAGCAACAGCACATTGTTTAAGAACATCCGCTCTCGGACTTGTTTATTCATGTGCTGAATACTGCTGCTCGACATTATTAAACAGTGCCCATACTTCTGAAATCGACGTTGAACTAAACAAAACAATGCGAATAATAACAGGCACCAACACCACTCATCTGACTATCAGCACTTAGCAACATCGCACTTCCCATAAGATGAATCGTTGAATTGTTGTAAGTTATGTATCAAATTCAGACAAAGGACATCCGCCATTTTGTTGGTCACCAAAAAAAAAATTCCCTTAATGTTGAATCGGCCTAATGTCAGTTCTACTTCCCAACTTAGCATTAGCATTACCATTTATTTAAAAGCCTCTCTTTCATTCTTCAAGTTTAAGCCATTCGTAAATGAAACAAAAAACGTTACTGTCCACATTACATTTTGGAGACTAATACAAACACTAGTGTAAGAAAGACAATTGTTTGCCCACAGTTAAAGTGTGAAAGAGATAAAAAATTCCCATATCGCTTGGAATTAGCCATATACAAACTATTGTGAATTGTCCATACAAAATTTTTTTAATTATTTGTATACTTCGCGAAAGATGTGCATGTCTTCGAGTAACTGTATCACCGATTTAGACAATAATCCGTAATCGCATGTGTACACAATGGTGTCATGGTCTCACTGCACTGGAAGTTATATTACACAATGGTGATATTGTTCTTATGGGAAAATGCTCTCATATAAGAACAAGTATTTTTGGTAAGAGCGGTGCTTCATTGCGCTGAGCTACGGTAGGTGAGGTTGCTTGGTTCTATCTCTAGGTTTCCCTTTTGGTTTTCTCTTCCCGTACTTTGTTCACGCTGGTAATTTGTGACCGACAAATACACAAAGTGACAGACAAACTTTGGGCGGTTATGATCATTAATTCACTGCGCGGCTTCACTTCATACGTTTATTAAAGCTTATTTCTCATAATTCATTTCCAACATTTTTCTAACCATTAATCATCTAACGAATTTTTTGAAAATGGAATCAAATCACAGTAAATTACCTTGTCTTCATAAATTTTTAAGATTTATTTGCACTTCATAGTAATGCAATTCGTATAAATAGAAAGCAATTCTTGTTGCAGCAATCAATATATTTGAAAGTATTCAATCGCTGAAACAAAAATGTATTTGAAGACATCAGCTGCGTTGTTGGTAATTTGTTTGGTTGGATCATCGATTCAGGACGACCCATTTGAAAAAAGTGAGATATTTGTAGATGCATATCGTCAGCACCGCCCACACTTGAGCTGGGAAGGGGAAGAGGGTTATAATTTGTGCTGTCGAATGGTGTAGGTCTCAGAATTTGTGTTTAAAAAATTGTAACATTTCCATGCAAAAAATACGAAAAGTAAAAAATAAAATGTTTAATTAGTTGTCATTTGTCTCTGCACCAGCACTAATTCTGGGACTAACACCAATCGACAGCACAAATTATTAGCCCCCTCCCCTTCCCAGCACAAATGTGGACATGTGGAGGGTGCTGACGACATGCACCTGATATTTGATTCTATATAAAAAGTTGTGCCTGATAATGGACTAATTTAATAACGTCAGACAAAATAACAGCGATAAGTATTAAGTGTGGTCGCTTACCCAATTTTTGGGTCTGGTTGTTTATTTTTCGGTAGAATTGTAGCAATCAATGAAACGAAGACAATTTTACGAAAAAGTGCCTCAAATTAGTCTATTGCCACACAAAGTTGATTTTAATCAGGCAATACTGCGAAAAATGAGAGAATTTCTCTGAACCGACCAATGCCGTAGTACGATTATGGTCACATGACCCAAAAACATATTGAAAAAAATAAATTTGGCGTAGACGAATGTAGATGAATGAGTCAAAGCCATCACAGTCTATCCTATCGTCATGCGTCATATTGAATCAAGCTTTTAGTTTTAGTTTTACTGCGGCGATTAGCGCATGGAGAAATCAAGTCAAGATGTTTAGTACGCCCAAACGCCGATATCGGTTTTTGTTTCCGGGTTAACTGAGATTGATAATATGATTCTATTTCCACGAGACTTTACTTCATGTTTACAGAAAATTGTGAATTTGAGATTTTCTTATCGCTTCCTCACGAGTTAACTCAGTGTCACTAGGATTGTTGTTAATTTGAGCATCTTTCGTTGAAGGCTCAGGGCCGTAGCTAGAAGATATGGGCCTTAGGATGCAAATAATTATCTACGATGATACATTCACGTCTAGAAAGACATAATCCGAAATAAAAAGGGGGGGCACATAAGTTTATGAAGTTATCAGCGAAAAACACCCTCTCAACTGTTATAAAATCCTATAAGAAATTAGTTATAACAGTTGAAAACCGTTTTTATAACAGTTGAGGTGGTGTTTTTCGCTGATAACTTCATAAACTTGTGTGCGCCCCCCACATTTTATTTCGGATTATGTCTTTCTAGGCGTGAATGCAGCATCCTAGATAATTATTTGTATCCTGAGGCCCATATCTGCTAGCTACGGCCCTGTAAGGCTGCTTCTTGAATAAAAAGATAAAATTATTTTTTAGCTCAATGCAAATTTATGGGAATGAAAATGGCGCTTACAGAATGCAAATTGGACTGTGGTGAGCTTGCAATCCAACCTGACCTGGGATCATGTCCTACCTTTTTGAAGTGCTGTTGGGCCCTACCGAATAAAATTCCAGCTTCCGGTTTAATGAAATGAGAATTGTCACAGTAAAGAGCAAATTAAGTTGTAACACCAGTTTGACGTCCAAATAAATAATCAAGCACTAGAGTCTTACTTCTCACATTTATTTAAAGGGCCAGGGTAATCACCGACAAGTAATCAAAGAAATTATCTTGATTGATAGTCAAGGGTCTGAATTCGAAATGTGAGTTTGCTTTCCTGAAAGAATGGAAATGAGAGTCCCTAACAAAAAAAATATTAGGTATAGTACTTTGGGGCAAGTAAGTCATTACTGCATGAGAGATCACTTTTGTGATACGAGCCGAACTCAAAAATGTGGTGTAATTTCAGCGACGAGCTTTGAAAACTGTTATTTTGATGAGTGTAAGGTTTGCAACGCGAGCCGAAGTCGAAAAAAATAAAAATAACAGTTTCAAACGTGAGTTTCTTCATGAAACACGATTGAGGTTGGAAGGAAACATAAGAGCTGGCAGCTGGCGGAAAGATGTCATCTCGAAACCTGGATATCTTAGCTCATTACCAAAAAATTTGGATGTGTGATAGCTCGTTGTAATGGTTAGTCGATGTAGTTTTTGTTTAAAATAATTTGGCAGGGGGAAAAAACTCAAAAGTTCGCCTATACATGATTCACTGTCCCCAAGATTTGTGTATGTTTTTTTTGGTTTGTAGACTTTTTTGGGGTATGGGGACTGCATCATGCCCTCCGCTAACGCTTCGGCCATGATGATTGCACGAATAATACGGGGACTTTGACGGTTTGGGACTGCAATTAGTCTACCTTTTTTGGGTGTTTTATTTATTTAAAAATATTTCACAAGGGCATTTCATCTCCTGCTCTTGTACTAAATCAGGTGTTTACAGTATCATTACCATCTTCGGCTTCTCGTCTTCGTTGTTTATAGTTGAGTCGAAATCGTCGTTTATATAATCCAAGGAAACTCTTGGTGGCAGCACATTTTGTGAGAATTGGTTACTTACATTTCCAGGTGGTCTGTAGTTTATGCAAACAACTGTTCTCTGTTTATATCTTTTGTCTGGGAAAGTAGCGATTCCGACACCGATCTCAATCGAAGATTTCCATATTAGTTGCGTAAAGTGACCCGTCTTCATCGAAAAGCCTGGATGCTTCCAGTCGTAATATTTGATCTCACTGTAAAACGCTCTAATCGCATCGGCTATAATAGAGTTTTTGTCTGTGGATCCACCCCATATTTTGTATAAGTTTTCTCCATAAGGTCCATTCGAATGAATGAATTTATCAGTTTTGGCTAAGTAATTTGCCCAATTTTGTGCGTGTGTATTTATCTATAAAAAAAATTTTCACCTCCAACGCCTCTGATTTCATTCAAAATGTATTAATTTACGTCTGTACTGCGAGCGGAAACATTGGGTGAACCATGACGACTTCGGTATTGGTTGTGGGTATTTACAGCTACGCTTACGTAATCTAGAATTCATTAAAATAAAATAGAAATCGCTACCAGTTTGCAGTTATGATAGCATCTCACAAAGTAGAAGCAAATTCAGCGAAACTAGTAAATAATGATCTAGCCTCTAATCCTTCATGGGTTGTTAAGGGGCAACAACCTTCTTTTAAACTCATGAACCTCACTCAACGATATCTAAATTTGGACCCGTTGGACCCTTCACTTAAAACTACATTTTTACAATCCACAAATTATGCAATTTCAAATGTTAGTGAGAAAGCAATTTCGCCTCGATATATTTCTTAGACAAAGAAGTATTTAATATGTGTCTATTGGGATCAAAAATCGGTCCTTCTCAACTGTCAAAATGACGTTTTAAACGTCAAACTTTCAATTGAAGATCAATAGCTTTATAATTATTATATTGATATGAAATCTTTTTAATTTAATTATCATGATAAGCTATTTATCAATCAAGTTAAGTTTGACGTTTTAAACGTCATTTTGACAGTTGAGAAGGACCAACTTTTGATCCGAATAGACACATAAATTTTCTTGTGTTTAATTATTATCTTCACTCACCAGCAACTGCCACAGAATCTTCCACAGCCACAGAAGAAAGACATGAGTACACATCAGGATGGTTGCAAATTTGGTTAGTTTGATCGAAATTGTAGGGTTTCAGACATTTGCCTGGGTATGGCGGGCTGGTGGCATTCGGACAAAAGAAATAACTTTGACAATTGGAGAAGTCGTTGATGAAATAACCTTCGGGATAGTCTGCGCATTTTGGTAGACCAAGTGCAACCGGTAAGGATGATGGACAGTCTGCTAGCACAGATGCAACTAGCAATGCCACAGATAAAAGTAGAAACACTAATTGGAATATTAAAACATGATTAGTTTAACAGTAATATGAACTTATTATTATTATGGCGAAATTGTTATGCGAAAAAAATATCTACTATTATGTACTGGCTGCTTTACGACAATTATTTAAATCCACTGACGAGCACCAACTTGAACTTGTACTGAGGGAGAAAATATTTAGCAGTCGTATAAATGGCAATGATTCGCTGCTGGAATGAATAACAATTTGTTCCGTTTTGCATTCTGGCGACTTATCTCGATGAATGAATCAAATGTTGATAACGTTGATGTAAGAAAATGCAAAATGCTGACGAAGAACTGATTAATTTCAACGTGATTAATTTAAGGAATTTTTCTACAGTGATAGTACCCGGAAAAAACGCAAAATCAGAAATTCCTTTTGATCATCATATTAATTAAAAACTTACGCTACGCAGAGACCCGTACGATTTCGAATAGAGCCTACGTCTATCGCAAGGAATGCCGACGAATTAAATATAATATTTTTTTTTAAATTAGTGTTGAAGTGTCGTGAAATGAGGTGAATAGGAACGATGTGGCAAATAGGTACAGAGCACATGACGAAATATTTTTACTCTTGCGCTCTGTACCTATTCGCCACATCGTTCCTGTTCATCTCATTTCACGGTGCTTATTAAATTGCATTAAAAATTGTCAACGAAGGCAAAATATGAAAAAATCCGTCCGAGGCAGCAGTGTAAAAAACCTTTCTGACCTCAGGTCATAGTAAACGCATAAGACCCCTTTTCGAAGAACTTCGTTCTTCGTACGGGTCTAAAAAGTTCCTATCAATTTACTCTACAACATAACCAAGCGAAATTTTTTTGGGCTGGGGACAGGCCTCGGACCCATACTTTCATGTTTGGCTTTTTAGACCCATACGAAGAACGAAGTTCTTTGAAAAGGGGTCTTATGCGTTTACTACGACGTTTGTAACCAGTCGAATTTCGACCCGGGAGTAGGGGGGGAGCTTCAATCATGGTCCTTAGATGACGAATCAAGAATAAAAAAATGTCCGTCCGTCCGTCTGTCAACACGATAACTCGAGTAAAACTCAACTGATTTTCAAAACCTTTTTTTCCTGGAAGATAATCAAAAAATCTTCTATGGGATAGAATCTGGGCACTGTGAGCCAAAGGGCCACCAAGCTAGGGCCATTTAAGTGATTTTTGGTCTTTTGTACATAACTCGAGTAAATCTTTTCTGATTTCCAATTTTTTTTTTGTTTGAAAGACCTGAGCATAGCCGACAATTTAAGGAAGAAATTTTTTTGAATCTAGGTTCTTGGACTTAGCTAGGGCACTAAAATCGAGTCTCTGCTAGGGCTCTATGTGTTTTTTGTCCATAACTCGCGCAAATCTTTTCCGATTTTCAAAATTATTTTTTTGTTTGAAAGATCTAGGCATGACCGACAGTTCATGAAAGAAGCTTTTGCCTTTGCTTAGGGCTAAAGTAGGCCATGTCGGTCCTAAGGTTGGCCCTAACCAAAAAACAATTTTTTTTGCTATGTTGCAGAGGAAAATGAGGGAAACATTTTTGGCTATAGAATTGTGTGTCCGAGGCCTCTACTTAGGGCTCTAGGTCGGTACTAAGGTCGATTCTAGACCAAAAAATGATTTTTTCTACGTTGTACAGAAAATTTAGTAGAACATTTTTCTATATTTGGGTGTCAATTTAGTGCTTTCGGAAAGGTTTTTTTACATCGTTTCTTCGGACGGGTTTTTTAATATTGCCCTATCCGCAATTTCCAATACATTTTAATGTGGACTCAATTCCACACAGTTAAGAGTAAAGGCAATATTTACTCAAATACGTTCGAGTTTCTTCGTAACATCAACTCTGTTTGCAGTATCTATTCTGATACGTACTGGTCCCTTCATATATTTTTTCTCTACAACCCTGCACAGAAATCTTTGTCATTTGAGGAATACGCATGAAATATCCATTAGTGGCTCCTATGGCTGGAGCCACACAGTAAACATAACCAAAGACCCGTACGTATCAGAATAGATGTGGCAAACAAAATAGATGTTGCAAAAAGACTCGAACGTATCTAAATAATAAAAATGAGCAAACAAATCAATGTTTTAAGTTCTTTTATAACTATAAGAATTTAAAAGATCCATAGAAATTCTCCAAGGCAATGTCAAAGGCCCTACCGAAGTAGGTCCTTTGGCATCTGAGACCTTTATTTTACACAAATTTTCTAACTGCCATAGTTCTAGAGATATGAGTCATCCCTACAATTCAAGAAGTGGCCATATCACAAGGATTGGGGCATATTTCCCCAAAACCGTGAGACAAGGTTCGCTAAAATTCGATTCTCTACAACTTTGCCTTCGGATGCAACTTTGTACCTCTCATAGTTCAAGAGATATGGCTCATCCTTCCAATTCTAGAAGTGGTCCTATGCCAGGATTGGGCCATACTGCCCCAAAACCCTGGAACACGCGTTCGCTTAAATTTAATTCTCTTCAACTTCGCCCTTAAAACCAACTTTCTAACTCTTATAGTTCTGGATATTTGGGTCATCCTGCCCAAGTGGCCATAAACCAGGAATGTGCCATATTTCCCCAAAACCCTGAGACACATGTTCCCTTAAATTTTATTCCCTACAACTTTGCCTTTGACTGTAAATCTCCATATTGCATAGTTAAGGAAATGTAGACGAAAAACTGTTTTCGTATATGGCCAAGAAACTCAATTTCGTCCATTCCATTGATCCCAGTGCCCAGACCCCTAAGCCGATTCCCACAAATTTTTTTTCAGTTTTGTGACGTCAAATGCTTCCATTTGACACCAAAATGAGGAATTTCCGTGCTATAGTTGCTGAGATATTTGCGAACAAGTTTCAATGACCCTCGAAAATTTCATTTCCGACCTCCACTTCTTCGACCATATCTCCGGAACTTCTTTGCCAATTTCGCTCATCTTCGAACTTGAATCATGGGAGGCATGTACCTTTCAGAGAAAAAAAGTTCATGGTGATCGGTGCAGCCGTTTCGGAAAAAAGGTGGAGACGGACAATTTTTTGAATATTGGATGTGTGGGAGCCTTGAATTTGTAGTAAATGTATAGGACCTTTGTACTTCGTACGGGTCCAATAAATTTGTGTAACCTATTGGACCTGATATAAAAAAGCGAATATGCTTGAAAAACCAACAAATATTGTGGAATGTAGTAGCATGAGTTGGGCCAACACAAAGGACAATACAGTCCGGATCACACAACAAATTAAGTCATCTAACCTGAATATGTTAGGTAGGTCACGTTCTATTTTTCAAATGACCTGATCTGACCTGACCTCAAATGATTTATCATTAACCTGACCTGACCTGAATCGATTAGAGTTTACCGAAATTTGATTATTTACGTTGTGTAAGCAGCACTTAACATTTTATTACAATTTTACAAAATCTGGCCAAAAACGTCTAATATTATTTTCAAACTTGAACAGTTTGGAATCCAACATAATTTCTAGTCAAAGCATTTAGTTTCAAGTTAGGGGCCATCCATAAATGACGTCCGGTCGTAAGGGGGAAGGGGGTATGGCAAAGCCGGACGGATTCGGACGGGGGGAGGGGGGGTGTATGAAAAACGTGACGTCCAGTGCACCTTATAGAATAATGATAGAATAAATTACCAACCCATTTCAAAAAATACAAATCGATACCATACGATTTGTATTGTCCGTCGGTTAAGACTTGTTTGGATAAACGAATCTGTAGCAAATGTGGAAAATACTTCTCAGCAATTAATCAAGTCGTCCTGCACATGAAAGTTTGCGAATCGCTGCTCGACGAGCTAACGAGATGATGGTTGTTATTGGACCCCTACGAAGTACAAAGGTCCTATACGTTTACTACAAACAATTTTATTGTAACATGGGGTAGGTCGAGGTGGGACTTGGGGAGATGCATCTATTATCGTCTAAATATGACGAATCAGCAATAAAACAAATGTCCGTCTGTCCGTCTGTCCGTCCGTCTGCCCGTCTCCACTTTTTTTTCCAAACGGCTCAACCGATCAGCCTAAACTTTTTTTCCCTGAAAGGTACATGTCTCCCATGATCCAAGTTCGAAGATGAGCAAAATCGACAAAGTGGTTCCGGAGATATGGTCGAGGAAGTGACCAAAAACATGGTTTTTCGAGGGTCGGTGAAGCTTTTTTGCAAATATCTCAGCAAGTATAGCACGGAAATTCCTCTTTTGGTTTCAATGAATGATTGATGTCACAAAACACATAAATCTTGGGGAACTCGGTAAGGGGTGGTGGGCACTGGACCAATGGACTGGACGAATTGACGCTTCTTGGCCATATACGAAAACAGTTTTTCGTCTATATTTCCTAAACTATGCAATATGGAGATTTACTGTCAAAGGCAAAGTTGTAGAGAATTAAATTTAAGCGAACATATGTTTCAGAATTTTGGGGAAATATGGCCCAATCCTGGTATATGGCCACTTCCATAATTGGGCAGGATGACCCAGATCTCCAGAACTATGAGAGTTAGAAAGGTGGTTCCAAAGACGAAGTTGTAGAAACTTAAATTTAGGCGAACACGTGTTTCAGGGTTTTGGGGAAATATGGCCCAATCCTGGGATATGGCCACTTCCATAATTGGGCAGGATGAGCCAGATCTCCAGAACTATGAGAGGTAGAAAATTGCTTCCAAGGACAAAGTTGTAGACAATAAAATTTTAGATAACACGTGTTTCTCGGTTTGAGGGAAAAACGACGTAGCCCTTGGATATAAGCTTTTCTAGATTTGAATGGTCTGAGAGGTACTTTGGTAGGGCCTTTGACATTACCTTGGGTAATTTCTATGGCTCTTTGAAATTCTTACAGTTATAAAAGAACAGAAAACGTTGGATTGTTTGCTTATTTGTATATTTAGGTACGTTCGAGTCACTTTGCCTCATCTATTCTGTTTGTCACATCTCACATCACACGGATCTTTCGTTATGTTTTCAAACTACGAAGGCTCCGAAGATGTGGAATGGATAGATGAGCGAGACATAGACGCACCCAGAGCATGCTCGAAGTTGTCTGTCGCGAAAGAAACACAGATTTCGAAAATAGTTTTCCTGTAGTTTCTTTGACAGATCATTTCGATAGTGTGTGGGAAGAGAAATGTACCTAAAATATTGCTATTTATTCAACAATATTCATTTTTTTAACTCAATCTTTTATTGGAAGGGGGGGGGGGGGTTAATGAAATCAGACGTAATTTTTTGGGAGGGGTACAGGAAAAGCGGACGAATTCGGACAGGGGAATAGAGGGGGTCCAAAAACCGTCAAAATAAGCGGTCGTCATTTATGGATTGCCCCTTATTAAGACTTTTAACGTGTACGCACTCGGTACGTTGAGTATACGCTGCAGGTTTCAATGCTATGTAGATGCAATTTAACATACTAGGCAGTAATGATGCGACCTACGTAATGAGCCATTATGGTCCAGTTCATCCAGAATGAACTCTTCTTATTTTTATAAAGAAAAAAAACTATCTCCATACCGCGATTTGAACCTGGCACATTCACAGCTGCGTCTAACCATGCTAACCATTATCCCACGGATTCATGTAACGAACAACGATTAGAAATCAAACACTTAGTTGTAAGGGCATAACAAGGCTACTCGATTCAAAAAGTTCATATGTCGTTGATTTTGTTTAGAACATAAACAAAATAATGAAATTTTGCCCAAAAGGATTTTGTTGAAACATAATGCCAGTCAGTGATCATAGGATTCCTGTAGAGTACTTAGTAGAGTACTTCTCAATCGGACATGATGTGATCAATTTGTAAAATTTGTAGGTCGATATCGATTGAAAGTCTATTTACTACATTTTTATAAGAGTTTCTGTATAAAAATAAATAGACGTATTTGACGGAATGCACGCAAGTAAAAAGAAATGTAAAGAAAACTAGTATTTGAACCGAAAATTTTGGAAAAAATGAGTTCATAACGCCGCAGCATTGCTCACTGAGCTATATAGACCATTGATGCCTTGCGTTATTATCACATCGACAAAGAAATAACAAAATGAACGCAGCACATTGTTCTACGATTGTTCATTCGATATTTAGGCTACTCTAAGAACTCAAATAGTGTACGCTGTATTTCAGGAGTTATTTTTGTTTATTTTCAAAATGTTTAATGTTTATTTGTTTGTTTCAACGACCGAGTGCTACTACGTTAAAGCATAGTACAAGTGAGGTCATGTAAACAGCCTGTAACACAAAGACGATTACACAATAGGCATGGGACTTTTCGAAAAATATCGATAATATCGATCGAACAAAAATATCGATATTTGATTATCAAAATCAATATCAAAAATTTGATAAATATCGATAATTATCAAAATATCAATTTCTGATAATTATCGAAATATCAATTTTTGATAATTAACGTAATATCGATAATTATCAAAATAATAAATTTTTGAATAATATCGATAATCGTCAATTTTCGATCAAAAGTTCAATATTTTAGCACCGTACATTGCATAAATGTTTTTATGAATGAAATAACACTGGAACTGTCCGGAGACTAGTGCAGCTACCCTAGATGAAAGATCCGCAATCAACGGAAATTCTAATTAACTAAAAAATCTGAATTACACTATCACGATTGCTTTTTTGTTTTACTTAGGTATTTAAATGACTTGGTAGTTATTTGAACAACTTAATGAAAATAATACCCAACAAAAATCTTTTAAAAAGTAAAGTGTGACGCAGTCCCTAATGTCTACTTCCAAAATTAATGATATCAGTGGAGGTGACGCTTGCGCTGAAAATACGCATACATTTCCTTGACGACAACGTTACCCTGTGTTCAAAAAATCGCGTCACAAATGCCAGACCCAACGACGAAATAATTTTTCTGTACAGGAAGAGAGTTACAAGCTTGTGCATCGTTCTTATTTCTCTTTTATCTCTTTTTTCACGTATTCGCTTGCATTTTGTGCATGTAAAACTCGGTTTTTCGGTGAAACGAGTTAAAACGAAACGTTGCACAATCTTACGATTGTTCTCCTGTACTTTCAGTTTTTACGCTGCAAAAATTTAACATTCGTGTCTTTTTGCGAAGATTGTTTTGAGTTTTAAACTTTTGCGTGTGAAAACTGAGTGTTGAAAAATTATTACGCTGGTGGGTAGTGGTAGTTTTTTTTAAAAATAATTTGGAGGGGAAGGGGGGCGAGGGGAAAAAACTCAAAACTTCGCCTATACATCGTGTCTGGTCCCAAAGGTTTTTGTATGGAGGTTTTTGGGTTTGTGGACGTTTTTTTGGGGTGTGGGGACTGCGTCACGCTCTCCGCTACCGCTCCGAGCATGATTTACCACAGCAATAAGAAAATATTCCCAGAATTACAATTTTGTATTGAATCATGTCTTGGAGCTACAATTTGAAAGCATTTCAAATTGAAATGTTTCTTACCTCTACAGATTTAAGTCGTTTCGAAGCTTTTTCTTCTTGTCGAATGTTTTACAGTTGATTGCCGTTTCACAATTGGTCGTATTTTTTCTTTCTTCTTCAGTGTTGGACGAGTTTGTGACTGTAATGGGTGTTGATGATGACGTAGTGGATGTTGACGGATATGAACACGTATCTTTGGTTGGTGTTACACTTGCACCGATTTTAACGGAAGCAAAAGACGGTTCAATTGGAATCATCTTCTTAGGATCTTCTTTGGAATTTGAAGTGTTGTCTTCTGGCGAAGTGGAATCATATTTGAAAACGGGTCGCTTACGACATCTATCCTAAAAGGTGTTTTTCGTCGATTTATTTTTACGTTTCATGTCTTTACATTGAAGAAGTTCGTTTGAGATGAGGTTTTAATGATTGTAATCCTAAATTAAATACGTATTTCACATACCTTTCACAGCTACGGTTTCGTAAAATCGTGCGTAAAATCGTAATGTATTTCTAAATTCAGTCAATGATTTTTGAAAAACCAAATTTTGAATTACCAAATGTCAATTTTT
This sequence comes from Pseudolycoriella hygida, assembly GCA_029228625.1. Taxonomy (NCBI): domain Eukaryota; kingdom Metazoa; phylum Arthropoda; class Insecta; order Diptera; family Sciaridae; genus Pseudolycoriella; species Pseudolycoriella hygida. The sequence continues at coordinate 104,916,891 of CM055406.1, forward strand.
GATATAATATCAAAATATCAATTTTGGATATAATATCGAAACATCAAAATATCAATTTTCGATATAATATCGAAATATCGATATTTTGATATTTTTTCGACTGATAATTGATATTAAAAAATATCTATAATCGATAATGGAAAATTATCGATATTTTGATAATCAAAAAAATATCGCACATGCCTATTACACAATCTCGCCTTCGGCTCGATTTTACAAAATTCGCCCTTATGTTACAGGCTGTTTACGTTTACATGACCTCAATTGTAATATACAATTAATGATACATCCTTGTAAAAAAATTTTCAAATGAATTTATGATTTTGGCCAAGATTTCACGAACTGTGATCGTTTTTCGAGTCAATAAGCAGCGACTCTTCCTTTAAACTGACTCACTCTCTTTATTATCTTCAACTTCTTCGACATCAAAACCACGTTCGTCATCTATTTGTGCACCAGATTCCCCTAGAATACTAAAATCTTCCATTTATCAAAAAAAAAAATTTTTACAAATAGCTTAAAAATAAACAAATTCAAAATGAAATTAACTAAAACGGATGCGCCTTCAATTCGGATGTTCTAATTTATTTTGCCAGCGCTGGTACCCGGCCTAGGGCCGGTCGTTTTGGTACCTGGAGTAATGGTACAGCGGAGGTCGAAGCTTCTTTGTTGACTTCTTTAGCAACTTCCTTGCAACAAAGTGTATCAAAGTGCAGTGAGGTGAAGCTAGGTGTAGCAGTGAGGCGTATCGAGGTGCAGTGTGTTTTGAACGGGATATGGTTTTAATATTCTATAAAATTCTTCTGTTACTTATACCATTAATTTTTAAATAAATTTGAAATCACTTTCTTGGAATTGCTCAAAAGTTTATTTATTTTATACCAAATCACAACAAAAACCTTTTAAAAGGTAAAGTGTGACGCAGTCTCTAATGTCTACTTCCAAAATTAATGATATCAGTGGAGGTGACGCTTGCGCTGAAAATACGCATACATTTCCTTGACGACAACGTTACCCTGTGTTCAAAAAA
>CM055406.1:104918420-104948690 GCA_029228625.1 Pseudolycoriella hygida
TGTTCGATGTGCGCTTGCTACTCTTATGCTTGTCAGCCTCCGGGCTCTATTAAGCCTTCTCCGATTCTTCTTCGTATCTAGCGCCTGTATCCACGCTGGTGCTCCGTAGCGCAATATCGATAGGGTGACACTTGCAAGGAGCCTCCTTTTGCTGCTGCGCGGTCCAAAGCCGTTTGGCATTATTCTGGCCAATGCTGCGGTGGCTTTCGTTGCCTTTTCGCACGTGTAGTCCACATGGCTATTAAAATTTCTGCGGTCGTCCAGCACAACTCCAAGGTATTTTAATTGGCGAGTGGATGTGATTTCTTCCCCGTCAATGTTCAAAATGATTCGTTCGGTTTTTCTGCAGTTACTTACTAGCATGATCTCAGTTTTTTGGTGGGCCAGCCTCAGCCCCGCCGTTGTCATCCAGTTTTCGACAGTTTCTAGCGTCTCCATCGTAACCACCTCTACCTCCATCTTCGACGTTCCGGATACCGTGAGGATCAAGTCGTCGGCAAAAGCAATCGTCTTAGCACATCTTGGCAGTTTCAGCCTCAGCGCTGTGTCATACATAACATTCCACAGCGTTGGTCCTAATATGGATCCCTGTGGTACTCCAGCTGTGATGTCGACTGTCTTTTTCCCTTCATTAGTATCGTACGTTAGTACTCGTCGCTCGAAATAGCTTTTCAGTATCCTACAGAGGTAATCGGGGGCTCTCATGACATGTAGCGCCTTGGCTATCTCTATCCAGCTTGCGCTATTAAAGGCATTTCTAACGTCTATCGTCGTTATAGCACAGAAGCGGTTACCCCGTATTTTTTGCTTCCGCGCCTTGTCGGTGGTCTCTATGACTTTTTTAATGGCCTCAACCGCCGATCTCCCTTTTCGAAATCCGAATTGTTCGTCCGACAGTCCGTGCTCGCCCTCCGTGTGTTTTCTTAGTCTATTCAGGATCGCGGTTTCCAGTATTTTTCCCAACCCGTCCAACAAGCATATAGGTCTATATGATGATGGCTTGTCTGGCGGTTTCCCTGGTTTTGGTATTAAGACCAGCTTCTGTTTCTTCCATATTTGAGGAAAATATCCGTCGTCGAGGCACTTCTGCATTGTCAATCTGAGCATGTTAGGCTTTGCGCATGCTGCTGTCTTCAGAGCTATATTGGGGATTCCATCTGGTCCTGGCGCTTTGTTATTTTTTGGCTTTTGTGCAGCCATCTGGATCTCTTCTACAGTGATCGACCGTTCAAGTCTGTCTTCCGCTTCATCGTCATAAGGAGTTTGCGGCCATGTGATCTGTTCGTGCTGTGGGAAGAGCTCTCTCACTATGACACCTAGCCTATCCGGGCACTTTTCTTTTGGCCCCAATGTACCTTTCATCATCGTCATTACTGTTCTGAACACTTTGCCCCACGGGTTCGTGTCTGCCTCTTGGCACAGTTTCTTCCAACAATCCCTCTTACTCGCCCGGATTGCTCGCTTCAGTGCTAGTTTTGCATTACGATGTTCTTCGGACCTCTCTATTCTAACATTCTCGTTTCTGGCCCTTTGCATCCTCCTTCTTGTCTTAAAACAAGTTGTTCGCAAAAGTCTTATTTCGTCGTTCCACCAAAATGCCGGTTTTCGCCCATTCCTCGGTTCCATCCTTCTTGGCATCGCCGCGTCACATGCATTCACCATTTCTTTCGTCAATTCTTCTGCAGATTTCTCTTCGTGATCGTCTTTTGATTGGAGATATTCCTTAAAAACTTCTTGATCGAAATTTCCGGTTCTCCATCTTCGCTCTCTTCTATGAGTCATCTGTCTTGTTGCCTCTGTACACTTTTTCACGGTGTACCTCAATGCCTGGTGATCGCTGTGTGTGTAACTTTCGTCGACTCTCCAGTTCAGACTTGGAACTAGTACTGGACTGCAGAATGTCACGTCAATAATCGACTCTCGCCCATTCTTGCGGAATGTAGTTGCATTTCCCACGTTTGCCAGAACCACATTTAATCTAGCTAGCGCTTCTTGCAGACTGAAGCCTCTATCATTTGTGAATCTACTACCCCACTCAACTGCCCATGCGTTAAAATCACCTCCAATATGAACTGGGTTGAGTCCCGTCAGTTCTCCTGTGAGTAAATCTAACATTCGTTCAAACTGCAGAATCGTCCATCTTGGTGGTGCATAGCAGCTGGCAATATACACTCCATCAATTTTCGCTATCACGAATCCTTCGTGAGCGTCTGATACAACTGGTATGGGGTACTTGCCCGTTGTCAATATTGCGGCCATCTCGGCTCTGTCAGCAGCCCATTTACCGTTGTTTCTATATACACGGTACGGTTCTGAAATAATCGCTACGTCACATTTTTGTTCCGCTGAGGCTTGCCACAGAAGTTGTTGTGCCATGTCACAATGATTTAGATTTATTTGTATCACTTCCATTCTTGTCCTGTTTTAGATTTAAGCGCCTGTTTAAAGACTGGACATCTCGCTCCACCAGTCACGTGGTCATTTTCTGACGTACACAGCAGACATTTCGGCGGGTTCGTGCAATCTTTGGCTAGGTGGTTCTCTCCCCCACATCTCCTGCACAGGTTGGATCTATCCTCTCCCCTACAATTCCTTGCCTGGTGTCCAAAATTCATGCACTTGAAGCACCTTTCTAACTGCTGGGTTACCCTTATCGGGCATATGGTCCAGCCCACCTTTACCTTTCCGATTTTCAAAATCTTTATCGCTGCGTCCACCGGGAGTTTTATTTCCGCCGTTTGGAGTTCGTCTCTCGCTTTCCTCATACGGATCGTCATTGACTCTATCTCGTCATTTATATTACCTTGCTCTTTCAGAGCTTTTCGAAGGTCTTCGCTTGTCGTGATCTCGTCCATATATCTACATTCGATCGTGGTCATGTGGGACACCGCTCTCACTTTTGCTGACTCGCCCAGTGATCTCTTGACTAGATCTTTATAATCTGCACTTTTAATCTCTGGGCCCTTCTTAAGTTCAAACAACATTTCACCCTTCTGCGTTCGTCTTATTCTCGAGACGTTTTCGCCCAGGTCCTTGAGAGTTTGGTCGTCCTTTATTTTTTTGAGGATTTCAGCGTACGTTGTTCCTTCTTCCGCCGCCACTATCAGAGCATCAGCCTTCGGTCTCAGTCTTTTAAGCTTCGGCTTCTCTTTTTTTTCTCCTTCTTTTTGTTTCTCACCTCTCTCCACTCATTAAGACTAGGCTTCGGTGTTTGTGTATCTGGTCTCCTTGTGGTCCTTTCGTTATTTTTCTTGTCTTTTTTGCTCCTTTTCGCCGCGTTTGTTGGCGTAACCTCCGGCGTTTGTTTTCTCTTTGAGGAGAGTGGGGTAGCTAGCACTTCGGCATCTCCGTCTGTTTTCTCCTTCTTGTCAGCTGTTTCCCGTTTCACATCATTTAAGCAGGCCCTAATATTGACCACCATCCTCTTTATGTCCTTATGCACGTTATTCTTATCTTGAATAAATTCATGCAACTCTTTCACCATTCTTTTGGCTTGCTCCAATTTTGTCATCTTCGATTCGCCGGTATCGCTGGTCTGAAGCGCATTTGTTCTTTCCTCGCTTGTTCTCACGGGCGACCTCGTTATCTTCGCGCTTCTTGCGAACACGTCGTATATCTTAACCTCCGATTGATTTATCCGCTGATCCTCTGATTTTGTCTGCTGATTTTTGCTGTCATTCTTATTCATTTCTTCCATTTTGTTGAGTCCCCCCTCCAAACCGCTATCTCCATCTCGTAGTGTAGTTACCTTCATGATCCCATGGTTACCTATGCAAGCAGTGAGGCCATGCTAGGGTTGATACGATCCTTCATGGGGCACCGTATTCAGAGCCAGATCGGTATTAGTCAGGAATGTTCATCTGAGCCTACACCTCCTATTTTCACAGGACGAGCTTTCGAACGTACTTGGAGGCCTGCCAAGGTTTTACCGGGACGGGGGCAACCATGGTATTAGCCCACTAGCCGTTTCGTGAAAGTGTCACCCTTCCTTAGTAAGGTAGTGGAATACAATAGTTGTCAGCCCTTGCCTACTCATCACAACCATTTAACCAAATTCATTGTCCGTGTTCGATGCTTTGCCAGTATGCCATAATTAAGACCTCACTGGCGTTGGCCTTAATGTGCCCGTAGCACTCCATCCGTGTTTGTTTGTTGGTTGATGGTAGTCCATCTGACTAGGACTGTGCATGCTGCCGTTGTCTCTTACCGTTGAGATCCTCCGCCACCATGCTAAGTCGCCATCCCATCTTAATAGCGCCTAGCTGTCTTCGACCCTCCCTAAACGTAGCGTCTAGGTACTACCCGAAGACAGCCCCCCTCATCCTTCAGCTAAGTGACCCACACTACTACACCAGGGTTGGTTACCTGATCGTTCATGGGGTTGCTCACTATAACAGGTGTCACCACGGGTAGGTAGGATGTAGGAGTAGGTGGACAGAGGCTAAGGTACATAAAGAGCACTATATTGCGCATAACACACCATTTGACACCCAGATAGATAGATAGATAGATAGATAGATAGATAGATAGATACATATATATAGAAACCGACAGATCAGAAAAAAAGTTTACATAATAATGAGAACAATGGATTTTGGTAAGATGTATGGAAAAGTACCATCTTCAAACCTCCACATCTCAGCCAATTTTCAACCGATTTTGATGAGTGAGGGCTTGTTGGAAAGCTGCTGCGACATAGTTTTTTTTTAAAATAGTTTGGAGGGGAAGAGGGGCGAGGGGAAAAAACTCAAAACTTCGCCTTTAAATGGCTCCTTGTCCCAAAGTTTTTGTATGGAGTTTTTTGGGTTTGTGGACGTTTTTTTTGAGGTGTGGGGACTGCGTCACGCTCTCCGCTACCGCTCCGAGCATGATATTTCGGTATACTATTCGAGACCATTATCAATGGTAAATCCAATAATGTTTTAAATTTCAAACAGTTACCTTCATAATCAGCTATTGAGCAAATTTCAAGAATTGGTCAGAAACTTCTGCCTATCTTTTAGAAAATCTTTCGAGAAAATCGAGAAAATTCATGAATATCGAGAAAATTCGTGAAAATCGAGAAAATTCATGAAAATCGAGTAAATTCATGAAAATCGAGAAAATTTATGAAAATTGGGTAAACTTGAGAAAGTCAAGAAAATTCACGAAAATCAAGAAAATTATTGAAAATGAAGAAAATTCAAGAAAATAACGAAACTTATTTAGAATTTCGCGAAAATTTGAGAAGTTTTGAAAAAGTGTTTACCCACAAAAAATGCATCGGATTGATGAACAGAAATTTTTTTTATTATTTCTTGATACTATTAGTTTTAGTACATTATTAGTACATTATTACTAAAACAAGGAATTTTCTTCGTCTTGATGAATGTAATGAATGGAAAAAAGTGTTCGAAGAGTTCGAAAACAATGAAATCTTGGACAAAGACAATTTCGAAAATAACGTGGAATCGCTCCAAAATTTTATGTTTAAAGCGAACCAACGACCGCCGGGGCCTCAACATCCATCGATCAAATTTTACAGACTGCGCCAACGACAGAAAAATCGGAAATTAACCTCAGCCTAACAATCACGATCATCGAACCCACAAAGAACGGACGCTAAAACAAAACAGGGACGAAGAGACAAATATCAATATGATTTAGCGCAGTATTGATATTACAATCAAAGGAAGAGAGCAGTGAGACTAGTGATGACAAAGAATGTACCAAAACAATGCAAAATCAAAATGGAAGCTCATTTCCGGAACACTTTTGGTAAAGAAAATAGCAAAGTGCTTGACGCATATCCAAACATAGAAAGGCAACATGACGTAGTTATAACGGAAGAGGCACTTAGCAAATAAAGAAAATACCGATGGGTACATCGCCTGGATTGGATCGAGTACTGGTGAAAACCATTCGGAGGATGAATGTAGCTAAACCAATCTCGTCCATAGCGAACACAATGCTACGTCATTCGTAAGTTCCGAAAGGCTTCAGAAATGGCCTTATGATCCTAATCGACAAAGAAGGCTACCCGAATTCAATAAACAACTGGCGTCCGATCGTTATATTCTCCGTGATCAGAAGGATAATCGAAAAAGTGCTGGAATCGATTACTCGTTTCCAAATCAGTATAAATTGCAACCAGCGAGGGTTCATGCCGGACATTGCAGAATGTCACATCAACGCACGCTTAGTGAACACCTGTTTAGTACGGTCAAAAAAATTCAAAAAGAATTGTGTCGCAGCATTTCTGGATGTATCCAAAGCGTATGACAACATCGGGCAAGAGTACATATCGAAATCTCTACAATCTAAAGGCGTATCAGAAAATGTCCACAACTTGATAATGAATCTATTGTCGAACAACTCCGTTATCTTATCCATTGGCAAAGAATCATCGCAACCAATCGAAATTAATTGTGGAACGGCTCAAGGTGCACCGTTATCGTCAATTTTGTTCAACATTGCCATCGACTATCTGTATGAAGAAATATGTGACCCACAGTATGCACAGAACAACGGGTACTGATTAAACGAAGAATACGATCCACTATGCCTTTCAGGATTCGCAGATGACCAGGCGGTTACATCAGAAACGGAAATAAATGCAATTCGGACGATAGATCTGGTGCGAAATTTGCGCCACATCGTAGGTGTCAAAGAATAAGATACCTTGCGTTGAACAAGATACGAGCATACGTCACTGAAGGGTTGAACGTGATGATACGAAGGACGGTGAAGGAAATAATTGGTTTGCTAATGAGAATGAACGATCACATGTTTTATGCCCTCAATCGCACACAAACTAAGCCAGATGAATGATGGGTTGTTCCTAAGCATATCGGATTGTCAGAAAGAAATGGAAGACTGCGTCAAAAGGTTGAACGTGACTGGTGAATAGTCAAAAGCTCTCAGGACACACTACTACGAGAGGAAACATTCCAACAGTGGTGCAATCTCCAATACCAGAGATCCGGAGTGAAATGTTTCAGTAATCACCCTGCGAGCAATGACTTCGTTTATAACAAGAAAAGTCTATCATCATCAGAATGGGTCCAGGAGTTGGAAGCGCTTCCGCCCTCTGTCGCAAATGCGGTAGAGATAACGAAACCATCGCACATGTCACCGGAAGCTGCTCAAACAACAACCTCCTGATCACATCGAGACATCACGGCGTAAAGCATACCATAACAGACTTGCTGAAAGAAAAAGGATTTACTTGCTTCGAGGAAGTTCACGCTTTTGATATCGACGGTCAATCACGCTTCAGCGACATTATTGAATTCCACCCTAAACGACCGGACGCGTACATAATCGATCCAACAATCCGTTATGAAACGAGTAATTCGCAATAAGCAGAAATTTACGACAAATGTATCCCATTTTACGAGGAGAAATCCAACGAATTCGGAACACGAAAATGGTGTGTGCGTGGACTTTGGTTTGGTAGTAGAGGAACGTTCGGAACAAGCGTCCTAAACCTCTTCAACGAACTAAAACTAGATAGGTCACGCCTGAAAAGTTTGTCGGAGGAAATCTTGATAAAGACGATACATATAATAACGAACCACATATACAGGTGACGAATAGTGATTATGAGCTTATAAATGTATAAATTTTTGACGAAAATGACATCAACGAATTGTTAGATTTAAGATTGTCATGCGATAGATCAATATGCTGTGTTATTAGGCAACTTACTGTAAGTAGGCAGCACAATTTATTCATTTAAATAAATTTATTCTCTCGAAAAGAAGTCTGTTGCGTTTACCACGACGTTTCTAACCAGTCGACTTGAGGGGGAGTAGGAGGGAGCATGGCCCTTAGATGCCAAATCTACAAAAGAGATTTTTTACGTCCGTCCGTCACCGCGATAACTCGAGTAAAACTTGACCGATTTTCAAAATCTTTTTTTTTCTGAAAGTTACAGTGAAGTACAAATAGAAATAAGCCACTTTGTCTCATACTTGTGCGGAAGTAAGCCAGTGACTCTTTACAATTATAACACTGGGAACGTTTGACAAGCTTAAATTTCTTAATATTGACAAACCTATTGACCTAGGCGGTTGAGCGGTTCAAGTACAAAACAACTTGCAACTCGATCGTACCACACAATCCAGGAAAACTGGTAAACCAAGCAAACGATACAACTATAAAGAAGTTAGAGGACGGCGAAAGCCGTTAGTGGAAACCAGGGACTATTTTCGCGAAAGAATTTCACTCAACTTAAATGAAAGTGTCGGTCAGGTAATTTACTTTTCACAAATGGAAACAGGTAATTTATGGAACAGGTAATTCGCTATTTAAATAAAAAAAAATAAAAAAAAATAAGAATTACACAATAAGAATTACGCATATTGAGTGGTGGTCCTGCGCTGTCGTCAATAATAGTGTGCTGAATACATTTGTGAACAATAACACTATAGTGTACTGAATACATTTGTAGGCTTTAACGCTATCATTGCTGGCTTGATGAGCAAAAAGGGAGTATCTCATTCTGATATGCTCAGCATTGCAACAACGAAATACTCAAGTTCAAGCTCTACAGTGCACAGGCTTTAACTCGTATGATGTCAAGTCAAGTCAAGTCAAGCCCTAGCACTTAGCTAGGGCCCTAAAAATGAGTATCTACTAGGACTTTACGTGTTTCTTCTAATTAAATCGGGTAAATTCTATCAGACTTTCTTCATTCATTTTCTATTTGAGGGGTAATGGAAGGCTTCAGAGTATTGATGAATAGGTTTAGGACCGAGGCCTGTTATCAGGGCCCAAGTGGGTTCTTGGTTGATCGTAAGGTCGTCGGCTCTAGCCAAAAAAAATGTTTTGCTATGTTGTAGAGAAAATTGGGGGAATCATTTTTGTCCATTGAAGTATGGATCCGAATCCGAGGCCTCTCCTCATTGCTCTAGGTCGGTCCTAAGGTCGGCCCCACCACAAAATCTATTTTTTGCTATGTTGTACTCAGTGCCTTAGGTCTGTTCTAAAATCAGCCCTAGTACAAAAAAATTGTTTTCCACATCCATTCCGATGCGTACGGCTTCCCTGTATATATTTTAGATTGTAATTATGTTTTACGACAACTAACACCCTACCGCGTTTCCCATTTTCCTTCTTTCCTTAACTTACTTTTCATCCTCTGGAAAAATGGTTCTTAAATATTAAAACCCTGAAGAACGCCCTCATTGGCTTTTGCCGCCTATTCTTACCACGGCTTTGAATATATGATTTTAATGGCTCCCGGCAATCTCCCGTTGATATACTCGCTAAGAACACATTTCGCTTTGGTACCCGGTGGAATGACTTCTCTAAATCGATGAAGCCTAAAGCTTTTCAATAGCCTGCCTGAGACAGATATTGCGATCCTAACATCCTCTGATCCTGAATCCCATACAGTGCACCTTCCACTAAGTTCCTACCAACCAAAACTAAGAGCGATATACCTCTGAACGCTCGTTATTATTAAATTGCAATCTACCGCTACGAATTACATTAAAATAAATAATTGATGTCTGAGAAACATATTTACAACTTCTTTTTTAACTTCTTTTTTAACTTCTTTTTTAACTTCTTTAGCAACTTCCCTACACCAAAGTGCGTAATTGAGGTGAGTGAAGTGCAGTTAGGTGCAGTGAGGTGCACCAAGGTGCAGTGAGGTTTATCGAGGTGCAGTGAGGTGTATCGAGGTGCAGTGATGTTTGGTGTTTATAATAGGATCAATATTTTTGATCCTTATTTAAATGAGTGTACCGCTAAAAACTACCAATTATATATATTTATGTACTTACCTCTTGCGAAAATTGTTATTTTGACGTGTGGGTATTGCAAATCGAGTCGAAGGCAAGATTCGTAATGCCCACAAGTCACAAGATAACAATTGTAGCAAGAGGTGCATACAATACTTTATCACATCGTAAGGTGTATTTCATACATTAAGTGTTTCCGTATATAAGGGATATGCTCGGGGATATGCCGTACCTTATTTTATGTATTAGGTGCTGCCTAGGGACTTTCATTTTACTTTATATTATTATTATTATCCTAGAACAAAATGTTTTACTCTAGAAATTTTTAAAGAAAAAAACCATGCTCCCGACGAGTCTCGAACTTCGAACCCTCGAGTTAATATCAAACTATGCTAACCACTCGACCACCGCATCTTCATAAAACAACGAAATGTTATTTGTATCGCTACAGCTAACGTGATTGAATTTAAAATGTACATAAAGCGTACGACACAGTATGCCTGTGTTTCGAATTACTACATATACAATGAATTTCGTTGTTATCAAAGACAAAACGTACGATCGTAGTATGCATGTGTTACATTATAGAAAAAAAAAAATTTTAAATTAGATCATTCACCGTATGACGTGTGTATGTTACAAAAATCGAAAAAAATCGAATTACTGAATATGAAAAAATTTGAAAAAAAATCATACGCTCTCGCCCGCACGGCTACCTTGGCTTCATGTACAAAACGCTATTGTGGCCAATATGATAAAATATTATATGCTACTGTAGAGATACCCTCACATTACACTTTTGTACATAAGACACATACACGCGTTCGCTTCGCTCACTTGTTCGTGTCTTATGTCTCGAGTATAATGTTTGGGATACTCTACAGTAGCATAATATATATTATCTACCGAGAACAGATATATCGAGATAAATGAAAAAGTCCTGGACGGGTAAATGCGACATTACTGTTCAAGGTAGATAAAACATAAAACTGTACAGTTATATAGTCAACCAATATGTGAGCGTACCAATATTCGGAAGTTATTGGTAGATAATACTAAAATATCGATATATATAATATTTAATTGACCTGGCATTTGTGACGCAATTTTTTGAACTCAACATAATTTTGTTTAAAAATGTTTGTTGCGAATCGAAGCTTAATGCGTCACCACCCTCTGATTTCAGAACTTTTGTAACTGGAAGAAAAAAGTTTTACCTTAAATGATTAATGCGTCACACTTTTCTGATTTCATAGCTTTTGTAAGCAGACATAAAGACTTGCGTCACACCTCCTCTGTAAGAGGTTTTTTTTGCTTAGTAAATACATTTTTATATTGGTAAAAATGTTTTACTTTATTGGAACCATTTTAACGGTGGAGTAAAATATTCTTATTACGTATGTTCTTAACGTATGTTTTAAATAACCAAAGACCCGTACGTATCAGAATAGATGTGACAAACAGAATAGATGTGGCAAAGTGACTCGAACGTACCTAAATATACAAATAAGCAAACAATCCAACGTTTTCTGTTCTTTAAAACTGTAAGAATTTCAAAGATCCATAGAAATTACCCAAGGTAATGCCAAAGGCCCTACAGAAGTACGTCTCAGACCATTCAAATCTAGAAAAGCTTATATTCAAGGACTAAGTCGTTTTTCCTTAAAACCCAGAAACACGTGTTATCTAAAATGTTATTGTCTACAACTTTGTCCTTGGCAGCAACTTTCCACCTCTCATAGTTCTGGAGATCTGGGTCATCCTGCCCAATTATGGAAGTGGCCATATACCAGGATTGGGCCATATTTCCCCAAAACCCTGAAACAAGTGTGAACTTATATTTAATTCTCTACAACTTCGCCTTTGGAACTAACTTTCTAACTCTCTACTAGGGCTCTATGTGTTTTTTGTACAGAACTCGAGTAAATCTTTACCGATTTTCAAATCTTTTTTTTGTTTGAAAGATCTGGGCATGACCGACAATTTTTCGATTTGAGCATTTGGACTTAGCTAGGGCACTAAAAAAGAGTCTTTGTTAGGGCCCTACGTGTTTTTTGTACATAACTCGAGTAAATCTCTTTCGATTTTCAAAAACTTTTTTTTGTTTGAAAGATTTCGGCGCGGCCAACAATTAATAGAATCTTTGCCTGTGGGCTCAATTGGGCCTCATGTCGGTCCTAAGATCGGCCCTAACATAAAAAAATGTTTTTTGCTATGTTGCAGAGCAAATTGAGGGAAACATTTTTGTCTATGGAAGTATGTATCAGGTTCAGGTCAAATTAGGTTTCTCAGGTCAGGTTTCACGTTGACCTGACCTGATCCGAACCTTACAACCAATTTTCAAAATTTCCAATTCGTGATTTTTCGTTCATTCAAAACCTTGAAGAGCGGTTTCCTTGCTAATTTTGCAGAGATGTAAGTCAAACATATGATGGGACCCGTACGTATCAGAAAAAATGCGGAAACAGAGTTGATGTTACGAAAAGATTCGAACGTATTTAAGCAAATATTGCCTTAACTCTAAGGTGTATGAAATTACGTACACATTAAATTGTATTGAAAATTGCCGAGAGGGCAATATTGAAAAACCTATCCGAAGAAACGGTGTAAGAAAGGCCTTCCGAAAGTACAAAATTGTCCCCAAACAGACAAAAATGTTCATCTCAATTTTTCTACAACATAGCAAAAACTTTTTTTTTCGTAGGGGCAGACCTTAGGACAGACCTGAGGTCCACTTCAGCCCTACGCACAGACACCGGCTACAAATTTGTTTTTGAATATAATTCGGTACTCGATTACCTCTCAAATAGAAAAAGAATCAACAAAATCAGTTAGGATTTATCCAATTTATGTAAGCGAATACGTTGGGCCCTAGTAGAAACTCAGTTTTAGGGTCCTGACTGAGTCCAAGTGTTTCTAATCAAAAAGTTTTCTTGAAAATCCTAGACATTTCGATCAAGAAAAAATTTGTAAATCGGAAGAGATTTACTCGAGTGATGTACAAAAAACACGTATGGCTCTAGCATAGACTCGGTTTTACTGCCCTAGCTAAGTCCAAGGACTCAAACTTAAAAAAGTTTCTTCCATAAATTGTCGGCAATGTCCAGATCTTTCAAACAAAAAAATATTAATGAAAATCGGAAGAGATTTACTCGAGGTATGTACTAAAGACCAAAAACCACTTAAACGGCCCTAGCTTGGCGGCCCTTGATTCAATCTCATAAAAGATTACCTTTCAGAAAAAAAAAGTTTTTGAAAATCGGTTGAGTTTTACTCAAGTTATCGCGGTGACAGACGGACGGAAGGACGGAAAACGCTTTTATTGTTGATTCTACATCTAAGCACGAGGATCGATGCTCGCTATCCCCACGTACTTCCAGGTCGAAATTGGGGTGGTAACAAACGTCGTGGTAAACGCATAAGACCCCTTTTCGAAAAAGTTCGTTCTTCGTTCGGGTGTAACTAGAACTGATAACACGCTGTACGACGCTTTTACATTTGGGAATTTTATACAAAATGTTTAATAAAGTACTAGTCATTGAGAATGGTTCGCCACGTCATCTGATGGCTGATGATCGCTTTAAAATTCGATTTGCTACTTCATTTTTCTCATCTGGTAGTTTTCTGTATTGTAATCAAACTTTCGTTCGACTTCATTTCAACTGAGTGAAACTTATTATTATTATGGATTTCAACGTGGACATAAACATGGAAATGGACTGGGCTATTGATGATGATGAGCTACAGGTATGAGTTGATTAAAAATCAGTGAAAACCCACCCAGAGAAATGTTGAGAGTTTTGTCATTCATAATTTTCGGTTGGAGGTTATGAACTTCGGCATAATTTCATACAGAGATTGAAGATTATACGAAAAGATCCATTTAATTTTTCAGACTCTACTGAGCGAATTCGACAATTCAACACTAGAACCGATAGACATCTCCCTGATCGAAAAGTAACAAACCTACAGTTTTTCTCTACTCTCATTGCATTTTGTTAAATTTATTTGTTTTCTTAAACTCAGATTATTGCAAGAACATGAGGAACTTGTAAACACCTCTGAGCAAGAACCTCCAGTAAAACCAGAAGAGATCATTGAGACCAATTTGGACGAGCAACACAATGACCAATTAGGGGAACAAGATCCTTATTCAGAGGTGCGTATTTTTTCTTACGAGTTATATGTAGAGATGCGTCTGCTCAGGAAAAGTACAAAATATTCGTTTCGACTAAATCTCATGTCTCAGTTTTAACTCAAATTGGCTTTCCTCAGGAAGGAAATGTGCGCCGCAATTCGTGTGACGTCAACAAGAACAGACATTCTTCTTATGCAGAGTCTCTTCACAAGGATCATAACATTAGACAGCCAGACTCGAGTTAGTTGCAATTGTTTTTCACGCTGCGTTCGTTACTAATTTACATTGAAATTTAGGCGAAAGGCTGTTCATTTGTGACATTTGTAGAAAATTTTTTACCAACAAGTCCATCCTCACGAGACACATGAGATCTCACTCTGGTGAGTAGCTTACAGTCAAATAAGTTCTGAATGAAGAGAAACTTTTCTCTTAGGTGAGAGGCCGTATCCTTGTACGGAATGTAAGAAAACGTTTAAACATAAATATCATTTAAAAGCCCATCAGGCGGTCCACAAAGGTGAGTGGTTCAGCCCTGCGCACTTAACTGCCGTGAAAAGTGTGAAGATCTCGCAAACCGGATTTCACAAAACAATTCTTTGGTTGAAACCGATTTGCATGGTTTGTTTGCACGGCAGTTGACTGAAGGAAAAAATTAACATCTTTTTTTCAGGAGGAAAATTTTGTTCCTGTCCCGAATGCAAGAAATCTTTTACACGAAAAGGAGTCCTCAAAAGACATCAGGCGGTCCACACAGGTGAGCAGTTGAGGTATTCGCACTTAAGAAAACAATTACAATCTATTTTTCAGGAGAAAAACCGCACTCCTGTTCCGAATGCAAGAAATCATTTACGCAAAAATGGGAGTTAAAAAGGCATCAGGTGGTCCACACAGGTGAGTAGTTGAGTTACTCAAATTCAAGTAAAGAAGAAATTTGATCTTTTTTCAGGAGAAAGATCTTATTCTTGTCCCCAATGTAATAAAAATTTTAGCGCAACGAGCAACTTAAAAAAGCATCAGAAAATCCACACAGGTGAGTTGTCAGAGCACTTGCACTTAAAAGTGAAGAAAAAATTTAAATCTATTTATAGGAGAAAAACCGCACTCCTGTGCCCAATGCAAGAAATCCTTTATTCAAAAATACGACTTAAAAAGGCATCAGAAAATCCACACAGGTGAGGAGTTGAGGTACTCGTTCTTAAGTGAAGAATAAAATTAAAATTTCTTTCTTCAGGAGAAAGACTTCACGTCTGTTCCCAATGTAAGAAATGTTTTACGCGGAAAGTATACTTGACACGTCATGTGATGCGTTCTCACAAAGGTAAGTACTTACATCATGGAACTTTGAAGGAACTACAAAAAATGGAAACTTTATGATTCACTCGGAAAAGCATCAAAAACTGTAGTTAGTTCGTCGTGGAAAAAATTGCATTACTTCATTAGAGTGTAACGAAGGTTTGACCGGAAGTAACTAGACATTTGATCTGTCGATGATGAATTTTTGTGTAAGTTTGTAAGTTTGATTATCAAATGTAAGTGACGCGTGAAAATATTTTCATTTTTTATAAAATCTTTTTATCGAATGCAAATGCAATTTGTTTTCATTCATTTTGAACAACCGTCGCATTGTCCGAGCCTTGGGTACTTAGGTTGGTCATCCTGTTGTTGCAGATCCACATAAGGCTTACTATTAGATCAGGTCACAACCAGGCTCGACCCGAAAAAACCAGGTCAAAGAATGATCTGATCTGCTTTTGACCTGGTTGTTTCAGGTCGACCTGGATTTTACTATTTTGAAGAATTAAGAAATTATTTGAAAAAACTATGTTGCCACAATAAAACTCCGGCCTTAAATCAAAATTTTTGGCACAAATCAAATCGCCTCTAGGTTCGCTTCGTGTTAATCTTTCGCTCGGATTGTACTTGATTCTAACGTTCACCTGGTAAGTCCACGGTCACGCTTTCGTACCTAGAACCAGGACTATTTTTGCGAATTTGTCGATGAATAAATTAAAAAACATGAAAAGAACCCGTACGTGTCAGAATAGATGCGGCAAACAGAGTTGATGTTACGAAAAGACTCGAACATATTTAAGTAAATATTGCGTTCAATTGTATTGGAAATTGCCGATAGGGCAATATTGAAAAACCTGTCCGAAGAAACGGTGTAAAAAAAGCAAAAAATTGACTCCCAAATTAAGAAAAATGTTCTCTTCAATTTTGTCTACAACATAGCAAAAAACCATTTTTTGGGCTAGGGCCGACCTTAGTACTGACCTAGGGCCCTAAATAGAAGCCTCGGACACATACTTCCATAGACAAAAATGTTTCCCTCAATTTTCTCTGCAACATAGCAAAACAATTTTTTTTTGGTTAGGGTCGACCTTAGGACCGACATGAGGCCCACTTGAACCCTAAGCACAGGCAAATTTTCTTTTATAAATTGTCGGCTATGCCTAGATCTTTCAAACAAAAAAAATGTTGAAAATCGGAAAAGATTTACTCGAGTTATGTACGAAAAACACGTAAGGCCCTAACAGAGACTCGTTTGTAGTGCCCTAGCTTACTCCAAGGACTCATATCCAAAAAGTTTCTTCTACAAATGTCCAGATTTTTTAAACAAAAAAAATTTTGAAAATCGGAAAAGATTTACTCGAGTTATGTACAAAAAACACATAGAGCCCTCGCAGAGTTTCATTTTTAGCGCCCTAGCTAAGTCCAAGGACTCAAATTCAGAAAATTTCCTTCCATAAATTTTCGGCCATGGATAGGTCTTTCAAACAAAAAAAAAGTGGTTTTAAGTCTTTTGTATGTACATAATTCAAGTAAATCTTTTCCGATTTTCAAAATTTTTTTTTTTTTTGCTTGAAAGATCTGGGCATGACCGACAATTTATTAAAGAAACTTTTATCTGTGCTTAGGGTCCAAGTAGGCCTAACGCAAGGCATGTAAAAAATGTACCAGGGCGTAAGACATATGTTAAGGACTGCCAGTGGTGACAGCGACT
Source organism: Pseudolycoriella hygida (assembly GCA_029228625.1). Classification (NCBI taxonomy): domain Eukaryota; kingdom Metazoa; phylum Arthropoda; class Insecta; order Diptera; family Sciaridae; genus Pseudolycoriella; species Pseudolycoriella hygida. The sequence goes on from CM055406.1 coordinate 104,935,294, forward strand.
ACACATGTCGGTCCTAAGGTCGGCCCTAACCAAAAAAAATTTTTTTTTGCTATGTTGCAGAGCAAATTGAGGGAAACACTTTTGTCTATGGATGTATGTGTCCGACGCCTCTACTTAGAGCCCTAGGTCAGTACTAAGGTCGACTCTAGCCCATAAAATGGTTTTTTGCTATGTTGTAGAGAAAATTGAGGAGAACATTTTGAGGTAAATTTTGTGCTTTCGGAAAATATTTTTACTCCGTTTCTTCGGACGGGTTTTCTAATATTGCCCTATCGGCAATTTCCAATACAATTTAATGTGGACGTAAGGCAATATTTAATCAAATACCTTTGAGTCTTTTCGTAACATCAACTCTGTTTGCCGCATTACATCTATTCTGATACGTTCGGGTCCCTTCATATGTGTTTTCCTTTCGTTTCGATGAAAAACTTTGTTCACCGGTATTTAACGGTATTTACTGGAATTACCTTTTTATAAAGCAGATGTTTAGTGTTTGGTTCGATGCTCTTGCAGTGGACTGTATGATGTAATAGATGAAGTGAACAACACGGAGGTCAAATGAACAGTGATTTTATTGTATAAAATTAATAGAAATAAACTTATCCGTTCGATGTTACACCATCTGTCGGAAAGCGTATAATATTCAATGTTCGACATTTCGAACATTGATTATTTGAATTTGGCAAACTTTATTCAAAATGTTCTTAACAGAACATCCTGCCCCCCGTCACAACATGACACAATCCAAAAATGGAATCCAATACAATTGCAAAATAAAGAAAACAAATACAATAAAGTGAAGCGATTGAACTATGTTTACGGCAAATAAATTAACTGTAATGAATCGACTCCGGCTCGAAGGACCAAAGGAACTCATTATACCACAACTCATCAATTCTCCACGTCCTGTGACTCCTGGTTACCTTCATGAAACGGTAACAACAAGCAGACCTTATACAGCTCTTCGAAGGTCAGCAGCGTGTTCCCCAAACTTGCGAACAAATGCCTTTTCATCGATTTTATGTTAGCTTCCCATAAACCTCCCTGATGTGGAGCTTCAGGAGGATTAAATAACCATACGATTCCCTCGTCCGCTAGTATATCTTTAGCTTTCTCATGAACCTCACCAAACATCTTTTTGCATGATTCGGTCGGCCTTGATGAACGCCCCCTCGTTATCGCTATATATTACTTTCGGCTTCCCTCTCGACGAAGTGAAACGTATAAAAGCCCTCATGAAAGCGTCAACTGACTTATCTGTAACTACTTGCAAATTAACTGCCCTTGTACTAAAACACACAAACAACGCGATGTAACACTTCAACCGCTTTGCATTCCTCAATGTCGATGCACGACAGTAAACAGGACCTGCATAATCCAAACCGGTGTGGATAAAGGTCTGTCCTTCAGCACTAACTCGCGGAACCGGCAGATCGGCCATGATCTGTGTGCACAATCTCGCTTTGACCCGATTGCAATTTACACACGAAGTTAACGATCTCTGAATCGTGTTTCTGCCCCCTAGCACCCAAAACCTGTGCCTTACATAACTCAGAACTTCCTGAATGCCCCCGTGCATCATCGCTTCGTGACCATCTCTGATAACCAGGCTCGTAATCACACTTTCCTTGGGTAAAATCATAGGATGCCTTTGCCAACGAGAACTGAGGATATCTAATCCGACCACCCACACGCAGAACTCCATGGGCGTCAAGGAACGGACTCAGTTTAACCAATGATCTACACGAACCAATTTCTGATCGCAACTCCTTGCCCTTCTTCAGCAAATTTATTTCCTGACCAAAATAATTTTGCTGTACCACTCTAACTAAAATCATCAATGAATGCTTGAGCTCACCTGCCGATAACTTACTTTCTCGCAACTTCTTAGGAACTCTCCATTGCATAATCCTAGCGAGAACGCGAGTTGCTTTTCTCAAAGATGAATACTTCTCCAGAAACCCAAAGTGACTCGCGCTCTTCGTTAGCAGTACCGTCTTGCTTCTCAATTCTAAATAAGTCTTAAACTCTTTAGTACTAATAGGCTATTCACTCTCTGGCTTAAGTAGCCATGAAGATCCTGTACACCACAACTCGTGATTGACTAGGTCCTTAGGTAAAATCCCTCTTGACTCACAGTCCGCGGGATTTTCTTTAGACTTGACGTATGCCCACTCACCTTGATGAGTCAAGGACTGTACTGACGCTACCCGGTTCGCTACAAAGACTGCCCATTTTTGTGGAGCTTGACTAATCCAAGCTAGAGCGATCTCTGAATCTGACCAAAAACGAATCCTTTGCGGTCTCAAATTTAACGATTCAACGATTGAACTACTTAACTCCGCTGCCAACACTGAGCCGCACAATTCTAATCTTGGCAGAGTTATTGTCTTTAACGGTGCCACCTTTGATTTGGAAGAAATCAAACTAACGCGAATTCCACCGTCCGAGCCGACGACCCGAAGATATGTCACCGCCGCAAACGCCTTACATGAAGCGTCACAAAACGAATGAACCTGATAAGAACTTGCCGCTTCGGTAAGTCCTACTCATCTAGGAACGGAGATCATACGTAACAACGATAATGATGACTCAACGCTTAGCCATTCCCGTCTCGTATCATCTGAGACCTCCTCGTCCCAATCACAATTCGTTTTCCATAAACTTTGCATCACAATTTTTGTTTTCGCTACTACCGGCGAAATCCATCCCATGGGATCATATAACATTGCAATCCTAGATAACAACTCCCTCTTGGTCAACTTTACACAGGTTGTTACTTCTTTAATATCGAACTGGAACACATCTTTTTTCGGATCCCACAACATGCCCAACGACTTCACCCTGTGGTCCGACGCCTTTTCAGAAATCTCGAGTCGCCCTCGACTATCTAAATGTTCGGGTGGAAGCCCTTCTAAAATACGAGGATTATTTGCGATCCACTTCCTCAAGGGGAATTTGCCTGCTCCCATCATTTGGTCAATCTCGCTTCGCAATTCGATCGCACTCTCGATGGTGTCCGCACCTGACCTCAAGTCATCGACATAAAACTCGTTCTTTACTGCATGCTGAGCCCTAGCGAATCTAGCCTGCTCTTCTTCTGCTAACAACTGCAACGTTCGTATCGCTAAGAACGACGATGCTTTCACCCCAAACGTCAACCTATTCAATTGAAACTCTTCGATAGGCCCGCCTTCGCTCCGTCTCCACAACATACGTTGTCGGTTCGCGTCTTCTCTGCTAACCTCAATTTGCCTGTACATTTTTTCGATATCAAACTGAAAAGCATAACGGTATCTTCTCCAATTACTAATAACGACCCACAATTCATTTTGTAACTTAGGACCGGCGTGCATACAATCGTTGAGCGAATATCCTGAATCAGACTTGCACGAGGCATCGAAGACGACTCTAAACTTCTCCTCTTTGACTACTGCGTGATGAGGAATATAATAAGACTCTTCGTTTGCCTAACCGCAATTTTCTAAATGTCCGAGCTCGAAATACTCGTTCAAACAATTCCTATACTTTTCACGAAGTGCCGGATCCTTATTTAATTTGTTCTCGAGACTAGCGAAACGACTGTACGCTTTGTTTCGGGTCTTTCCCAGCGGACTAACTTCCTTGTCCTTCATAGGCAATCGGACAACAAACCTACCATCTGCTTTCCTGCACGTCGTTTCGGTAAATAAATTTTCGCAAACAACTTCCTCTGGAGACAGAGTTCTCTTTGAAATGCGCTCCTCTTGTTCCCAGAACCTGTGCAACTGTTCTTCTAGAGACGTATTTGTCATAAAAACCCTAGCCGAATTCGCGCTAAGTGGTTTCACGTCTCCAGCTTTGCTTGCAACTCCCAACGCGATCCAACCCAAAGAAGTGTCATGGACGTTTGGACATTCCAACCTTTTGATCAAACCTGGTCTTATGATTATCGAGAATACCTCGACATCTAGCAACATATCGGTATGTTGAACATGGGATCTGCTAACTGCAGTTCTTTCATGTGTTCCCAGTTGTCCGACCTCTCTAATTTCCGTGAGGGCTGCTTACTTGAAACGGACTCAACGATTAATGCTGTAACCTCGCAAATTTTTTCCGAACTGTAAATCGAAGAAAGCTCAAAAGTCGTCGACCCGAACGATGACCCTAATTCTTTGCCTCCTAGTCCTGTCAGTGCAGTTTGGCCGTTGAGAACAGGAATTTTTAATGATTTGCACGCTTTAGCGGTGATGAAGCATGAATTGCTTGTGGGATCTAAAATCGCTCTCAACGTGCTAACGTTCCCTGATTCTCCCTTGACGTTCACTAGCACCGTGGCGAAAACCTTTTCCTTCGCGCCATCGACTGAAGTATGCAATGCACTTACGTTAGATTTCGAACTGCTAGGTATTTTGGACTGTGAACTGTTAGCGTTGTGATTACTACTTGAAGAATCGTGCAGAAGTGTATGATGTAACCTAACACAATACATGCATTTAGTACCCACTCTACAAGAAGTGGTTTTATGACCCTTCTTCAAGCATTGATAACAGACTCCTAAACGCTTCACCCAACTCCAGCGATCGCTTGGAGACATCGCTACAAATTTGGAACATCTGTCTACCTCATGATCCTCCCGACACATGACGCAACCTACAGGTTTCGACTTTGTGGAACTTGCTTCTTTGGAACCTGACTTTACCGATTTACTTTCCCAAATCAGATTTGATGAATCAGCTACCCGGTTAACTGTTTCCGTAGCCATCAGAGAACGATACCTTTTCTCCACGAAGGTTAGAAATTCCTCAAATTTAGGTAATTCCGTGTTACCAGCGATTTCTTGTTCCCATAAATTTCTTGTAGCTGAGGGCAATTTCCTCACAGCCATAAAAATAATAAGGTAATCCCAGTTGTCAATTACGACGCCATTGTTCTTCAACGATTTCAAAACCTGATCGGTACCGTAAATTAAACGCTTTAACTCTGCGGCCGACTCCGTCGCTACTGGACTTAGCTTGAACAAAATGTCAAGCTGGCCATCTACCAACAAGCGTTTGTTATTGTAAACCCTCAGTATCAACTGCCATGCATCATCATAGTTCGCTTCGGTTACTGTATACGGTGACAAAAGATCATTCGGTTCGCCCTCTGTTGACTTCTTTAAATATTGAAATTTCTGTACCTTAGTCAACTTCTTGTTATTATGGACTAAACTGATGAACATGTCGTGGTATGTTAGCCAAGACATAAAGTTTCCATCGAATACGGGAAGAGACAGTGGTTTTAGGACTTCCTTACCCCCTATCGAAGAGTCTGACGATCCGGTTTGACTTTGATTACCCTGAACATTACCGGTTGATTCCGTTTTAACGCTTTTCAAATCAATCCACTGAACAATCTCTAAGAAAGTCTCCTCCACCCTATCAACTGAGTCGGGTTGCAACGATGGAATTGTACCACCTTCTTCCTCCTCGAGCGCGACTACGGCCTCGGGCACGGTCATATTATATTTCGACCATAATTCTTTAGCCATGACTAGCTTCGTGTCGAGGTAACATTGATTAATGCGTTCTTTCGGAGTTTTCTTCAGATTTGTCAGAAATCTACTCAAAGAACTCTCTGCAAACTTAATTTTTTTTTTATAAGATACAATTGACTCTTGCTGTGGCATGATGAATTTATTCGTATTTAAAAACTGGTGGAAAACTTTTTAGGAAGAAAATTGAACAAAACCGCAACGTTCCGAACGAGGAATGTCTGCGCGAATGTGGCGAAAATAACGTTCCTTGACACGGGAACGCCAAAAAAAAAACAACAAAAAAATTGCCGTAAACAAAATTATAACCACTTACTTGCCAACTCTATTGAGCGGCTTGAAGCCATTTGCGTAAAAGTTCATCTCAAATGTTCCAAGATGTATGTGTACGGGTTATACATACAGTTTGGATCCAACGAGGAGGTATATTCATCACATCTGAAAGCAATTACAGCTGCACACTCGATGATAACCCATGGAGATATTTTCCTCGCTATTGGCGACTTCAACTTGTCTTCAGTCAAATGGTTATCCAATGAAGAGGGGTTCGACTATCTGCCATTGATTGGTGATTCCGAATCGATAAAGGCGAATATTGCAAGAAATATGACATCATCGCTCTTGGGTTGTGGCCTTTTCCAAATGTCTGACTTACAAAACTCTTCACAAAATGTTCTAGACCTCGTATATACTAATATGCCAGAATTATTTGTTGTCAATCAAGCTGATCTGCCACTGATCCCAAACTCATCTCAGGACAAGTCCCACGTCCAAACGCATTGCTTGATTGAATGCGAACCAGCTGTATACTCAACACCGACTTCCTTCGAACAAATTTACTGCTTCAAGAAGGCGCAATACAGCTTAATCCGTGAAGAGCTTGCTAAGATTGATTTCGATATTCTATTCGATGGAAAAAATGTAGATGACATGCTCAAAGCTCTATATGACATATGCCATGAAATTTTTGATAATTTCATTCCCAAAGCTTCACTCCGCACGACGAATCATCCCCCGTGGTTTGATGGTAAATTAACTAATCTTAAGAATAGAAGAAATCGAGAATATAATAGATTCCTCAATAAATCCGCTAAAAACCCAATGAACAAAGATATGTCTTCGTTTATAGCCGCTAAGGAGGATTTTGAAAAATACCGTGACGAACTTTACAACACCTTCGTTCGTAATCTGGCATCTAACTATCATAAACAACCGAGAAAGTTCTGGAATTACATTAACTCAAAATATAAGAGAAGTAGCCTTCCGGGAAAGATGTCTTATGGCAATGAAAATGCAACGAACGACGCTGAGAAAGCTAACTTGTTCGCCAGATATTTTTCTTCTGTTTATAAAAAACACCCTAATGACGCTGATGATGATGCAAAGTTGCTTTCTTTTATTAACTCACGGAATGACGCTGGTTTCTCTAACATTGTGATAACAAAGGATATCGTGACGAAAACTCTGATGAGTATGGACTTAAGCAAAGGGATTAGTCCAGATAAAATGGCACCGCTATTTCTCCGTGAATGCGCCGAAGCATTATCAGTGCCACTTTCAACGATCTACTCTAGATCTCTGTTAGAATGCCATTATCCCACCCTCTGGAAAACAGGTCACGTGACTCCAGTCTTCAAATCTGGCAAGAAGACGGATATCACCAATTACAGGGGTGTTTGTATTTCTCCAAACTTTTCGAAGGTGTTCGAAATGATAATTTTTGACCAATTGAAGTACAACATCTTTCCACAGTCATCATTATCCCAACACGGCTTCTTTCCTGGCAGAAGAGTTGAATCCAATTTGATGGAATTATCGATCATGGTACATGAATCATTTGACAACAACGAGCAAACTGACTTATTTCTCGCCGATATTCATAAAGCCTTCGACGTTATACGATCTCCTAAACTGACGATTAAGCTATCTTCCGACAAGTACCGAATCTGCAACTCAGTCGTGTTATGGTTCCGTTCGTTTTTCAAAGGAAGGAAGCAAAGGGTTAAGATAAACTCCACCAAATCAGATTTGATAGATGTTCTATCTGGAATCGGTCAAGGATCGATATTAGGTCCATTGATGCTTCTGGTGTTCTTCGACGACTCTGATTGCCCTTCTGGTCCAACAAGAAACATCAACCTGGCTGATGATAAGAAAATCGTTCATAACAGCATCACCACAATCGAAGACACACATTACATGCAAGATTCAATAAACAATTTTATTAAATGGTGCTCTGATAATGACTTTGAGCTAAATACTGACAAATGTAAAATAATCACCCTATGTCGAAAGCGCTCGCCTATATTAGCGGAGTACCACATGAACGGCAAGACGATCAAACGTGTTCATAATGTGAAGGACATTGGTGTTACGTATGACAATAGTTATTCCTTTAATGAACACTGGGAACTGTCGATAAATAAAGCTAAGTCTATGCATTCATTTGTTAAGCGTCAATGTTATGGACGTTTTAATGTTGACACAGCCACTATGCTTTACTCCGCCATAGTTCGCTCTCATCTGGAATTTGCCAGTACGATTTGGGCACCTCATCAAGCAGTTCACATCCAGTCGTTAGAAAGTATTCAAAGACAGTTCGTGTTGTACACTAATCGCGATCGATTTGTCAGTGAAGACGATGATAGCTACCGTCTTCGCCCTTACATTGATAGGTGTGATGAACTCAATCTGAAATCTTTGCTGAGACGTAGAACCAATGCAGCAGTTTTCTTCATCCACGATGTTTTGACTGGAAGAGTGAACTCTCGTTTCATTCGCGACAAGATTGAGTTGGATGATGGCTCGCGAGTTTTGCGAAAATCCTCATTAATTAGAATCACGGGTTCCGTTAATCAGTACTCACAATTCTCGCCTTTCAACTTCGCATGCCGGCTATTCAACCTTGCTGCAAACCACGTAGATCCAACTCTTCCGTATCGCGAGTTCAGAAATGAGGTCCATAAGCTCCATGACTCGGTCTTTGATAAATTTGGCATGGTTGGATAATGTGTTTATTTAGTGCTTTCTTTTCACTACTGCGTCATAAAAACGAAAGCACTCATCCGGTGATTGATTATTCTTAAATTTTTGAAGCTCCTAAAAAGGTAACGTTTTTTTTTAATGCAGTTGACATGATGTTCTCTGACTTGGATGTTGGGCATCTTCTTAGACGCGATGGAGCATTTTTGACGAGCTATTTTAGCAATCTATATTTTATATTTTTGACTATGCTGATTTGGCAAATTTTATATTCAACTTTTGACGATGTTCTTCCAACAATTTTTATTTATTTATCTTTAAAATATTTTGACGATGTTCTTTCAACCATTTTTATTTATTTATTTTTTAAATATTTTGACCTGAATTCATTTCATTGATATACTCGTTAATTATTTCACTTGATTTTGATTCTGTTTTTTGTAATATTTGTTTTTGATCCTTTCTCTATGTTAAAGTTATTAATGTTAATCAAATATTATAACGATTTCATGGTTTTTTAACGAGAGCTATGGCAGCAGTCATAGCTACTCTTTTTCCATGTCAGCTAGAAAATAGTAGACAATAAAATTATATATCATCATTTAATGCCCGAACTTTGTGAATCCTGCCTCGTTTGACGGTAGCGTAATGGATCTTGCAAATTCTTCAACTCTACGATATGCCTTCTTCCACCCTTCTACACTGAACGATATGCTGCGACCAAGAATGCCTCAATGACGAACCAATGCACGCGTTAGCTTTTAATCAGGAAATACACAAAACGTTACTGCTTCAATCCGGAACTGAATTAGACGTTACTGCTTCACTCGGGACCTCATCAAAAAACGTTACTGCTTCAATTAGGAACTGCACTATTCTGCTTCAATACGGCACTAATTAGGTGTTACTGCTTCCAAATACGTTACTGCTTCACTTTTGACTAATCTTTGAATCCAAATCTTCTCAATTGTAACTTTATTCGTAGACTGTCACTTAACCTCACTTCCAAATTTCACGATAGACTTTCCAACAAAAATAACGGCTATCGATGCAGATGATTAATATTCTCGTTTGATTAATGACGAATATTATCCTCGATGGTTATCCTTTCTGCTGAATTTTTAAGGATCCTCTTTTGTTGCAACAACGTGGCAACCAACTTTCTCCAACATCAACGACGAAAAAATATCCGATTCTTCCACAATTCCAGTTGATGATGCTGAAACTAACTTTATTCTTTCTTTACTATTCACAGCAATTTAAACTAAACACTTTCACTGAATGTTTCGACCGGTATTAAAAAATATCCGGCTCGAAGGACGTTGTTTGGTTCGATGCTCTTGCAGTGGACTGTATGATGTAATAGATGAAGTGAACAACACGGAGGTCAAATGAACAGTGATTTTATTGTATAAAATTAATAGAAATAAACTTATCCGTTCGATGTTACACCATCTGTCGGAAAGCGTATAATATTCAATGTTCGCCATTTCGAACATTGATTATTTGAATTTGGCAAACTTTATTCAAAATGTTCTTAACAGAACATTTAGGCTGTAAATTTATGCAAAAATTGATATTTCAAAAAAAACAAACGAATTAAACAAATAAAAACCCTGAGGAATCGTTAAAACATGATTGATCAAATTTTTTAAGTATTTGTGCATTTGCTAGTGATTTTTATTTACCATTGAAAATAAAAGGAGGTAATTCTCACTCAGTGGTGGGGACAAATTTTGTTAAGGATTTTTCTTCAATGTATAGCATGAAAGTAACGTTCCTAGGCACACCCAGGCTTCATAATTTGGGTAGTTGTGAATTTGGTGCCGCATCGAATCGTACATAGAAGAATGACAAACATGAGGTCACCCATATTCGATGAATTATGTGTACAAATATCTGAGTGAGTCCAACTTTAGACGGAGATATAATTAGCACCAGAAGAAATCCTAATGGTAAAATGCTAGCTACCGTTAGGCATTCTAAACCCTACTAGTTTCCGCACCTAGTACATCATAGATGGCACTAGGTTTGTGTGCAATTTACCACTGACACAGTAAAAACGTCGGTAACGAAAGGATCCCTAAGAGGATCCATGTGAGCAAAAGCTCACAAAAAATTGCAAAACTAGTAAATAAAATGATCTAGCCTCTGACCCGGACGGGTTGTAACGGCGGATTATTATTATATTAATTCTCACTCAGTTAGTTAGTCTGGTTAGTAGCGTCAATGAAACAATTAGATTTAACAAATAGCAACAGTTTCTACAGATTTTGCTGAGCCCAGTAACAGACTGTCTTTACCCATTCTTTGAACCAGCACAGACGACTGACACTTGTCACATCTTTCACTAAACTCCCCCAATAACGTCGTTCCTGATATGATTATCACACTGCTCTCTCCAAATTCACTTTCTATACATTTCTGAGAACCCTCCATAGATATCCGCATTCCACCCAAATTAATGGCATGAAGATTGATCCGCGGATAGTAACCTCCGCTACTTAATCGCTTCCTGTTGAAAAAGTGCGACCCCAACTAAGAGGCTACCGCGTTTCCCATTTTCCTTCTTTCCAAAATTTTTTCGTCAAAATCAATAAGCCATGCCACCACAAAGTATTTATTTGATGAGAAAATGACAAAAAAATGGTTCTTGGAATCTTCCAAGAGTTTTAACAACCTGCAAAAATTCAATTCAGCAATGTTGGATTGGAAAGGAAAAAACCATTTTTTTGTCTAGGGCAGACCTTAGGACCGACCTAGAGCCATAAGGAAATGCCTAGGACACATTATTCCATAGACAAAAATGGGCCCTCAATTTGCTCTGCGTAGCAAAAAAAATTTGCTTTGGTTAGGGCCGACCTTAGGACAGACCTGAAGCCCACTTCAGCCCTCAGCACAGGCACCGGGTCCAAATTTGTTTTTGAATATAATTCGGTGCTCGATTACCTCTCAAATAGAAAAAGAATCGACAAAGTCGGTGAGGATTTATTCAATTTATGTTAGCAAACACGTTGGACCCTAGTAGAAACTCAGTTTCAGGGTCCTGACTGAGTGCAAGGGTTTCTAATCAAATCATTTTCTGCCATAAAACGGGACATATTCCTTGACCTTTCGATCAAACAAAATTTTAAAATTCGGAAGAGATTTACTCGATCTATGTACAAAAAATATGCAGCGCGCTGGCAGAGACTCGTTTTTAGTGGTATATCTTAGAGCCCAATCTCAAAAAAGATTCTTCTACAAATAGTAGTACTTCCATAGACCTGGCGATTAAAAAAACAATTACGAAAATCGGAAAAGACTTACTCGAGTTATGTACAAAAAACACGTATGGCCCTGACATAGAATCGTTTTTAGTGTCCTAGCTAAGTCCAAGGACTCAAATCCAAAAAAGTTTCATAATTGTCGGCCATGCCCAGGTCTTTCAAACAAAGAAAAAACAAAGTTCTCCGAAAAGGAGTCTTATGCGTTTACCAAGACGTTTGTAACCACCCCAATTTCGACCTGGGAGTAGGTGGGGAGCATCGATCCTGGTGGTTAGATGACGAATCAACAATAAAAACGAAGTCCGTCCGTCCGTCTGTCACCGCGATAACTTGAGTAAAACTCAACCGATTTTCAAAAACTTTTTTTCCCTGAGAGGTAATCGAAATATCTTTTATGGGATTGTATCTTGGCACTGTCGGCCCAAGGGCCGTCGAGCCACAGGGCCTTTTAAAAAAAAAATCAAGTACACACAGTGTGTCAATTACACGCTTAAAATAGGCCCTGCCGAACTAGGGCCGTTTAAGTGGTTTTTGGTCTTTTGTACATAACTCGAGTAAATCTTTTCCGATTTTCATAACTGTGTTTCTGTTTGAAAGATCTGAGCATGGCCGACAATTTATGGAAGAAACTTTTTTAAATTGAGTCCTTGGACTTAGCTAAGGCACTGAGAACGAGTCTATACTATGGCCCTACATGTTTTTGTACTTAACTCGAGTAAATCTTTTTCGATTTTCAAATTTTGTTTGATCGAAAGGTCTAGGACTGTCTCCCGTTTTATAGCAGAAAAGTTTTTGATTAGTAACCCTTGGACTCGGTCAGGACCCTAAAACTGAGTTTCTACTTGTGCCCAACGTGTTTGCTTACATAAATTAAATAAATCCTAACTGATTTGGTTTTATATTTAAGAGGTAATCGAGTACCGAATTATATACGAGAATAAATTTGGGCCCGGTGCCTGTGCTTAGGGCTGAAGTGGGCCTAAGGTCGGCCCTGACCAAAAGAATTTTTTTTTGCTATGTAACAAAGCAAATTAAGGGAAACATTTTTGCTATGGAAGTATGAGTCCAAGGCATATCCTTATGGCCTTAGGTCGGTCCTAAGGTCTGTCCTAAGCAAAAAAATGGTTTTTCACTGTGTTGTAGTAAATTGAGATGAATATTTTTGTCTATTTGAGGGTCAATTTTGTACTTTGGGAAGGCTTTTTTTACACCGTTTCTTCGGACGAGTTTTTCAATATTGCCCTCTGGGCGATTTCCAATACAATTTAATGTGGACGTAATTTCATATACTTAAGAGTTAAGGCAATATTTACTTAAATTCGTTCGAGTTTTTTCGTAACATCAACTCTGTTTGCCACATCTATTCTGACTAGTAAATACCCCCGCTCCTAGGGGCTACACGGACATTAAGCATTCTTGTCCGCTAGGTCGGAGATTTGGGACATTAATACTAAAATGTATGTAAGAGTGTGTAATTTTCTCCGTACTACCGTTTCCACGTACCAACTTTAGCACCGTGCTACTTTTTCTCCGTACAACCGTTTCTCCCGTCTTACAATTTTCCCGTACTGCCATTTCCACGTACTAACATTTCCCCCGTACTAACATTTCCCCCGTACTACCATTTCCCC
>CM055406.1:104949190-104961368 GCA_029228625.1 Pseudolycoriella hygida
CAAAATCCAAGATGGCGTCACTTTCACAGGTGGCAGCCATTTCTTAGGATTCATAAAGATTCTACTCATCAATGTCAACAACTTTCCCGAAGAAACCAAACGCGTAACTATTCTAATTCAGAAAATAGCAAAAAATCCAAGATGGCGTCACTTTGACGGCTGCCCGACATTTTCACCAATGCTGGTGATTTCTACTCACTAAACTCTAAGACTTTGCCGAAGAAACCTATCGCCCAACTCCCATACATTCCAAGATATTTTTAAAAACATAAATATTGACCCAATGTCCAACTGCCCGACATTTTCACCAATGCTGGTGACTTCTACTCACTAAACTCTAAGACTTTGCCAAAGAAACCTATCGCCCAACTCTCATACATTCCAAGATATTTTTAAAAACATAAAAATTGACCCAATGTCCAACTGCCCGACATTTTCACCAATACTGGTGACTTTTACTAATAAAACTCTAAGACTTTGCCGAAGAAACCAACCAAAAAAATGTATAAAGAAAATCAATGCATCATTTCGTTCCATACAAATAATTCCTTACAAAGAAAATATTTGAATACGCCACATGACTTCATTTCATACAAATAAAAAAAAATATTTGAATACGCCACTTAATAAACAAACGTAAATACATTGAGAACATTACTGAATGAAGCCACGTGCATAAAATAGTTTTTTCGTTTATTCCATTTCACGTTTGTACATACACACACATAAAAATATATTCTTCCTGAAATTACTTGAACAAATTTCTCATACAAAATTACTAATCATTTTTCGTTGTATAAATGTTATACTTCACAGAAAGTACGCAGTTTTAAATGTAGAAATACCACTTTTCAATTCGCTTGAAAGTATCGCCGATTGGTGATGTCCAGCGCTAAGCGTCGTTGCAAAACGATGCTAGGTGCGGATAGCGATACTGTTCTTATTATGGGAGACTGTACCCATAATAAAAGCGCTTTATTTTTGTTGGACTGCTTCATTGCGGTCAAAAGGAACTTATTTCGTTCTCTGTCTCTAGGTTTCCCTTGTGGTTTTCTCTTCCCCCTCGAAATTAGGTTTGCATTGCTTTTTTGGGTTAAAAAAAGCAATGCAAAAGGGTTTAGTTCCTCGGAACTCTTCAAGCAGGTCGGACGTAGATAGATTCGCATGTGAATCTACTTTTGCATCACCTTTTTTTGATTCATATAAGGCAATGCAAAACGACTTTTTGATTTAGTTCCTCGGAACTCTTCAAGCAGGTCGGACGTAGATAGATTCACATGCGAATCTACTTTTGCATTGCCTTTTTTGAATCATATAAGGCAATGCAAAACGACTTTTTGCTTTAGTTCCTCGGAACTCTTCAAGCAGGTCGGACGTATGTTGGTTCACGCTGGAAATTTGTGACCGACAATTTACAAACAGACAAACTTTTGAATTTTATAATTATAAATACGTACGGGTCCCTTCATATGTTTTTATTGCCGCTTCGTCATCTAAGAACCATGATCGATGGTCCCCCTCCTCGAAATTCCTCTGGTTACAAACATCGTGTTACATGCAATAGACCCCTATTCGAAGAATTTCGTATTTTCGTACGGGTCTAAAAACTGTTCAACAACAGGCAATGTTTTGAGTTATGCGCATTGATCATAAATTTTAAATTGAATCTTTTAAACTTCTTTATGCGAATGGATTCTTCCGTCTGATGTAATAAAGATAGTCTGTAATATGAATATTAATAGCAATTCCTTCTTTATTTTAAGAAATGTAATTTGCTTCATATACAGAAGGGTTTTTCATCATCCATCGGTACAACATTACGGTAGTCGGTGTATAAGTACGAGTGGAACACGTAATTTTATACAATTTCCCATTTTTATTAAATTCTGTTATTTGGTATATGTATATACGCTGATATACGTATCGAGTTCCAAATCATCAATTTGTTTCACAATTTACATAGCAGATAGCTACATGACACAAGGAATTTTTCATTAAAAGTTTTCTTATTTTTCAGTCGACAAACTCTTTTAATCTATCTTTTAGTTACAACTTTTTATTGTAATGTTTTTTTCCTTTTACATGTACGAATTATAAACGAACAGCGGATTTCATTGAAAATAAGAGCTTGGAATGAAAAGTTCATACAAGAATATATTACAGTTACTGTCGTAATTGTAAAAAGAATAAAAAGAAATGTCTATTGAAGGAGTTACGAAAGAACAGTCAGGTGAAAATCAAACAGAAGTTAAAGGAGAGTTAGAGAAAACTTAATTTGAAACTTCGGTTAATTAAAGAAAGCTTTGACAAATGAGAACTTTATAAATATTCAAAGAGAAAAAGAACTCAAAAGATCTTTGAAGTTCAAACTTCATTGTTAATACTTCTGTTAGAACTGTCCTGTCAAAAGATACTCTGTGCAATTTTTAATTGTAACAACGAAAAAAAATCAAACCATCAAGGCTGACAGTCGGCGCGCGATATATTTGTCTAATTTCCTTCACAGAACATGGACATATTTACAGCTCCCAAAAACATCAAGCAAAATTATTAATTTCCGCAGTGGAAATATTTCTTTTGTCAGCAATATTAAATATAGGGATCAGTATTTACGTCGGGGTAGGCAGGCTGGTGTGGACAAATGGTGTATGGTAAATTTGAATCTACTAGACAGTACTTTACGGCGCAATACTTTTCAACTTGACACCAGGCTGCCGCTGCCATCTACAATGTAGATTCAACATTTAAACGAACATAGCTCAAGAACGCTGCCTGGTGATGAGATGAAAATTGGTGCGTGTGAAGCGTTCGTACATGGCGTCATAGTGATCACAGCAAAACCCCTTTTTCAAAGGACTCAAGTCCTCGTCCCTTCTCCAAAAAAAACCGATATCAGTTGAGATGACGCTTACAGCTCTGACACGCAAAAAATTTTTAGACCCGTACGAAGTACGAAGGCATGATGCGTTTACTACCACGTTTGTTACATTGCGAATTCGAACCCGGGAGTAAGGGGGAAACTTTTTTTGTTGCCTCCAGATGACAAATCAGCGAAAAAAACAATGTCCGTCTGTCGGTCTGTCTGTCTGTCTGTCCGTCAACACGATAACTTGAGTAAATCTAGACCGATTTTCAAAAAAAAATTTTCCTGAAAGGAAGTCGAAAAATATTTTATGGGATTTGGCAGCGGAGCATGTTGATCCAACCCTACCCTCACGTAAATTTCGCCACTGTGTACAACAACTTGACGATTCAGTGTTTGACTCATTTGCAACTTGTTGAAATACCCGCATGGACGCTTAAATTGTTGACAACAGCTACCTTTAGTGCTCGACTTTGCTTAACCTTGGACCAAACTTTCGACGACGCTTTTTGCTTAATTTTCATTTATTTATTTTATTTCTTGTGACGACGCTTTTTGCTTAACTCTCATTTATTTATTTTATTTTTTGCGACGACGCATTTTGCTAAATTTTTATTTATTTATTTATTTTTGACATATTGTTTTGCTTTTTTCTTTATTTACAATTTTAACTCTAAGTTTTATTTTTTTTTCTTTTGACTCGAATTCAATTGTTGAATTCATGCAATATTTTGACATGCTCACGCTATATTTTGATTTTTTTTACTTTCTGTATTTGAATATTTGAATTTTGTGTTTTTCTTTGTATTTTTACTATGCTTTGATTGTGTTAGATATACTACTTTAAGTTGTATGATTTGTAACGTTTTCATGGTTTTTTAAGGAGGGTTATGACAGCAGTCATAACTACTCTTTTTCCATGTCGGCTTGAAAAAAGTAGACAATAAAATTAATATCAATCAATCAATCAATCAATCGATTGAATCTGGGCACTGTGGGCTCAAGGGCCGCCGAGCTAGGGCCGTTTAAGTGGTTTTTGGTTTTTTGCACATAACTCGAGTAAATCTTTTCTAATTTTCATAATTTTTTTTTGTTTGAAAGATCTGGGCATGGCCGACAATTTATGGAAGAAACTTTTTTAGATTTGAGTCCATGGACTTGGCTAGGGCACTAAAAACGAGTCTCTGCTAGGTCTCTATGTGTTTTTTGCACATAACTCGAGTAAATCTCTTCCGATTCTCAAAAAAATTTTTTTGTTTGAAAGATCTCGGCACGTCCGACAATTTATAGAATAATTTTTGCCTGTGCTTAGGGTTCAAGTGGGCCTCATGTCGGTCCTAAGGTCGGCCCTAACATAAAAAAATGTTTTTGCTATGTTGCAGAGCAAATTGAGAGAAACATTTTTGTCTGTGGAAGTATGTATCCGAGGCCTCTACTTAAGGCCCTAGGTCAGTACTAAGGTCGGCCCAAAACATAGTTTTTTGCTATGTTGTAGACAAAATTAAGGAGAACATTTTTCTCTATTTGGAGGTCCATTTTGAGCGTTCGGAGAATTTTTTTACACCGTTACTTCGGACGGGTTTTTCAATATTGCCCTACGGGCAATTTCCAATACAGTCTAATGTGAACGCAATATTTACTTAAATACGTTCCAGTCTTTTCGTAACATCAACTCTGTTTGCTGCATCTATTCTGATACGTACGGGTCCCTTCATGTGTGTTTTTTGAGTCCCCGCCTATTTTCCGCCATTTTGGCGGTCACCCTGATAACTACACACCCAACGCAACAATTTTCCCTTTGACACCAAGCCTTTATGTACTCTTTATCTCTTCACTTAAATGCGATATTACGACCAGACCATTTACCAATCCTTGATGCAAATCCTGCATGCAAATTATGATTAGAGAGGAGGGGGGGG
Source organism: Pseudolycoriella hygida (assembly GCA_029228625.1). NCBI lineage: Eukaryota > Metazoa > Arthropoda > Insecta > Diptera > Sciaridae > Pseudolycoriella > Pseudolycoriella hygida. The sequence continues at coordinate 104,953,973 of CM055406.1, forward strand.
GGGGGGAAGCGGGGACAAATCCCCCAGTCTCGAACTTTTCAAGGGCCTAGCTTGTTGTTTTGGGCGCCCGTCCTGTGGCGGAAAATAAAAAGAAACGAGCCTGAATGATCATTTTTCAAAATTTTTGCCAGCGGCGCTCAAGCTACTATTTCTATTTAAATAAAAAATTATCAAAAAGTCCAAAAATTTTCGCCACCTTAAAGTAATTTTGCAAGTAAGACTTAAAGTTCATTGCACTCAGTATCAAATATTAGGTCAATATTTATTATTGGATCCGTACGATGTAAAAAGGTTCTATGCGTTTACTACAAACAACTTTATTGTAACATGGGGTGGATCGAGGCGGGAGTGAGGGGGATGCATTTAATATCGTCTAGAGATGACGAATCAGCGAAAAAAAAATGTCCATCTATGCGTTTGTCCGTCCCGTCATTTTTTTCTAAACGACTGCACCGATCACCTTAAACTTTTTTTCAGGTACATAATGTCCCATGATTCAAGTTCAAAGATGAGCAAAATCGGTCAAGTGGTTCCAGAGGCATGGTTGAAAAAGTTGGTTGGTTGGTTTTTCAGCAAGTATAGCGCGGAAATTGTTCATTTTGATGTCAAATGAAAGAATTTGATCTCAAGAAACTGGAAAAATATTTTGTGGAAATCGGGTCAGTGGTCTGGGCTCTGGGACCAATGGAATGGGTGAAATTGAGTTTTTTGGCCATATACGTTAGAAGATGGTTTTTCGTCTTCACGGTTTTAGGGAAAAATGGTCCAATACTGGAATATGACCACTTCTAGAACTGCGCGGGATGACCCATATCTCTAGAATTATGAGAGTTAGAAAGTTGCTTCCAAAGAGAAAGTTGTAGAGAATAACATTTTAGAGAACACGTGTTTATGGGTATTAAGCAAAAATGACACCATCCCGGAATACATCCACTTTGACGTAGGGAGGGTTTTGACATTACCTTGGGTAATTTCTGTGATCGTTGGAATTCTGATAGTTTTAAAAACTTTGCACCTATTTGTTTGCCAGATCTACTCATACGTACGGGTCTTTGGTTATGTTTCTTCTATATTTTCAACAAATGCGCCCTTTTGTCTTAACGAGTGCGCCCTTTTGTCTTAACGAGTGTGCCTTTTTGTCTTAAAGAGTGCGCTCTTTTGTCTTAACGAGTGCGCCCTTTTGTCTTAACGAGTGTGCCTTTTTGTCTTAAAGAGTGCGCCCTTTTGTTAAAAGTGCACCGCTGTAGAAAATCCTTATTTTAGGCTCTGTCTCCAACGGCGTGGAATGCCCACCCGAACGTCGCTGCAACATTTCAAGAGTCGGTTTTCATACAAATGGCTCTGGAACAACTAACTAACTAAATAACTTTGGCTTCTATGAAATAGCACATTTCACATCGAAAATGACGATTTTCTGAAGGTCATATCTTCGATTCGACCGAACTGATTTTAATGAGTGAAAAGACACTTCGCCTTAAAATTTTCCGTAGAATCCAGGAAAAAATTTTTCCGGGGGTTACTTAGCAAGGGGGGGAGAAGTCAAAATTTAGCTGTATATATGGTTCCCCAGTCTACGAAAAAAAAAATTCTTAATTTTTTGTTCGTGTGTGCACTTGCGTCACGGGCGCATCGCCACCGCGCGCCCATGATGTACATCCTTCAATTTTTGACACTAAGCTGCCTTCTTCTGTGCCGTCGAAAGATGATAAAGTACGAAGTCCGGTGTCAAATTGATAATCATTTTCCCATAAAACACTCGCTACTGGCTCTTACATTTACTAAACATCACTTTTTGACACCCGGCTTCCCGGCCGAAATAACACTCTTCCACTTGTTGGAATTTTCTGAAAGCTGCGTTCTTCAGTTTCAAGATCAAGTAGATTGATGCACCAGATAAAGGATCAATCTAGTGCGTAAAAGAACTGTAATTGCTGGATGTATATGAGGTTTTCAGAAAGACTTTAACAAAGCACTCCATCATTTTGTGAAAGACCTTTGATGAAGAAACTTATTGCGATAGGTCAGCACTCAAAATTGATTTCATTGACTGAAAGTCAGGGTCTTACACCTCTTCCACCAATCAGCCCCCTTAGAATGACTCTGGTATAGTCTAAAAAACACATTTTGACATGTTTCGACCCAATAAGACATTAAGGGCTTGAAACCCGCAAGAGCCCTTAACAGAGCCTATTATTTGGGAATTTTTTTATACTTTTTTGGGAAATTTTAATTTCAGTCCCTCACAACGCTCATAACCGGTTGCATGTAAGAAAACATATGAAGGGATCCGTACGTATCAGAATAGATATGGCAAACGGACTTGATGTTACGAAAAGACTCGAACGTATCTAAATATACAAATAAGCAAACAATCCAACGTTTTCTGTTCTTTTATAACTGTAAGAATTTGAAAGATCCATAGAAATTACCCAAGGCAATGTCAAAGGCCCTACCGAAGTACGTCTCAGACCATTCAAATCCAGCAAAGCTTATATCCAAGGACTAAGCCATTTTCCCCTAAAACCCTGAAACATGTGTTATTTCAAATTTTATTCTCTACAACTTTGCCATTGGAAGCAACTTTCTACCTCTCATAGTTCTGGAAATTCGGTTCATTCTGCCCAATTATGGAAGGATTGGGCCATATTTCCCCAAAACCCTGAAACACGTGTTCGCTTAAATTTAATTCTCTACAACTTTGCCTTTGACAGTAAATCTGCAGTACAGTACAGTACAGTACAGTACAGTACAGTACAGTACAGTACAGTACAGTACAGTAAATTGCATAGTTAAGGAAATATTGGCGAAAAACTGTTTTCGCATATGGCCAAGACCCCTGTACCGATTCCCACAAAAATTTTTTCCCAGTTTTGTGACATCAAATGCTTTCCTTTGACACCAAAATGAGGAATCTCCGTGCTATAATTGCTGAGATATTTGCGAAAAAGCTTCACTGAGCTTCGAAAAACCATGTTTTTGGTCACTTTCTCGACCATATCTCCGGAACCACTTGATCGATTTTGCTCATCTTCGAACTTGAATCATGGGAGGCATGTAAGGTTTAGGCTGATCGGTTGAGCCGTTTGGAAAAAAAATTGGAGACGGACAGACGGACGGACGGACAGATGGACATTTTTTTTATTGCTGATTCGTCATATTTAGACGATAATACATGCATCCCCCCAACTCCCACCTCGACCTACCCCATGTTACAATAAAATTGTTTGTAGTAAACGTATAGGACCTTTGTACTTTCGTACGGGTCCAAAAAAACCATACTTTCCATTCAACAACAACACATAAACCCAAACGGTTTAAATAAATGAATACATGAACATCTTCAAAAGCCCATTCGGGCAAATTCCCGAGGGAGGCAAAAGGCCCTTCGGGGAATGCCCAGTATGGCCAGTCCGGCCTGTGAAATGCCAAAGTACCAAAAACGAAAATATCGAGCCAGCGGGCGATATTATAATTTCAGAAATGAAAATATCGTGCCAGCGGACGATAATATCGTATCGAGAACGATATTACCATACGATGTGGCGATTTTATCGTCACGGGAACGATATTATCATCACAGGAACGATATTATCATTCCAGGCGAAAATACGGTGGGCGATTTTTCCCTGACCCGTGAAGTGAGCGAGCGAGCTCCACTGCAATCCTCATATTTTCATCGTGAAAATTATGAGTGCATTTTGATAAAAATGAAAGCGTCATCACTGAAACCCTCATATGATCCTTCAGAAAGTGTGAGAGTGATTGATTTAATTTAATTTAAGCTACCGCAGTGCATCGTGACTATATTCTATTCGATTCAGAATTTGTTTGATGTCGATCAATCAGCAGAATAATTCTGCCCAAATTGCACAATTACGATCATAAATTATCAAATTACAGGAACGGAAAAGTGAAAACCGACAAGTTTCTGATTTATTATACGAATTTACCATACAAATGAGAAACTTGTCGGTTTTCAATTTTCCGTTCCTGCAGAATTTTTTCCTGTGTATCATGGGCGCGCGGTAGCAATGCGCCCGTGACGGAAGTCCTCATACGATCAAAAAATTAAGAATTTTTTTTTCGTACACGGGGAACCATATATACAGCTAAGTTTTTACTTTTTTCCCTTGCGTCGTACCCTATGAGACCTTGTTTTTCGGATTCTACGTAAAAGTTTGACTGAAAGCGATATTTTAATAATTAAAATCGGTCCAGTGGATCCGAAGATATGACCTTTAGAAAATCGTCATTTTCCATACAAAATGTGCTATTTCATAGAAGCCAAAGTTAATGGAAACATCCTACGTCAGTTAATTAGTTTGTTCCAGAGCCATTTGTATGAAAACCGACTTTTTTGGCTCGTACTCGAAAACGGCTCGATAAATTTTTCTGAAATTTTGCAGGGACCTTCGGGTAGGCATTAGGGTGTAGTGTTTTTGAAAAATTATTTTATTTTGAAACGCCTGCCCCCAGACTCGAGCCGCGGGGTCCAATAAGACATATTTATCACTTTAAAACATTTTTAAAAGTCGATCGTCTATTGCCGCAGGAGCAATTTTTGAAAATTTTTGAGCAGCCCCGCTTTTCAGTACATATCAACCCATTTCCCCAGACGATTGGACTTAAGAAGTCGGGTCAACATCTCTAAATGGTCTAGAGATATGATACATAAATTTAAAAATTCATTTGATGTTGGTATGATGTATGAAAAAACCTACTGCCGAAAATTATTTTTACTGCCACTCCATTAAATTTAAAGCTTTTGCATTAAAATTTTACTGCCATAAAATTACATTTATTGACCTTTTAATTTGTAGCCAATTATTTTTCGCTGGAAATTTTCTTTCGATAAATTTTTTACGCCTGAAATTTTTTTTCGCCGTAAATTTTTTTTTCGCTGGAAATTTTTTTTCGTCGGAAATTTTTTTCTCCGCAAATTTCTTCTCCAAAATTTGTTTCGTCTTTTCTTCCAAAACTACTGATATCACAACAAAAACCCTTTTTAAAAGGGAAACGTGACGCAAGTCCTCGTCCGTCGTCCCTTCTTCCAAAACAACTGATATCAATATGGGTGACGCTTACAGCTTCGGACATCATCGGACATCAATTTTTTTTGAAATATTTTCACTTCTGATTAAAAAAATGCGTCACAAATGCCGGACCCACCAATGTAATAATTTTTCTACGCTTTCAGCTTTCATACGGAAAAATTTGATTTCCTGTACAAAAATACGCCATACATCCCATAAAGTCAAATTTTTTCGTTGTGAAAGCTGAAAGAACAGACAAACTATAACACTGGGGGGTCCGGCATTTGTGACGCATTTTTTTAAATGCAAAATGAAAACATTCCAAAACAATTTTTTGCGTTTCAAAGCTGTAAGCGTCACCCCAATTGATATCAGTAGTTTTGGAAGAAGGGACAAGGACTTGCGTCACGTTTCCCTTTTAAAAATGTTTTTTTTTGTGATTGGTATGAATTGGAACACCATTATTTCAAAAAATTTGTTAGACACGTTACATAATTTGTATTAGAACAAAAAGTCATTTTACAATAGAGTTGTGAAAATATGTATCATCACCCGATACACCTTATTTTCTTAGAAATTTATTGACCAACCACTGATGTGTCGTTGGCATCAATTTCGAGCAAAATCGGAAAGATATGAAGACTTCGGGAGAACAGAAGTTTTTCTCACGAAGTCTTCATATGTTAACTTAAATCGAGGGGGCGTTCACTGGTCAGAATTTTGTACGAAAAATTCACATTTCAAAAAAGTTGCAAAAATTTCGAAAATTCCACTAAACTTCCAAAAATTGAACAAAAAATGTGGGTGAAGTTAGCACAACTCAATATTTAAGACAAATTGAGATAAGTTGAGATAAATTGAGATGAAATTGAGATGAATTGAGATGAATTGAGATGAATTGAGATGAACACCTCCATACAATTTACAAATCTCGTTGGTGTTCATCTGCGTTATTTTATTTTATACTCGCGTTCCATCTCTATACAATTTCTTCGGAAAACCCTCATTTTCACGCAAGGCCTTATATTAGAAGGTTACGCCACAAAAATCTATACAATCGCCACACAGTAGGCGAATCCGTTATATTCATGTTCAAAAATCTATATCTCGTGAAATATTCACAATTTAAATGTAGGAATTCTTAAAACGTGATTTGAGAATGTTCAAAAATGTCGGGAAAAATATTTGTGCATGTAGGCCGCAGATTAATAGTCGTATAGCTGTTAGACAAAGTGACAGGTTTGATTTCTCCCCATACATAACCTCAAAAAAATATATTTTCCATATTTTCGTCAGAATCTTGTCGAAATCAGTTGTAAACGTTAAAGTAATTCATAATAAGTCGAAACGAGCCTAGTCCGACGAAAAAGGGATGAAAGTTTCTTCCAAAGGCAAAGTTGTAGAGAATAAACGTGCTTGAGGGCTTTAGGAGAAAATAGCCCAGTCCTTGGATATAAACTTTTCTAGATTTTAATGTTCTGAGACGGTGGCAGGACATTTCTCCGCCGCAAATAACGCCCGGGGTGTTAATAACGCCCGCACGCCGGGCGCTAATAACGCCCGGGGTGTTATTAACGCCCGCACTCCGGGCGCTAATAACGCTCGCACTCCGGGCGCTAATAACGCCCGGGGTGTTATTAACGCCCGCACTCCGGGCGCTAATAACGCCCGGGGTGTTATTACGGCCGCACTCCGGGCGCTAATAACGCCCGGGGTGTTATTAACGCCCGCACTCCGGGCGCTAATAACGCCCGGGGTGTTATTAACGCCCGCCCAGCTGAGTAATTGGATAAACGCTACAAAATGGCACTTTAATAAATAACTTTACTTATAGAGCATGTAACTAGAAGAAGTTGACCAAAGGGAAAATTTTCTCACTTTTTGTGTAATAAGTTTTTTTTAAAAATGTTGATAGTTACAGCCTTATCCTTTCAGAGGTGTACAACGTGAAATATATAGATGACATTTGTACAATGATTTCTAACAGCTTTAAAAAAAACAAGATGCAGTTTCAAAGACCGAAAATTTCAACTAGAAAATGGTGACTGTTGGTGTCTTTCCAAAAAGTGGAAAATTAACCTTGGCCGCACTTTACTTATACATCATGTCACTAGAAAGAGTTGACTAAGGGGTAAATTTTCCTTATACAGAATGTAACTAGAAGGAGTTGACTACAGGAAAATCTTCCTTATACAGAATGTCACTAGAAGGAGTTGAGTAAGAGGAACATTTTCCTTATACAGAATGTCACTAGAAGGAGTTGACTAGGGGAAAATCTTCCTTATACAGAATGTCACTAGAAGGAGTTTAGTAAGAGGAACATTTTCCTTATACAGAATGTCACTAGAAAGAGTTGACTAAGG
>CM055406.1:104971627-104985138 GCA_029228625.1 Pseudolycoriella hygida
CATCTGAAAACCAAGACAAGCGATTATCTGTTGGAATAGCTGAGTTGCTTGTCCAATCGCTCCGGTTGGGAAGGCTAATCGCAAATGATTTTTCAAATCTGTAAGTAGGTGTTATAGATTCACACGGCATTTCAAATTCAGGAGACATTTTTATCATTTTCCCCCAAATTTTTGAATGGTTATTCGGGCATAATATGAGCGAGTTAGCTAATTTTAGTCTTAAAGCTGATGACTGTGCTTCTGCTTCAATGAATATGTGCAACGGTACTAAATTGAGTAGGGCTTCAAGGACTGCTGTTGGTGCCGTTCTCATGGCACCCGTAATTCCAATGAGCGCCAGTCTTTGTAATTGTGCGAGCTTGGCCACCAAACGATAGCTGCGTAGCTTAGACGAGGTCTGATGATGGAGGTGTATATCCATCTGAGAATTTTTGGATTGAGGCCCCAAGTAAGCCCAAAGGCTCTTCTGCAGTGCCACAGAGAGCGGGTAGCTTTTTCAATAACATTCTTGAAGTGTAATGAAAATTTGACTTTCCTGTCCACTACTAGTCCTAGGACCTTGACTGAGTCAGAAAGAGGGATACTCTTTCCAAAGAATACGGGTGGCTTAAAGTTTAAAATTTTGTTCTTCTTAGAGTATAGAATTAGTGTCGTATTATCCGGGTTTGCTGTTTGTTCCACTGAGGTGCACCAGCTTTCTACAAGTTTTAATGCTGATTGCATTAATTCACATATAGTGGAGGTGAATAGTCCTTCGATTAGGATTGCTAAGTCGTCTGCGTAACTTTGCGCGTAATAACCAGCGTCGTTTAATAACGCCAAGAGGCTGTCTTTAACTAGACAGTAGATAAGAGGTAATATACCACCTTGAGGGCACCATTTACTCACAAAGACACTGATTTTGGTGAGACCTAGGTTGGAAGAAACAATCCTAGTGCTGAGCATAGCAATGATCCATAATAACTTAGCGGTCGCTAATATTCGCTAATTGTAGCTACAATGAAGAAATTTATAATTTGCACATTCTACACATTCTACACATTCACACATTTTATCACTTTAGGCTCTTTGTCATTGTTATAACAATAGCAAAACATCTAGAAAAGAGAAAATTAGAAAAAGAGATAAATGAGCAAATTATAAACTTCATTGGACCCGTACAAAGTACAAAGGTCATATACGTTTACTACAAATAATTTTATTGTAACATGGGGTAGATCGAGGTGGGACCCCAACTCCCATGCATCTATTATCGTCTAGAGATGACGAAAAAAATTTTTTTTTTGGTTGGGGCCGACCTTAGGACAGACCTGAGGCCCACTTCAGCCCTAAGTACAGGCACCGGGTCGAAACTTGTTTTTGAATATAATTCGGTGCTCGATTACCTCTCAAATAGAAAAATAATCATCAAAATCAATTAGGATTTTTCCAATTTATGTAAGCAAACACGTTGGGCCCTAGTAGAAACTCAGTTTTAGGGTCCTGACTGAGTCCAAGGGTTTCTAATCAAAACATTTTCTGTCATAAAACGGTAGACAGTCCTCGACCTTTCGATCAAACAAAATTTGAAAATCGGAAGAGATTTACTCGAGTTATGTACAAAAAACTTGTATGGCCCTAGCATAGAATCGTTTTTAAAAGTGCCTTAGCTAAGTCCAACGACTCAATTGGAAAATATTTACTCGAGTTATGTACACGACCCTAGCTCGGGGGCCCTTGGGCCCAGGGAAAATAAAATTTTTGAAAATCGGTTGAGTTTTACTCAAGTTATCGCGGTGACAGACGGAAGGACGGACAACGTTTTTATCGTTGATTTTTCATCTAAGGACCATGATGGATGCTCCCCCCTACTCCCGGCTCGAAATTGGGGTGATTACAAACGTCGTGGTAAACGCAATAGACCCCTTTTCGAAGAACTTCGTTCTTCGTACGGGCCTAACGAGTACAAGGAAATCAGTTAAAATTTGATGTGATTCGGAACATTATGTTCAGGAGAAGTGTGGAAATAAGCTTTGTGTAGGAAGTTGGTTCGGAATATTTTCTTGTAAGTTTCCTGAAATCGAAAATATTTATGGAAATTTTCACCGATTCTGACGAGTGTTACATCATTTGAAAAGTGTCGATAAGCCCAAAGATATGGGATGAACATATAATCACAACAAAAACCCTTTTACAAGGGAAATGTGACGCAAGTTCTTGTCCCTTCTTCCAAAACAACTGATATCAATTCGGGTGACGCTGAACGCTTCGAAACGCAAAAAAAAACTTTCAAAATATTTTCACTTTTGATTTATAGTTATAGTTTTTCTGCTCTTTCAGCTTTCACACCGCAAAAACTTGACTTGTATGTAGGAATGTATCATGCCCGAAGCGGTAGCGGAGGGCGTGACGCAGTCCCCACACCCCAAAAAAACGTCCACAAACCCAAAAAACTCCATACAAAAACATTTGGGACAAGGAGCCGTACATAGGCGAACTTTTGAGTTTTTTACCCTCGCCCCCTCCCCCTCCAAATTATTTAAAAAAAACTATGTCGCAGCAGCTTTCAAACGAGCCCTCAAAATCGGTTGAAAATTGGCTGAGATATCGAGATTCTAAAATTATATTTTTGTATGCAATTGGATTTTTCTATTACTTTCATCATTATGAAAACATTTTTTCTGATCTGTCGGTTTCTATCTATCTATCTAACATGCCAGCAGCGGTAGCGGAGGGCGTGACGCAGTCCCCACACCCCCAAAAAAAACGTCCACAAACCCAAAAAACTCCATACAAAAACCTTTGGGACAAGGAGTCATATATAGGCGAACTTTTGAGTTTTTCCCCCTGCCCCCCTCCCCCTCCAAATTATTTTTGAAAAAACTACGTCGCAGCAGCTTTCAAACAAGCCCTCACTCATCAAAATCGGTTGAAACTTGGCTGAGATATCGAGGTTTGAAAATGACACTTTTGTATGGGGAAATAATTGTTCTATTGTTCTTATCATTATGGAAACTTTTTTTCTGATCTGTCGGTTTCTATCTATCTATCTATCTATCTATCTATCTATCTATCTATCTATCTATTAATAATTTTCGATCGCCAGAACTAGACAGCCGATCTTCCTGAAATTTTCAGAGAACGTCAGTCTCGGCCCCAAATGAAAAATTTCATATGCCGCTTTTCCGGGAAAATTCTGGAAAAGCCGTGGCATGGAAAAAAGTGGTCAATTTCGAGGGTTTTTTAGATAATGCTCGAAGTTTTCGAATTTTAGCTCCGAAGTGACAATAGCTAGAGAGTTGGTTTCTTTGGGAAAGTTATAGAGTTTGGACAGGAGAATTTTTTGGGATCTTAATAAAATGGCTGACAGCAGTCAAACCGGCGCCATCTTGAATTTTCCCAAGGAATAAATTAGGATTTTTTTGGTTTTCGAATTTTAGCTTCGCAATGACAATACTGCCAATACTGCCAAAGTGACGCCATCTTAGATTTTTGTTAGGTATAAATTATGCTTCTTTGGGTTTTCGAATTGTAGCTCCGGAATGATAACACTTGCAGAGTTGGTTTCTTCTAGAAAGTTATAGAGTTTCATCAGGAGAAATTTTTGGGATCATAAGAAAATGGCTGCCAGCTGTCATAGCGGCGCCATCTTGGATTTTCGTTTATGCTTTTTCGGTTTTTGAATTTTAGCTTCGGAACGACACTACTTAGAGAGTTGGTTTCTTCGGGAAAGTTATAGAGTTTGACCAGGAGAATTTTTTAGGATCATAAAAAAATGACTGCCAGCTGTCATATTGGCGCCATCTTGGATTTTCGTTTATACTTTTTCAGTTTTCGAATTTTACCTCCGGAATGAAACTACTTAGAGAGATGGTTTCCTCTAGAAACTTATAGAGTTTCATCAGGAGAATTTTTTGGTATCATTAGAAAATGGCTGCCAACTGTCAAAGTCTGTATAAGAATACCTAGACAGTTGGTTTCTTCAGGAAAGTTATATAAGTCAGTTGGAAGAATTGGTGACACGAAGTGTTCCGAAGGTAGCCGAAGGTGACATGAATTGTTCGGAAGTTAGCCGAAGGTGACAGGAAGTGTTCCGAAGGTAGCCTAAGGTGACACGAAGTGTTCCGAAGAAAATTTTTTTTGTAGAAAACTTTTTTTCGGAGAAAATTATTTTTAGGGAAAAATTTTTTTGGAGAAAAGTTTTTTCGAAGACAATTTATTTCGTAGACAATTTTGTTTCGGAGAAATTTTTTTCAGAAGACAATTTTTTTTCTAAGAAAATTTTCTTTTCTGAGAAATTTTTTTAAAAAAATAGAATTTTTTTTTTAAAAAATAGAAATTTTTTTTAAAAAAATAGAAATTTTTTCAACAACTCAAAGCTTCCAAAACGGCTGATATCACAACAAAAACATTTTTAAAGGTAGAGTGTGACGCAGTCCGTAAGTCTTCTTCCAAAATGAATGATATCCCTTGAGGTGACGCTATCGCTGAACGCAGAAGTTTGTTTGAATGGAATCTTGTGTTAGAAGTTTTGATTTCCTGATCAAATTAGAGCGCTTTCTTTGAAACAAAATTACGTTGCGTTAAAAAAATTGCGTCACAAATGCCGGACCCAACGACGAAATAATTTTTCTGTACCTTCAGTTTTTGCGCTGCAAAAATTTGACTTTTGTTTGTTATTGCGTAAATTGTTTAAGGTAAATTTAAGTTTTTGCGTGTAAAAACTGAAAGTATTGAAAAATTATTCCGGTGGTGGGTCCGGCATTTGTGACGAGCGAGCGCATGATATATTGTGTTGCGCTACAGCGCTACAAAAAGCGCTGCCAAAAATCGTAATATTAAAAAAAATTCGTCAAACTTGGAAATGTCTCGAAGGGATCTAGGAAATAGGTTAAAATTTGAGGAGATTAGAGGAACCGAACCTTTAGATTGTGCAACTTTTCATTTTAAAAGCTGGTCTCAAAATACATTGAAAATGAGCAACGTTATAAGCATAGAAATTCTTAACAAACGTCATGAAATAATTTTTAGTTTTGGCGGGGCTTTTCAAAACGAATGAGTAACAGTTGTTATGAAACACAAGACGAATCAATTATTTTGTACGTAAAATTTGCAGCGCAGAAATCTTTTCCTTAATAAAAAGTAATTTTGCAGTTGAAGAAAAGATGGAAAGTTTTACGCTGGCAAGAATGAAATCTATTCATTCGTTTTGAAAAGACCTACGAAAACTGAAATTGATTTCATGACAAGAAACGAAGATGAACAAACTAAAAATTCGGTCCTTGTAAAACTGTCAAAATCAGCGAAAATTTCCTACATTTTTATCTGCAACTGGTCGAATGTCAATAAATGAAGATTCACTTTAGCGCCGCAGGCAAAACTTTTGGCTGTTTTTACACTTGTTCTATATGTAAACCGAGGATTCTGCTAAATAACCGCATGCGAAATAATTTTTGAATTGGAGGATTTATTACCGCACAAAAAACTTTCTTACAGAGGAGATGTGATGCAAGTCTTTAGATGTGCTTGCAAAAGTTCTACAATCAGGAAAGGGTGACACATTAAGCGTCTAAGGTAAAACGAATTCCTCCAGTTAGAAAAGTTCTGAAAAAATCAGAGAACGCCGGAGGAAAAATTAAAGCGAAGTTACGTTGCGTTTTCAAAAAATTGCGTCTGGACCCACCAGCGTTGAAAGTGAAACGAGTAGAGCGAAAAGTGAAAGTGTTGAAAAATTATTTCTGATTTCAGAAATTTTGTAAGTAATTCTAAAGACTTGCGTCACACCTTCTCTGTAAAAGGGGTTTTTGGCGCGGATATCACATAATTCCTCGCGGAGATAGTGGTACCCCCTGTGCCACGCAGTAGTTAATGGTGATTGGGTTAAAAGTACCTTATCTACTTACTTTTCCGGCGCTACAGCCACATGTGGGCTTTGGCCTGATCGAGAATCTGGTTCCAACATCTCCTATCCTTCTATACACTTTGCCAACTTCTTATTCGATCTGATTCGACGCCATCTATCCATTACATTTTCGGTCGACCCACTCCTTCTGGATCGTTTCGGAATAGTATTGAGGGGGCTTTGTTTCTATCCATACGTGCTAAATGCCCCGCCCACCTCCATCGTTGGACTTTCGCCAAAATCACGTTTTTTTTTTCAAAATTGTCGCCGCCTTTCTCCTTCGCGCATCGCTCAAAAGATTGTACGTAGTACTTTACGCTCGAATACAAGCAGCAGCTGTTCGCGACTTTTCCTCATCGCTTAAGAATCGCATCCATAGATTAGAACTGGGCGAATGAGCGTTCGGTAAACGTGGCACTTCCTTTTTTTGATATAAATTCAAAAACCACGTTTCTGACCACTTTTTCTAAACTGATTTTGTACAAATTTAATTCCAATCAACGTTTCGATTATCTTTCAGGAAAAAAAAATAACGAAAATCGGATAAGATTCACCCGATTTATGTTGAAAACACGCGTTGGGTCTAGTAGAGACTCAGTTTTGGGGCATTGACTTAGTCCTAGTTAGTTAGTTAGTTAGTTTGAGTGGGTGAAGTAAAACCTCTGCACCTAAGCCTCTAGTGGGCCTGTTGTGCGTACCCACACTAATTTAGATTATCCAAAACCTTTTGATTCGATTTAGGTAATCCAATATGTTGCTGGGCTGAAGACTCCAAATTATGTTGTATGGGAGTATGTAAGCGCCCAGGCTTGTCGCACTTGCTGAGATGTGGGCTGGCCATTTGCACAAGAAATGTTCGGCTGTTTCTATGTCGTCACATTTCGGACATTTATCATTTACTGCTGATGGTGTGCATGTGCTTGTTTAAGGGGAAGTGGCCGGTTAGTACCCCTGTTATTCTTCTAATATTCCTTCTACTAAGTGACAGGAAGCATCTTGAGTTTTTTACACTGATCGCAATACAATTCTTGGATTGACGTGCATGGTTTGTTTTACTCCTGTGGTCTTTAAACTTTTTATCCCTCCAAAGTGTCAATAAGCCTTTTGTAGAACGAAGGTGGTGCTTTGAGTACAGGCTCAGGGCCGATAAACTGTTTTTCAGCATCACTTTTTGCCAGCTTGTCCGCCGTTTCATTGCCTTGCACGTTACTGTGTCCGGGGACCCAAATCAAGGTGGACTGGGTTGGTACTAGCTATAAGTTGTAGTCTATCCCTACATTCTAGACAATTGCTGATTGTATTTTGTAGGCGCTGATAGATTTTAGAGCGCTGAGACTATCTGAGTAAATTATCATTGGTTGGTGGTAGGGAATCCAACCGGTAAATTAAAAACCGGTATAAACCGTTAAACCGGTAATACCGTTTACCGGTAAATAGAATTTGATTTACCGGTTTACCGTAATACTTTCTTCACCAAAAAAATTATCTAAATTATCTAATACTTTTGACTTTGAAGAGATTTTAATATATTAAATTGAATAAAAACGAAAATGACCATATCTGCCTTAAAACCACGAAAGAATGCGGAGAACAAACTAAAAAAATATTGTTGAAAAAATTGTTTTTTATACTTTCTATAGTGTCTACTCATCACGCATCGCCTGAGAAGTTATCTGCTTGGAAGATTGTCTCTATTGATCCCAGCGAATATGGTTTCGTTGTGTTGGTGTACTGGCAAAAAATGCGGTGTTTCTGAAGACATAATCCGCCACAGTAAAGAGGATTGGTGCAGTCTTAGGCAAGTGGCTCTCGCAGTGGCTTCAACATGAATGTGTAGTGGTTCACTGTTTAACATGGCTTCAAGAGCCGATGTTGGGGTTGAATTCATTGCTCCTGTTATACTAAGCAGCGCTAACCTTTGAATTTTTTCGAGTTCTTCGTACGTTAAAATTGTTCTAACGATTGCTATGTACCTCCATGTTAGGACCTTTGGTCTGAGGCCCCAGTTTTTTCCTATTGCACTTCTGCACATCCATAGTGGGGCTAGTGCTTTCTTAATACGGTGGTCTACATGAAGGGTCCAGAACAGTTTGGCGTCAATGATTACTCCTACGATTTTGACCCAGGGGGATAGCTCAATATTATTGGTGCTTTGAAACCCTCTATGATTCTTTTCCTCGTAAATAATATTAGGTGAGTTTTATCCGCATTGACTTCCTGATCTTGCTGATTGCACCAGCTTTCGATTAGTCGGAAAGCCGATTGCATGAGCTCGCACAAAGTGCTTACACAATAGAAAGATCGTCAGCAAAACTTTGGGAAAAGTAGCCAGACTCATTTAGAGTTTTGAAAAGTCTGTCTTTTAGCATGATGTACAGAAGCGGTGGTAGGACGCCACCTTGCGGGTATCCTATGTGCTGATACCGTTCTGCTGCTCAACATTGCATAGATCCAGCTTGTGGTAGTGCTGTCTATTTCGTGCTCATAGCACGAGTTAGTGATGGATGCGAATTTCATGTTGCTGAATGCGTCAGATATATCGATAAGATCCCCTAATGCGAACTGATTATGGTCTATTGCGTTTTCCGCCCTAGCAACAAATTGGTGCAGTGCGGTCTCTGCTGATTTTTTAGACTTATAGACGTGTTGGTTAGGGTGTATTTTGTATCGTTGCAGCGCTCCATCTCGGAGGTACCGGTCGAAGAGCTGTTCTAAAGTTTTGAGCAAAAAAGATGTAAGGCTCATCGGGCGAAAAGATTTTAGTAAGGTGTACACGAACTGGCCTAACTTTGGTATGAAGACAAATCTCGCTCCTCTCCAGGCTGTAGGTATGTGTATTATCCTGATACTGGCTATGAACAAGTCTATAGTCAGATGTAGACTTTTTTGCAGCATGATCGGTATGACGTTTTCCTCCCCTGGTGATTTGAGAGGGACGAATGTTTCGATTGCCCATTTAGTTCTGTCTTTGGTTAGGACTCTCGATGCCACTTCCTCATCACGGATTGTAATTATGCCTTGGGGTAATAGAAGTGGTGTATTATAATTATTGATAGGTAGGGAGCCAGAGAAGTGTTTATTAGATGTTTTAGAGTAGACTCTTCGTCTACTGTGTACTCGCCCGACGGGAGTTTCAAAGTTCCGATTGCACAGTGTGGTTCTTTGGCTAGAGATTTCACTAGCTGAGCTGTGGCTGCGGACGAGCTAACGGACGAGTATGCCTGTTTGAGTAACGATCTTTGGTTCTGCCAGATGGTTTTATTTCACTTCTTTTGCGCTAATCTGCGAAGTGCGATGTAAATGTCGTTGTTCCCGTTCTTGGGTTTAGCCCGGTTAAAGGCAACCCTCAACTCTTTCCTGAGCTTTTTGACCTCTGAATTGAAGAAACCGGATGATCTACCGCATTAAACAATTTTTTCGGGGCACGCGGTGTGAAAGCTTTCACTTATGGCCCTATTGATTGCGTTGGCGGTATTGTGAAGATCAACTGCTGAATTTATCTTCACTGCTTTAGGTACTTTACAGCTCATGTGTTCGTTGAATTTGTGTTGTTTGGGTTCCTAAATTTTGCATATTCCACATGATCTGTTTTTATGTGAAACGTTATGCACCTGTGATCTGAGGTAAGTATCTTGTTAGTTACTTTCCAATTTCTAATAAGAAGACTAATGCGAATAGAGCAAAGGGTGACATCGATAACTTCTCGTCTTCCAGAGGTTACAAAAGTTGGTTCGTTACCAACGTTACTTACTTACTTAACCAGCACTACAACACATTAAGGGCCTTGGCCTTCTGCAACATGCTTCTCCAACCGGACCTATCCGCAGCTAACGTCTCCCAGCTGGATACTCCCACAGTTTTTAAGTCGGCAAGAGCTGCGTCATACCATCTGGATTTTGGACGCCCTGCACCTTTCTTGCCCTCCGGTCTGGTTTTAAGGATTTTTTTCGGAATACGACGATCTTCCATTCGTTGTACATGACCGAGCCTACGCAGTCGGTTTATTTTGGTAGTTCTGACTATGTCCGGCTCTCCATAAAGCTGACTAAACTAATGAGTGAATCGTCTGCGCCATCGGTTTTGCCTCTGATCGAATACTGGTCCAAATATTGTCCGCAGTATTTTTCTTTCGAACGTGTGCAGCGATTGTTCGTCTCTTTGTGTCAAGCACCACGACTCCGAACCATACGTAACCACTGGTCTGATCACAGATTTGTATATTGCGCATTTTGAATTTC
This sequence comes from Pseudolycoriella hygida, assembly GCA_029228625.1. Lineage (NCBI taxonomy): Eukaryota > Metazoa > Arthropoda > Insecta > Diptera > Sciaridae > Pseudolycoriella > Pseudolycoriella hygida. The sequence continues at coordinate 104,981,747 of CM055406.1, forward strand.
GACTTCCTGACTTAGACTTTAAGATTTTCAGAAGGGCGTAATAACTCCGGTTGCGCAGAATTACTCGTCTCTTAATTTGCTCCGCGATGTCGTTATTAGTGTTCAGCTCCGATCCAAGGTATACGAATTTGTTGACCGTTTTGAATGTGTGTGTGTGTCGATCGTTACGGTATCCAGGTAACAGCAGCTAAAAGTGAATTACACAAAGATCATTCTTCGACTTATTGTTTCTCCCTCCTCAGTCTTTATAGGCCAGTAGAGGCTAAGTTTTCTTTGGTAATGCCGAAAAGAGATTCAAAGCCAACCGCTGATCTAGAAGACGAGTACGAGGAAAAAAATCCTTCAATCGGACACTGATGACTGTAATTGCCCCGACTTCAGCAACACAATTAACAGCTTTGGAAAACTAATTGTCGACAGCCACGCTACAACTAACCCAATACCATATTCAAATTTGGACACGTCACCCTTACAGCCTCGCTCAGGCACTAACAGTGCTTACATTGAAGCAAGCAAAAAAAGGAACAGAAGTGAAGATACCCTTCCCGTAGACACAACAAATCCAATTAAAAAACACCGCTCCATTACCGACATGTTCACTATGGCAGATGCAGTAAAGTCGGACCACGTAGGACACATGGTGGATATTGCTTCAACGGATGATAATAAGCCTTTGAGCAAAGCTCAATGCGACGACATCAAGTGCAAGATTACCACGGCTCTCTTTACGAAACAAAACATCTCTAACATCAAGTTCGAGTCATCGTACTTTGACGGCAATAAGTTGCGGATGATCTGCAAAAACGATGAAACTAAAGCATGGTTAGAGGAAACGGTCCCGCAATTAACGGACCTATTAGATGGCGTCAAGATCCATGTTATTAATCAAGGTGCTCCCCCAAAAATGGTTGCGGTTACCATTTCCATGCCAGCTAATACCTATGAGCCGGTAGTTCTATTCCAGATTATTAAAGCACAAAACTCTATTGATACAAAATTTTGGCGCTATAAATCGCGCAGCAAGGTCGCAAACGGCAGGCAAACCTGGAATTTAAGCATCGACGAAAATTCTCACGTCCAACTGAAGGCGCTCGATTATCGTCCCTACATTGGGTTAGATAGAGTTAAGTTTTCCATGCAATATGACAACAGGAAGTAATCTGAAGTTTATTATAACTCTCCACTTACCAGAATCAATGAATCTTGCAAATAAAAGGCAGCAAACGAATACTGAGTTTCTATTTAATTTCATCATAATAAAGCTTTCAACATCCCCACCGAAATTCCTTCACCCCTCTTGGAATATAAAAGTACCAAGAGCTGGCATAGGTAAGTTCACCACATTCTATTTAATGCTTTCAAAGAACATTAGAAACATAACTCTCAGATGTCAAATTAGTCACCGTAACTTACATTCAAGCCCCCACTTTTGTACCAAACTATGACAGACAACCATATAGCATTTGCACAAATAAACATTGGCCATCGTATAGCAGCTACTGCTGAACTCAATAAAATTTCACTTAACTCAAGCACTTTTGTCATCCTTGTACAAGAACCTTATCTCAAAAAGAAAGCGATAGCAAATCTAGACCCGCGCAAGTTTAATATTATTAGCCATATCGGTAACGAAAAAATACGTACGTGCATTCTAGCATCAAAAAATTGCAATATCCTCCCTTTAAGGCAGTTCTGTAGCGGGGATATCACGGCAGCATCCTTAAAATTCACTATAGGCGGAAGCGAACACAAAATAATAATCGCATCGGTGTACTTACCGTATGATAAAAACATTCTTCCACCGTCCCAAGAGCTCATAGACTTAGTTGGTCACTGTAAGTCCCAAAACTGGTCGCCCCTTTTAGGCTGTGACGCTAACGCGCATCACTTAGTCTGGGGTAGTTCAAATTGCAACCCACAAGGAGACTCACTGATAGATTTTATCCTAGCTTCTAATCTCATCACTCTGAACAGAGGCAATGATCCAACCTTCGTCACAGCTACGAGACAGGAAGTTATTGACATCTCCCTATGTTCTATTCACATCTCTCACCTTATTAGTAGTTGGAGAGTAACCAACAGAATTTTAGCATCTGATCACAAATGTATAACCTTTCAGATAAAGACGGATCGCATGGAGCGAGCCAAATTTCGAAACCCAAAATGCACTGACTGGAATCAGTTCAATGCACAGCTTTCTTGCAATCTGCCAAAAAACTTATCCATAAATTCAACAACCGAACTTGACTCCATCGCACACTCCCTCAACGTCGCTATTATTGATAGTTTCAATGCAGCCTGCCCAGAAAAGTCTGTAAAACCTGGCAGAGCAGCAGACTTCTTTTCCTCTGAGATTAAAAGACTTAGGAAACAATTGCGCACAGCATTTAATAAAGCAAAGCATAATCGAAGCTCAGCCGATATTGCCAGTAGGCGCGCAGCACAAAAAGCCTACAATAAGGCTATCAGGAAAAACCAAAGATCTCTTGTCAAACAGGCATATTCATCAATCACCTCGTCTTCAGCTGCTTCTTTTTTAGTTAAATCTCTAGCTAAAGACACACACTGCTCCATCGGCACTCTGAAACTACCTACAGGAGAGTACACAGCTGATGCTGAGTCCACCCTCAAGCATCTACTAGAAGTCCACTTCCCCGGATCTTCTTCAATTGGCCAGTTCAACTCACCAACCGTTCATAACATCCCATCCACAGGCAACCTTGAAGTCGCACGCAAAATTGTATCTAAAGATAAAATCAAATGGGCCATAGAGTCATTAGTGCCCATAAAATCTGCCGGAGAGGATAATATAGTCCCGATCATGCTTCAAAAAAGCATCCACTTGATTATGAACTTAATCTACGATCTGTTCATTGCTAGTATTCACCTGACACACATACCACTTGCCTGGAGAGGTGTCAGAGTGGCTTTCATTCCTAAATTAGGACAAGCTGTCTACACATTAGCGAAATCCTTTCGGCCAATCAGCCTTACATCCTTTATGTTAAAGACCTTAGAAAAGCTAGTCGACAGGTATTTAAGAGATGGAACTCTTAAGGAACTTCCTATTTTCCAAATGCAGCACGCATACCAGCCGCGTAAATCTGCAGATAGTGCATTACACCACCTCGTCAGTAGAGTTGAAAAAGCCTTCGAGTGTGATAACTTTGCCCTGGGCGGATTTATCGACCTGTCTAATGCATTTAGCAATATGACATTCACATCAATAACCAACGCATGCGCAGAACATCACGTGGATGGCACCACTTCCAGCTGGATACACGCTATGTTAAGTAGCAGAATAGTCTCTGCCAAGCTGAACTCTATAAAAGTGACAGTCTTAACCCGCAAGGGCTGTCCTCAAGGTGGGGTGCTCCCACCTCTTCTGTATA
>CM055406.1:104991867-105011578 GCA_029228625.1 Pseudolycoriella hygida
CCCCCATACTCGGCGCGCCTTGTATGTACTACCGTGCATGTGGTCTCTAAAGTTTTATTATCTACAACTTTGCCTTTGGAAGCAACTTTCTAACTCTCATAGTTATGGAGGTTCGGGTCATCCTGCCCAATTATAGAAGTTTCATCGACCCTCGAAAATTTCATGTAGGACCCCCACTTCTTCGACCAAATCTCCAGAACTACTTGGCCGATTTCGCTCATTTTCGAAGTTGAATCATGGGAGGCATGTACCTTTCGAGGTAAAAGGGCTGATCGGTTGAGCCGTTTGGAAAAAAAAGTGGAGCCGGACAGACGGACGTCATCTCTAGACGAAGATTGATGCATCCTATCAACTCCCATCTCGATCTACCCCATGTTACAATAAAATTGTTTGTAGTAAACGTATAGGACCTTTGTAATTTATTAAAATTGGATCGGTTTTAGATGAAAATTGCGAAAGTTTTTTCTGAATATGAAAGTTTTAGAGCTTTTGCATGAACATTTCTTACAGTTTTCTAGGAATTTCTTCAAATTGTATTTTAAAATCAAATTTCTTTACCCACTTTACCATGAAACTGGTAACAATCACAATAAAATTGCAAAAATACTCAAAGAACGTAGTCAATCATTTCCCGCAACTCCCTCAGAGCTAATTTATTGCCTACTATCTTCGATAAAAATTGGAAAAAAAATGTTTTTCGATAAGTAATTCAGAAATGCAATGGAAGGCCAAAGCAGCTGAAAGCGTGTTTTTAGGTACTCTGAAGCTATCAAAAAATTGTGGGATATGGGAGATGGTGCGCCGCAAGCGAGATCGAAAACAGAAGAGAATTCGATTCTCTTCGAATATGGGGGCAAAGTCTCGACAAAAATTTTTGTTACCCTAACTCGACGCCTATGCTCCAGGCATCATTCGATCATCATCATCTCAACGAGTTTTTTTCTACGTAATTCATTTATGGTGAAATGGAAATATAAAAATTGCTCAGTCGCCAGTAATCTGAGCACAATGAAGGTACTTTTGAACGTGGCATTAATTTTGGTATCAACGACTTTCTTAACAGAAGGCATACGTAGGAATTTGGTACTTTGAACATTCCAATGACATTACTAGTATAGACTGCATTACGTATTTTCATTCTTGCTTGCGCTCATGATTACGTATACCAACCAGTCTACGACTATTATGTCATTGGTGCATTCGTCTAAATTATCTTATAAAAATCATCGCCATTTTAGGCTTTAGAGAGCGTTGTACTTCGGACAGAAAAATGTGTTTGTGATATTAATCCACGGTATGGTAACTCAACGTGCAGTACAAAGGTTAAATCACGGAATGTGACGAATGTGAATGCGAGTTTTACATTGATTAGAAAAGTGGAAGATCTTACATACAACGCTAAGACTTTTTACCAATTCAGCAATAATGAATATCGCCCAATGCTAATTGATGTTACAATGAACTTTTGCGCAAATGAAAAAGGCATACCAAGTTCTCCTTTGCATGCCGTAATGAGGGCAATTATAAATGATTACACGAATTTCTATGATTCGTGCCCATTTCTGCCCGGAAAACTATACTACGTTAAAGATTGGAATTTCGTTGCGTCGGATTTACCGAGTGTTGTGCCAGCTGGGCGTTACATGCTGAACTTCACATTCTTTTGTGATCGTGGCCAATACTGTGGCAATTTTGGCGTTTATTTTCGCGTTGATAATCATGGCATATTGGAATTAAACGTCGGCTAATGTTTTGGAGGTAGTTACTGTCAATTCTTAGGTCTTTACGCAAGAGATGAAACAAATAAACGAGAATTGTTGGAATTTTAAATTATTTTTTTTCTCATGGAGCCGTAGAGGAACTAAAACTTTGAAGCCACTGAAACAAGAAAAGCTTAAAATTTATTTGGCTGACAGTTGCATTTGAGCCTGAAGTGCTGTAGTTGCAAACGAGCCCGAATTATGTCACAGCCAGTTCACTTATTATCTTATAAACTGTTCGAAAAATTTGGGTGTTGATTTTTTACGAACACTTTATAACAGTTCAGAATGTGTTTTGCCTTATAACTCCCTAAACTTCCAAGTGCCCCTCCACTAGGGTGGGTCAATTTCCGGCCATTTTACAACACACACATTTTCGGTTGAAGGAACATGAGAGAAAATTTTCTGCGTTTTTAGTTTTGTATTTCCGAACACTTTTGAGTACCACACAGCTTTCCGAAATTTTGATTTTTCATACAAAAAAAATTTTTAACGAATTTCATTTGGTTGTGCGGTACTCAAAAGTTTTCCGAAATACAAAACTAATAACGCAGAAAAGTTTCTCTCATGTTCCTACAACCGAAAATATGTTTGTTGTAAAATGGCCCAAAATTGACCCAAAGTCGACCCACCTACCCTCCACCCCACTTTTTATATCAAATAAAGTCTTTTTAGGCATCGATACATCATTGTGAGAATTAAACTGTTACCTTAAAGTAAATATTTTCTTGCTACGGGCCTGACACTAATGACAGTTTCATCGTCGACAGTCGACATGGGTAAAATAGGTAACTCTCAGTGAAATTTGACAGCTCTCTCAACTTAACGAAAACATTATATCTGTTATGGCCTGAACGAGCTGATACAATCAATCCAATCCAAAAATTATACAATTCTTCTTCTTCTTTTCTTCTTACACAAACTTTCAAGAAACCACGTTTTTCACCTCTTTTTCGACCATAATTTCAAAAGTTTTCGACCGATTCTGCCCAAATTCATTCTTGTAATCAATTTGCTGGTTATCTTTCAGGAAAAAAACGTTTTTGAAAATCGGATCAGATTTACCCTATTTATGTAGAAAAAACACATTGGCCCCCCAGTAGAGATTCAGTTTTAGGGCACAGTCTGAGTCTAAAAGCGCAAAATAAAAATAAGTTCTTCCATAATGTGTCAGGCATGCCCAGGCCTTTCAAACAAATAAAAATCTTTTGAAAATCGGAAAAGATTTACTCGACTTTTATACAAAAGACCAAAAACCACTTAAACGGTCCTAGCTCGGTGGCCCTTGTACCGACAGTGCCCAGATTCAATACCATAAAACATTTTTCAATTATCTTTCAAGGAAGAAAAAGATTTTAAAAATCGGTTGTTTTGCTCAAGTTATCGCGCAACTGAAGCTCCCCACTCCTCCCGGGTCGAATTTGGTGTGGTCGAAAGGCCTTCCGAAAGTACAAAATTGACCCCCAAATAAACAAAAATGTTCATCTCAATTTTTTCTACCACATAGCAAAAAACCATTTTTTTGTCTAGGGCGACCTTAGGACCGACTTAGGGTCCTCAGGTGAGGTTTCGGACAAATACTTACATAGACAAAAATATTTCCTTCCATTTTCTCTACAACATGGTGAAAAATCATTTCTTGGTCTAGGGCAGACTTAAGGACCGACACAGGGCCATAAGGATATGCCTCGGACTCATACTTAGACAAAAACGTTTCCCTCAATTTGCTCTACAACATAGCAAACAAATTTTTTTTGGTTAGGGCCGACCTTAGGACAGACCTGAGGCCCACTTCAGCCCTAAGCACAGGCACCGGGTCCAAATTTGTTTTTGAATATAATTCGGTACTCGATTACCTCTCAAATAGAAACAGAATCAACAAAATCAGTTAGGATTTATCCAACTTATGTGAGCGAACACATTGGGGGTCCTGACTGAGTCCAAGAGTTTCTAATCAAAAAATTTTCTTTCATGAAACGGGAGACAGCCCTAGACCTTTCGATTAAAAAAATTTGAAAATCGGAAGAAATTTACTCGAGTTATATACAAAAGACCTAAAAACACCTAAACGGCCCTAGCTCGGCAGCACTTGGGCCGACAGTGCCCCGATTCAATCCCATAGAAGATTTTTCCATTACCTTTCAGGGAAAAAAAGTTTTTGCAAATCGGTTGAGTTTTACATTTTACTCAAGATATAGCGGTGACGGACAGAAGGACGGACATTTTTTAGACCCGTACGAAGAACGAAGTTCTTCGAAAAGGGGTCTTATGCGTTTACCACGACGTTTGTAACCAGTCGAATTTTGACCCGGGAGTAGGGGAATAGCACCGATCATGGTCCTTAGATGACGTATCAGCAATAAAGAAAATGTCCGTCCGCCCGTCCGTCTGTCAACACGATAACTCGAGTAAAACTCAACGGATTTTCAAAAACTTTTTTTTCCTAAAAGGTAATCGAAAAATCTTTTTCGGGATTGAATCTGGGCACTGTCGGCCCAAGGGCCAATGAACTAGGGACGTTTAAATTGTTTTTGGTCTTTTGTACATAACTCGAGTAAATGTTTTCCGATTTTCAAAACGTTTTATTTAATCAAAAGATAATAATCTTTACAATGTATGGAAGAAGCGTTTTTGAATCTGAGCGCCTGGACTCAGCCAGGGCTCTAAAACTGAGTCTCTACATGGGTCCTAAGTGTTTTTTGTGCATAACTCGACTAACTCTTTTGCGATTTTCAATTTTTTTTTCAATCGAAAGGTCTGGGAATGGCCAACAATTTATGGAAAAATTGTTTTTTACTTTGGGTCGCTGGACTTAGCTATAGCTCTAAAGAAGCGGACCCACTAGGGCTCTATTTGTTTTTTATCACAACACAAACCTCTTAAAAGGTAGAGTATGACCTCTTAAAACGTAGACTATGAGTCCATAAGTCAGCTTCCAAAATTAATGATATCGCTTGTGGTGTCGCGTACACTGGAAAGACGCAAAAAAGGACGATGCAAAAAATACTTTTTACAGAAAATTCAAATGTTTGAAATTGCGTCACACTCTACCTTTTAATAGGTTTTTGTTATGATATCAGTCATTTTGGAAGTTTTCAGTTGTTGAAAAAATTTCTATTTTTTGAAAAAACTTTTCTCTGAAAAAAATTTTCTCAGAAAATTTCTCTGAAAAAAAATTCTCTTCGAAAAAAATTTTCTCCGAAAAAAAAATGTCTTCGAAAAAATTTGTTTCAGAAAAAAAATTTTCTCAGAAAAATGTTTTCTCAGATAACGTTTTCTTAAAAAAAATTTTTCTCAGAAAAAAAATTTTTCTCCAAAAAAGATTTTCCTCCGAAAAACATTTTTCTTTTCGATAAAAAATTGTTCTCCAACACCTTCGGCTACCATCGGAACGCTTCGCATCACCTTCGGCTACTTCGGAACACTTTGTGTCACCTTCGGCTGTCTTCGGAACACTTTGTGTTACCTTCGGCGGTCTTCGGAACACTTTGTGTCACCTTCGGCTGCCTTCGACCCACTTCGTGTAACTTTCGGCTGTCTTCGAAACACTTCGTGTCACCAATTCTTCTCAGTAATTCATATAAATTTCCTGAAGAAACCAACTGTCTAGGTATTCTTATTCAGAATTTAGCAAAAAATCCGAGATTGTGTCACTTTGACAGTAGGCAGCCATTTTCATTAAATGCTAAAGAATTCTACTGACTAAACTCCCATAACTTTCTCGAAGAAACTAACTCTCTAGCTATTGTCACTCCGGAGCTAAAATTCGAAAACTCCGAGCATTACCTAAAAAACCCTCAAAATTGAGCACTTTTCCTCATGCCACGGCTTTTCTAGAATTTTTCTGGAAAAGCGGCATATGAAATTTTTCATTTGGGGCCAAGACTGACGTTCCCTGAAAATTTCAGGAAGATCGGCTGTCTAGTTCTCGAGATCGAAAATTATTGATAAGTAGATAGATAGATAGAAACCGACAGATCAGAAAAAAGGTTTTCATATTTTGTGATTTTTCGGTGAGTATTCGCAAAAATTTTAATTTACCCTAAACAATCTACGCAATAAGAAATAAAAGTCAAATTTTTGCAACGTAAAAACTGAAAGTGTTGAAAAATTATTAGATAAAACGGTAAATCGATATGTGTGCAACAGTTTAAATCGAACTAAACCCTCACATTACATAGTTACAATATGTTGGCATCTGCCACTATAAGATCGCATAGGCTTTCATGAACGTAATAAGCTCTTGAGTTAACTTTGGAGACAATACACTCAGGGTTAGAGTAAGAAATGTTTCATACAAAACTTCAATATATGGCAGCTGTAACCATTTCCGTTACACTTCGCTAGTCCAAAAATACCTCTAACCGAGACAAATAGATACGTCAGCATTTTGTCCATCACGTCCATTAGCATATCAAGGTGCATGACTCGACTGAAGATTGGCACTATATGCCGAAATGTTGATCTCTTCTAATTATCTCCATAACGCAACTGTTCTAGATGTGTTAATGTCTGAGCGTCATGTCAATGACAAAATAATTCAAATAAGAGCTTACACGTTCATAGTAAAAGTAATACGTAATGAGTTGTATCCTATGATTGATTCCAAGTTTACGGGCTTTAATCCGTAGAGATTTGAAAAGTGTGACTTTTCATAGTTGGGTTTACTCAACCACAAATTCTCTGAATGATAACTTCTCGTCTTGCAGAGGTCACAAAAGTTGGTTCGTTACCAAAATCGGAAAACTGGGAGGGCCCTGGCGCTCCGGCGAGGTGTTTAGCGCCTTGATTCCTGTTATTTTGTCATCAGGGGACCTCCCCCTATCGATCCCATTAAAAAAAATACGAAAATCACAAAAAAGGGTAAAAACTTTGGAGGGCCCTGACGGCCCAGGGAGGGGTTGCCGCGCCCCAACTCTTCCTGTTTTGTAATCAGGGGACCTCCCCCTATCGATCCCACCCCCACACGCCCCCATTGGTTCTTGTCCCCTAAACTACAATTTAGCCTAGAAATTAACCAAGGTAATGTCAAAGGCCCTACCGAAGTACATCTCAGACCATTCAAATATAGAAATGATTATATCCAAGGATTGAGCCACTTTCCCCTAAAACCCTGAAACACGTGTTCTCTAAAATTTTGTTCTATACAACTTTTCCTTTGGAAGCAGCCTTCTAACTCTTACAGTTCTAAAGATATGGGTCATCCCTTCCAATTCTAGAAGTGGTCATATCCCAGGATTGTGGCATTTTTACACAAAATCCTGAGACACGTGTTCGCTAAAATGTTGCCTTTGGAAGCAATTTTGTACCTCTTATAGTTCTAGAGATATGGATCATCCCTCCCAATTCTAGAAGTGGTCATATCCCAGGACTTAAATTTTATTCTCTACAAGTTTGCCATTGGAAGTAGCTTTCTACCTCTTATAGTTCTAGAGATATGGATCATCCCTCCCAGTTCTAGAAGTGGTCATATCCCAGGATTGGGGCATTTTTACCAAAAAACCTGAGACACACGTTCGCTAAAATTTTATTCTCTGCAACTTTGCCTTTGGAAGCCACTTTCTACCTCTTATAGCTCTAGAGATATGGATCATCCCTCCAAATTTTAGAAGTGGTCATATCCAAGGATTGTGGCATTTTTACCCAAAACCCTGAGACACGTGTTCGCTAAAATTTTGTTCTCTACAACTTTGCTTTTGGAAGCAACTTTCTACCTCTTAAAGTTCTAGAGATATGGATCATCCCTCCCAATTTTGGAAGTGGTCATATCCCAGGATTGTGGCATTTTAACCCAAAACCCTGAAACGAGTGTAACCTAAAATTTCATTCTCTACAACTTTGCCTTTGACAGTGAATCTCCATATTGCATAGTTAAGGAAATAAACACGAAAAACTGTTTGTATATGGCCAAGAAATTCAATTTCGTCCATTCTATTGGTCCTAGTGACCCGATTCCTACAAAAAATTTTCCCAGTTTTGTGACATCAATTTCTTTCATTTGACACCAACATTAGCAATTTCCGTGCTATACTTACTGAGATATTTGCGAAAAAGCTTCACCGACCCTCGAAAAACCATGTTTTTAGTCACTTCCTCGACCATATCTCCGGAACCGTTTGATCGATTTTGCTCATCCTCGAGCCTGAATCATGGGAGGCATGTATCTTTCAGGGAAAGAAAGTTAAGGGTGATCGGTTGAGCCGTTTGAAAAAAAGTAGAAACGGACGGACACACAGACATTTTTTTTTATTGTTGATTCGTCATATTTAGACGACAATAAATGCATCCCCCCAACTGCCACCTTGATCTACCCCATTTTACATTAAAATTGTTTGTATTAAACGTATAGGACCTTCGTACTTGTTACGGGTCCACTAAAAGTCATTTGTTCAGACTGAAAACATCCCAACGCAACGTATCCAGGAAAATAAAGTTTTTGAAAATCGGTAGACATCGTTTTTCGAATAGTAGCGATCAGGGCCTATTTTTGAGAGATTTTTTTCAATTTTTTTTTTAAACTTTAATGCTTAATTGATGTTTTACATACAAAAAAGTGTTCAAACCACAGATTTTAGGTGTTTTGTGATCAATAAAGGCATAATAGATTCATCAACAAGAGTTCTTTGGGCTTAATTTAATGAGCACAAGTTCAAACTTGGTTTACTGAGCTTTTTTCATCCGCATGAACAATATTATAATTCAGAATACACTTTACATCGATTTTTATTGATTCTTCACTTATTATACCTTGTTTGAACGCATTTTTCATCATAATACAAATTTGAGAAAACATTTTCGCTAAAATAGGCTCTGGTAGCGATGCGCCTCTGACGCAAGTCCACATACGAACAAAAAATTTTTTCATAGACTGCGGAACCGTATATACAACTGAGTCCGCCCCTTGCAACGTACCCTCCGGAAAATAGAATAGAAAATAGAAACAGAATGTACCCTGTTTGTATAAAAAGCACGGAGGGAACGTTAAAACACTCATTTAGGACCCTCGTTAGGTCCAACAGCCCAGACTGAAAAAGGCTCGGAGGCCCTTGGCCACAAAATGCCAAAATTTAATCCCATAATCGCTTTTTTTCTTGGATTAAGTTTCAGGGAAAAATAGATTTTGACCATCGGTCAAGTTTTACTTTAGTTTTGAACGATGCGCAATTCGTTTTCATTTGAGAGTTGATGAAAATGAACAGAATTCTATAGAGTTCAGGTAAATCAAGCAGAAGGTTTAAAGAATTGAAGGATGTTTGGGAATAGCTTGTGATGTGTTAATCAAAGGACGATTCAATGTCGACTAACTTTTATTCAAATATGTATTACATACGATCTGGCCGTAATGATGGTGTGTGAGCAGCTAAGTTCCTAATGTTAGTTTCATTATGAACTATCCTAACTCTACAACTCCCCTCAAGATTAGTTATACCTACTAATCTTAGACTAATGTTAGATTTAGTAACATAATTAATTCAATTTACCGATAGTTATTCGTAATTAATAGAGAAAAAAAAATATTCGGTAATATAATAAAATGAGAAAAAAAAATATATATCTTCAGAAATAATGATATGCCCACAGCTCATTTGTAAGATTTCCCGCTTCTTAATGTTGATGGGCTGAAAAGCAAAGTTGTGTTTAGATTAGGTTGAGTCTGTTTCGAATCAGATGTATTATCAATTCTCAAATGGTTCGAATTCCGTCGAACAGTGCCGCCGTCTTTTGTTTTTATTATGTATGATCTCGGTGTATCACACTTATCTAATATTTTTGCAGGTTGCCATTGATTTGTATTTTTATTTTGTACAAAAACTTTTTGTCCTACTTCAAATTCTGGCCGCTCTTTCGCATTTCGATCGTAATATTCTTTGTTATTCAACGATTTATTAACTAATTGACTGTAAGCGTTTTCATTAATTCTGGGCTCTAACAATTTATTTGAAATTGGTATTTTCGTCCTTAAACGACGGTTGAACAATAGTTGCGATGGCGAAAATGTTATATCTTTTGTGGGAGTGTTTCTGTATTCCAGTAATGCTACAAGGATTTCTTCGTCGCTTTTACACTTCTTTAGTATGTCTTTTACAATCCCCACCCCACGCTCAGCCAACCCATTCGATTTGGGATAGTTTGGCGATCTAGTTATTATATTGAATTTCCATCTTTCGGCGAATTGCTTACATTCGAAAGAATTAAATGGAACGTTGTCTGCTATGACGCGTTGCGGAACTCCTAATCTAGAAAAAATTTCTGTCCATGCCCGAATTACTTCCCCGGAACTCTTATTTTTCATTCGCTTCGCCTCTATCCACTTGCTGAAATAATCAACTAATATTAAGTAAATTTTATTTTCGAATTCAAGGATATCGCAGGCAACCTTATTGAATGGTAGCTCTGGAATGTCGTGAGGAATTAGTGGCTCTTTGGTAACCGATTTCGCGTTTAAATTACATTGTCTACAGTCACGGACTTCTCTTTCAATTTCATCATTCATAGACGGCCAGTAGAAAATTTCTCGGGCCCTCCTCTGCGACTTTACAATCCCCAAGTGCGATTCGTGGAGTAATTTAACTACAAGTGGCCTCAAAGTTCGCGGTACCACAATCCGATCATTGTAGAACAGAATTCCATTCTCAATGAGTAAGTCATTGCGAATCTTGTAGTAGTGCCGAATTTCCGGACGGACCTTAGTCTTGTCAGTTGGCCAACCATTGACACAGTACTGAGCTACTATCTTGAGATTTACGTCTTCTGATGTTGCAACTCTGAATTTATCTTCCCACTTACCGGTAATGTTCAAGGACGCGACTGCCTGTGTGAAAGAAACGTCTTCTTCCGCGTTACCCGTCTCAATATGATTTCTACTTAAATAGTCTGCTATGTATAAGTATTTACCAGGGACATATTCTACCTTCAAATCATAATTGAATAATTTAAGACGCATTCTTTGAAGCTTAGCCGAGGGAATTTTGTGGATATCTTTTTTCATTATTGATATGAGGGGCTTGTGATCGCTCTTAACTTCTACCTCCCTTCCGTAGATGAAATAGTGAAACTTTTTACATGCGAACGTAATGGCTAAGAATTCCTTCTCTATTTGAGCGTACCTCTTCTCAGTATCTGAGAGACTTCGGGACGCGTAGGATACTGGTCGGCCTTCTTGCATTAGGCATGAGCCCAGTCCGTGTTGGGATGCATCGGTCTGTATGACAATTTCTTGTTTGGATCAAACGGCTTAAGAACTGCTGAACTAGTTATTGCCTCTTTAATGGACTTTACAGCGTCCGAATGAATTTTCGTCCATTGGAAAATTGTTCCTTTTTTCAGCAAGTCACGCATTGGTTCAATCAGTTTGGATAGCTTGGGGATAAATTGACGTAGATAATTTACCGTTCCTAAAAACCTTTGCAAAGACTTTTTATCCTTAGGGTCTTTCAGCTCGCGAATCGCTTTAACACGGTCGTCATCGATAAACATACCGTCACGTGAAAATATATGACCTAAGTAACGGACTTTTTTAGCTCTAAATTGAAATTTTTTCGGATTAAATTTAACATTAACTTCTTTTGCTCTGTTAAGCACTGCAAACAACGTTTTGTCGTGCTCTTCAATCGTCTTTGCATGGATCAACATATCATCTACAACTGCTATGACGTTTGGAATGTCCCCAAAGGTATCATGCACAAACTTTTGAAACAGTTCAGTCGCTACACAAATACCATAAGGTAATCTGTTGAACTGATAGTTTCCGAAAGGAGTACTGAATGTACATAGCTTTCGTGATTCCTCGTCGATTTGTAACTGCCAAAATCCTTCTTTCAGATCCAAGACAGAATACCATTCTGAGTTAATCAGCTTTTCTGATACCTCTTCTAAGGTTGGAACCAAAAATTGCTCTTTTACTAAGCTCTTATTCAAATGATTCGGATCGAGACAAATCCTAAGATCTCCGCTCGGTTTTTTAGCAATCACTAGGTTGTGGACCCATTCCCTTGGCTCATCCACTCTAGATATTATTTGCTGCTTAACCATGTCGTCTAATTTCACATTTAACTGTGATCGCAATACAGACGGTACTCTACGCGCAGATCTAGCTACCGGAATCGCATTGGGCTTTAGACAGATACGATACTCTTTTGATGATTTTCCGATTCCCTTGAATACCTCGCAATGATCCGATATAATACTTCGCCTCAATGACTCATAGTGATCACTTTTTGACTCAACCTGAATCTCATTTAAAAATGCAACGTTGCTTTCATTCGATCTCCTTATTAAGCCCCACTTTTCTATTGTAGGCAAGCCCAGAATTGGTGAAAAACTTTCATTAATCACGATAAATTTTTCACGCGTAGCATTGTTTTGTACATACACAATACAAAACACTCACCTAATGGCGTTATGCGTTGCCTATTGTAGGCCTCAAGTATAATATCAGTTGGATTGATGGTGGCACTGTCATCAATTCGCTTCAGCAAATGAAAAGGAATTATATTTACTTCCGATCCCGTGTCGAGTTTGAGAGCGATTATCGTGTTGTTTAATCGAACAGACTCCACCCATCTTCTTCGATGCCTAAATTTGAATTGAGGATTTCTTACATTATTTATGTTTACAATTTTAACTGAATGAATAAATTTATCACCATCATCTACCGTAACGGATTGTACATTCTTCATCCTACAAGAAACTGCAAAATGGTTTGGTTTTTTGCAATGGTTGCACACTTTCCCATATGCTGGACATTTGTTCTTTTCATGGCTGCTACTGCATCGCTGACATGTGAACGAACGTTGTTTAGCATCTTTATTATTGTTTTTTACTGGACTTGGGCGCTGATGCCTTCCAATTTCGTGTAACTCGTGCACATGCTCCATAGTTTTATCGCCCTGCATTATTTTGGATTGACCACGTGCTATTTCAGTGGCTCGACTCAGTTCGATAGCCTCTTCCAACTTGATGTTTTTCTTCAACATTTTTTCTTGTAGGTTTTTGTCCACAATTCCCAGGACGATGCGATCGCGTATCATGTCGTCCTTGCAATCGGCGAAATCACACGTTTTAGCCAGCTTTTTAATGTCGACCAAAAATTTCTCGAAGGGTTCTCCTGGCTTTTGGTTCCTCGTGTAAAACGCGAAACGTTCATATACGATGTTCTTTTTTGGAATGCAGAAATTTTCAAATGCAGCAACTACACTGGTGTACACTTTTTTCGCATCTTCTTGTAATGGTAGCGTATCCATGAGGTCTATTGCCTCTTTTCCTGCAGCGTTGAGAAATGTAGCTATCCTCACCTCGTCCTTTTTTGTCGCACAATCCGCCGCAATTTCGAAAATATCATATGCCTTCTTGAAAGATCGCCAATTTTCTGCTAGGTTCCCTTCGAAGCTCAAGTCTTCTACCTTTTTTACAAAGTCCATTTTTATATGTCGTTTCTTGTTGCCACGTCGACGAACACTAAATTCACACCTTTGTTTTGTCAATTTATTTTTTTCACGTAGATCTCGAAGTCTTTGCGACGTGCGTGCCGCTTTAATTCCACTTGCAACTACGCAATGATGTAATTTTTCCGGTGATTTGTATAAAGGTTTTGTGTGTACTCCCATTTCAATTATAGCTTTATTATTTTACTATTACCGTCTGCGCCATGTGATGTGTTAATCAAAGGACGATTCAATGTCGACTAACTTTTATTCAAATATGTATTACATACGATCTGGCCGTAATGATGGTGTGTGAGCAGCTAAGTTCCTAATGTTAGTTTCATTATGAACTATCCTAACTCTACATAGCTAAGCCCAAGAAGTAAGCCTATATACCGCTAAGTGCTTTCAGTGCGCATGAAGCTTTCAACTTAAGTGATGAATTGGATTTTCGCACACTAGACACGGATGTGAAGTTTCTTGAAGGAGAAAACGGGTTTAAGGTTTCTGCGTACAAAATCATTTTACATCGCAGATAACGCTTCTGGGTAATTGAAGTCCATTCGCTTACTACGCTGTTGCTGAATTGCTCACTGTTGCTCGGGACGAAGCATAAAAAAAATCGATTATCAGGAGCCCGAACGCCAATTATGAGCTCATGCCTACCTTTGGCATACGTACAGAGTAAGAGGAATATTTTGAAGAACAGCCTCCGAAATTTGAACCAGTTTCTTGAAAGATCGGTTCTAATCTGTCTAAGTTGTCATTGTCTTTAAAAAACGAAAATTAAACCAAATTTCAAACCAATCTCTTCAAAATATTTGCTAAAGTTTTCTCGAGTCCCTTTAAGATGCTACGTTTTCCGTTAGACCGTTTTTTGGATTAGAAATTCGATTTTTCATAAAACATTTTGAGTGCAAATCTACAATTCCTTAGGTACATGGAGAGAGGTAGGGTAGCTCTCTAATTTGAAAGATTTCGTAGGAGGAGACAGGTACTTTATGTACCAAAGTCGAGCTAATATTTCTTACCCGATTTTGAAAAGTCGCATTTTATTCAAAAGTTCAATGATAATCCAGTAATTTACGGTCAAGTTGCACGAGCTGGGTTCTTTATCGACCCTACAGCCCGAACAACTCAAAAGATTTGAACATTTTTTGTTTTCGTGTTCTGAGGTCCTTATCTTCCATTCAAAACCTATGAGAACGATTTCCTCAAAAAATACGTTCGTATAGGTGTGGAAATGGAAACAGTTGGAAAATGCACAACCTTTCCATAAAACTAGAATTGAAACTACACGGTACGCGCTTCTACATTTATGAGTTTTGTACAAAATGTTTGAAAAGTACTAGTCATTGAGAATGATTCACCACGACATCTGATGGCTGATGATCGCTTTGAAATTCGATTTGCTACTTCATTTTTCTCCATTTGTAGTTTTGTATATTGTAAATCAAACTTTCGTTCGACTTCATTTCAACTGAGTGAAATTTATTATTATTATGGATTTAAACGTGAACATAAACATGGAAATGGACTGGGATATTGATGATTATGAGCTACAGGTATGAGTTGATTAAAAATCAGTGAAAACCCTCCCAGAGAAATGTTGAGAGTTTTGTCATTCATAAGTTTTGGTTGGAGGTTATGAACTTCGACAGAATTTCATACAGAGATTGAAGATTATACGAAAAAGATCAAATTCATTTTTCAGACTATACTGCGCCAATTTGACAATTCAACATTAGAACCAATAGACATCTCCCTGATCTAAAAGTATAAACCAAAAGTTCCTCTCTTCTCTTATTGCAATTTTCGAAATTTATTTGCTTTCATGAACTCAGATTATTGCAAGAACATGAGGAACTCGTAAACACCTCTGAGCAAGAACCTCCAGTAAAACCAGAAGAGATTACTACTGAGGCCAATTTGGACGAGCAACACAATGACCAATTAGGGGAACAAGATCCCCATTCAGAGGTGCGTAATTTTTCTTACGAGTTATTTGGAGTTCATACGAGTTAAATTTTTTGTATTAAACGTATAGGACCTTCGTACTTCGTACGGGTCCAATAAAAGTCATTTGTTCAGACTGAAAACATCTACGTTGGGAAATAAAACTTTTGAAAATCCGCACGAACAATAATCTAATTCAGAATACACTTTACATCGATTTTTATTGATTCTTCACTTATTATTCTTCTTTATTACTTATCTGTGACAATATCTATGATGTTTTAACATATTTATACTTTTTTTTCTCAATACAATGGTTAAAGAAATTACAAATAGAAAATCGCATCCAACTGAGCGGATGGGGGGAGGGAACCCATTATACACGCGGCGTTGGCCCGTTGAATGGACATCGACAGCCTCTGAAAAAGACAGTCCTTAGCGCGTCTATCACCACTAACTTCCATCAGCCGAGAACCGATTTTGAAGGCTAATTCTAAGGCCTCAGTGGACCACGGGCCCATTGTTTTTACGGCGAAAGCGATGAAAGAGTAGTTGTTGGCCTTTATTTCGGCGTATTTTTGATGTTTTAATTTTGCAGCTGACTCAGCGGCTCTTCCAGCTGCCCTGACTGAGAGATTAATATAGGAGTCGGCAAACGTTTAGAAAACACGTTGCGTTCCAGACTAAGGATCTCCCGTTAGACCATGGGATCACCGCATTTTAAAATTTTCCTCTATTCAACTCCTTCTATTGACGTTCTGTATAAGGAAAATTTTCCTCTTAGTCAACTTCTTCTAGTTACATGCTCTATAAGTAAAGTTATTTGTTAAAGCGCCATTTTGTAGCGTTTATCCAATTATTCAGCTGGGCGTTATTAACGCGCGGCGTGCGGGTGTTAATAACACCCCGGGCGTTATTAGCGCCCGTAGTGCGGGCGTTAATAACACTCCGGGCGTTATTAGCGCCCGGAGTGCGGGCGTTAATAACACCCGGGCGGACGTTAATAACGCCCCGGGTGTTATTAACGCCCTGGGCGTTATTTGCGGCGGAGAAATGTCCTGCCACCGTAATCTCCGCGTCTATGCTTGAGTCTCTTGATGTCCAAAATTTTTGATTTGGTGCTGTAGACGTCAAGGGGAACTCAAATTCTCATGAAACTATTGGTCCCACAAATTAACTCGAATTTCATGACTTTACAAAAGGTTCTGCTCAGCCTTGCACAAAAATAACTTAACTGGATGTGAATGTGGATGTGCGTCTAATGATACGAAGCAAAATTTCAACTTTTTGCCGCGAGAGTGTGGGTCAGAGCTACTATAGTATTATATAATTTAAAGTTTCCTCGAAACTTTCGGGAAAGAACTGATCGTGAAGGTAAAGGCTTGAAATCAAAAACATGTTTACCGGCATAAATTATGAAAACCATATCCCTAGCAGAGACACTTTTAAGGAATTTCGGGCAGGGGGGACGAGCGGACAAGGGGCCCTTAGGTAAAGTTGTGGGGCCCTTTTCATCTGGGTTTAGGAGGGGCTACATTTTTAAGTGTTTAGAGAATCGACATAATTCGTAATGAAAAACTTAACTTTAGAATTTTTGTTAGTTTTAATCAAAATCAAAGTAAAATGGTTAAACATTTGTTTCCGAACGGAAAAACTTTTCCATATATTTTCTAGTTTGAAACAATTCACAATCTGAAGACCTGATACGACGGTGTAAACGTTTCTGTTGCTTCTACAACTAAGTTATCCTTTTGAAAAGTTTCTGAACATATTGGATTAGATGCAGTCTCCGTAAATGACGACTGAGTTTCTTCGAAATTTTGATCTACTGAAATTTTCAGTAAATCTTTTAATTTGCACCAAAAACATTTATGTCAAAAGCATACATTCCATAATGTCAACACAATGGACAAAAGGTTCAGCTAATTGTGCTTCGTCAACAGAATTCTCAGCTAAATGTGGTTCGTCAGCAGAATTCTCAGCTAATTGTGGTTGATCAACAGAAGTCTTAGCTAATTGTGGTTGGTCAACAGAAGTCTCAGCTAATTTAGGTTGGTCAACAGAATTAGCAACCAAATGTCGTTGGCATTGAGGAACGACAATGGTGGATTTTGGACGGACTTGAAAGATGTTTGATATCTTCATTTGACCAGGGTGCAAAGCTATTTCCTTAATAAGTTTGTTGCGTTGAAGTTTTCTTTTCTTAGCACCACTTACACTCTTATTTATCTTAGACATTTTGATTTTTTCGTATTGCGTTTTTTTAAATCATTTGACACATAACTGTACTTTTTAAAACTAATTTTCTCAACTGGCAAAACTTCGAAAAAAAATTAGTGCGAAATTTCATATTTACAATTTTGAGCAACTGTTTGTCTACAACTTAGAAAATTATGCATGCATGAGTTGATACAGTTAGTTTAGCCAATAATTTTCTATTGACTATCAGATGAGTGGGGGGCACCAAAGGTTGACTGCGGGGCACTGGGGGGCACCAAGACCAACTGGGGGGCACCAGAGTGGGGCCTGCGGGGGACTCGTCCCCCGAGCTTATATGTTAAAAGTGCCACTGATCCCTAGTATATATTTAAAATACAAAATGGTGGCAGGCGGCCATTTTGTTTGGATCTCAAAAAACACTGCAACGGTTATACGATTTTCATTTCTCTTCAAGCAAAATCATAAACAAACAGCTGTACCTGCATGGGACTCTTCCCCAAACCCCGCTAAGGGCTCTGTCCCTTAGACTTCGGAAGGAAGATTCTGCCGCGCCTCGACCCCGATTCTTTTTTTCCTTTAGGAGTGATTTTCCGAAAACTTCAAACGATTTCGTACACTTTTGGGACAACATGTCCTACTTTTTTCCGGTGAATGTGTCATTCGATTCCTTGTTCTATAGTAAGAAAAGCAATTTCTCATTTTTAGAAAATTTGATATCTCGGGGGAGTTATCGTGCTCTAAGTAAGTGCATGTCAGGGGGTGGCAAAAATGGTTTTTTGGCAATAACTCGTGTAAAACGAAATGAAATCAAATGAACTTTGATGGAATGGTAAGCCCCAATGATACAAAGTTTTTTCATCATTGGATCTCTTGGAGCCTTCCCTCACTCCTGAGTTATTAGTCATTTTTGGTGAAAACTTCGGGAATGCTTCACTGCTTGAAGCAGTGATGAACCGAAAAACTGAGTATGGGGTGTTCTAATATACTACCCCTACTATAAGACCATGCAAAGACTTCCCCGGTTTAAGACTGTTGCACCGGTCTGGAACAACTTTTGTGAGAAAGGTCAATTTTTGACACTTTTTCTTGACTATTTTCAGTTGAAGAAGTCTGTATAACTGCCCTGAAACATGATCTGCAGCTGGATATAAGTTCATAAGGGGTAAAAAATGCAATAACACAGTGTGTGACGTCATTTGTGAATGAACCACCACAAATTTTTCATTTTGGTCTAAATCTGACGTTTATAAAGGCAAAGGTAATTGACAATTTTATTAGGGCAAAAGAGGAACGGGTTGGCTCAGTGGTAGCGTACTGGCCTTCCACCAAGAAAACCCGGGTTCAATCCCCGTGAAGGCAAAATTCTGTATAGGATTTTTCTTCAATGTCTAGCATGAAAGCAACGTTCCTAAGTGTACCCAAGCCTCCCAACACGGGTAGTTGAGGAATTTAGTGCCCTCAACGAACCGTACACAGAAGAATGACATGAATGACGCAACCCATTCACGATAAATTCTGTGTACAAAATATCTGAGTCTAAAAGTATAACTTTAGGCGGAGATATAAATAATTACCACTGAAAGAAATCCTATGGTGTTGCTAGCCTATAGGCGTGGTTCGGAATTCACGTTAAGCATGTGGTCCACACTCACCAACCCGCACTGGCCCGCGTGGTGTTTCATGGCTAAATACCCCTAATTGGGAGGCCTCATCCAGCAATGGATAATATGGCTACATTATATATATATTATATAAAAGAGAAATAATATTAACTTTTCGGACGCAATTAGCTGATCCAAAATTAAAATTAAAAAGCGGCTTTTGCATTTCAATTTGTGTTGGAATGTTATTATTCCGCTGTTTCAAAAAAGAAAACAAGGCGTGCTTTTAGTTGCAATCCTCATCGTGTAGTGACTATCTCCCGAGACGTTCAATGGCAAATGTGGCACTTTGTAGAAGGCTTGTAGTTCAACCCCAGCGTAAAACGGTGCTTTGCACAAATAAATCCACCAGGTACGAGGGGTACCGACGACCGCATCGCAATTAGTTCAGATTCGCTAATAACAATTCCATCGTGAACATTAAACAACCCTGCCACACTTTCGTCTAATGTCTTCTGTAAAAAGTATCCAATTGAACGTCTCGGAAGATAGTCACTACACTCTGTCCGTCTCCACTTTTTTTCAAACGGCACAACCGATCAGCCTAAACTTTTTTTCCCTGAAAGGTACATGTCTCCTATGATTCAAGTTCGAAGATGAGCAAAATCGATCAAGTGGTTCCGGAGATATGGTCGAGGAAGTGACCAAAAACATGGTTTTTCGAAGGTCGGTGAAGCTTTTTCGCAAATAT
>CM055406.1:105012078-105036078 GCA_029228625.1 Pseudolycoriella hygida
CACGACAAATAGTTCTGGCATATTGGTATAAACAAGGTCAAGTACGTTTTTGCATTTGTTTTCAAAGTCTGTCATTTGAAAGAGACCACATTCAAGGAAGGACGTTGTCACTTTTCTTGCAATTTCCGCAGGTTCAGATTCCGAATCTCCAATCAGTGGTAAGTAATCGAAGCCATCGTCATTTTTGGACCACTTGACAATTGGCAAATTAAAGTCACCTATTGCTACGAAAATATCCCCATGTCTTATCATCGAATGTACCTTAATCAGAGCTTCCACGTGAGATAGGTAAACATTTTCCTTAGAACCATGTTGAACGTACAGGCCGTAAATATATAAACAAGAATTCGACGAATGCAAGTTAACTTTAACACAAATCGCTTCAAGATCTTTCAACTCGGGTATTTCCATTATCTCGCTGTCATATTTTGAATCAATTGCTATCAAAACACCACCACCCGCATTTGCATCGACGTTTGTGTCAGAACGGTCTTTACGATAAACCGAAAATCGTGGGTTAAAGAATTCTGCGTTAAATTTGTCATTAGTTAACCACGTCTCTGATAAGACGAAGACGTCGTAGTCGGTTGCAGTGGTAGAGAGCAGAATATGATCTTTCTTGCCAGTCATTCCACGAATGTTGTTGTAGTAAAGCGATATATTTACAGGCGGAGTGTTGGTTCGTGTTGTTGATTCGGAGCTTCCCTCGTCGTTATCAGAACTTCCTTCCAAACTCTTATCAACCGGAACAAGTATCTCCCCGGTTACGTCGATCTGTTGCCTAAAAAAGATGGCAGAATACCGTTGACCTTCGCTTTTGGTGTCCACTGTTTGATTTTTATATGATGCGGCCAAAAGCTTTGCTGCGAAATTGCCTTTGAGATTTCATCGGTCGTCTCAATTTTGAAATTGGATTGGATGGAAAACGTTGGATTTGTTTGCTTATTTGTATATTTAGGTACGTTCGAGTCTCTTTGCCACATAATTCTGTTTGCCACATCTATTCTGATACGTACGGGTATGTTTCCATTATATAATGAAGAAGTGCTATCCTTTACCGTAGTAAAACGTTGGTTCAATGACTCGTGATGTGTGAGGGTCGTAATTCGCCAAGTGACGAGTATTGTAGAGGCTACTGAAAATCAGTCGTTGCTCCAGTAAACCTACAGAGCTGTGCGTGATATGACAGAAACTGATTCCAAATTGACGCAATGTGACATTCAGTGAACCTCAGGCATTGAAATGACTAGCATCCAAACAAACTTTGATGGACATTACTAATTATAAACCTCTAATGTTTGTCTGTTTATGTGTCTGTTTATTTATGTGTCTATTTATTTATTTGTCTGTCGGTCACAATCCCGTTATTTTTGCGTTTAAACTGAGGAGCAAAAAAAACTTTTTAATATGTTGTCGGGGAGTTATGGGTAAAAAACGAGTTAAAATTGAAAATCGGCCAAGATGATGCGTTAAAATGAAATTTGGGTCAAATCAGTTTTCATATGTATCTTCGTATGTATGGTAGATGAGGCGTGGGTTTCTTCGAAAATGTCAGACAGTTGGACATGTGGTCAAGTTTGATGGTTTCCGAAATACGGGGAAGGTATAAGAGATATACCATCGGTTTCTTTTGCAAAGTGTCAGAGTAGAATACGTAGCAAGTTTAACGCTGATTACGGTGAAAGTTGAATAAGGGGAACGTGTAATACGCGGAACGTGGAACACGTGCGAAGTGGAATAAAGAGGAAGTGGAATAGGGGTAGACCCGTGCGCCGGTCCACTTTTTTCGGCAACGGCGCTTTAAATTTTTTAAACTGTCGGCGGCGGCTTACATCGGCTGAGGATTTTTACCGGCGGCTGACTTCGGAGCGCGTCAAACTTTTTATCGGTGGCGGCGGTGCATTTCGGCGTAAAAATCGGCGCCAGTAAATTTTCTGATTAAAAAAATTACAAATTTATAGTGTTTAAATTTGTATACGTAGTCCGGTGCGAGTTGTCCTTTCGGACAACAAAATCGGTTAAAATTTACTCGTGCTGACAGACAGACGGACAGACAATTTTTTTTGCAGATTCGGCATCTAAGGACCATGATCGAAACTCCCCTCCCCCTACTTCCCCACTTCAGATCGACAGGTTACAAACGTCGTGGTAAACGCATACGTCCTGTTACTTCGTGTGGGTCTAAAAACATCATGAATTCTTTGAACCTTTGTTGATATGAGAAAAATATAAAAAGTAGAAAATCCGTATGTACGTGGCGCAGTTATTGAAGGTAAGAGCCATCAATGCAAAAGTAGGCAAAACTTCATCGATTCAAGTTCGATTTAAAAATTTGACGACTCAACATTTTAAGAAAAGAAAACTCTATCGATAACACAGCTTTCCACTTCAAAAATTCAAAGTGCGAATTCTGAATATGTAAACTGTCCAAAACTTTTGTTGGCTGCAATTCCATCGGGAAAAATGCAAAGGATTCTTTGAACCTTTGTTGATATGAGAAAAATACGAAAAATAGTTATGTCTTTTGGTACGTACGACTTCGATTTTGAAAGTTTTTGGAGTTTGCGCCGTAAAATGTCCAAAAATAAAAGCGGCGGCTGGCGGCGGCGGGACGTTTTTTTTATTCGGCGGCGGCGCGATCGGCTAGCTGATTTAGAATTTTTCGGCGGCGGCGATGGGATTTTTTCAAAATTTTTCGGCGGCGATCGGCGCAACTGGCGCCGTCGCACGGGTCTAAATAGGGGGAACTTGGAATAAGGTGAATGTTAAATACGGGGGAAGTGAAATACGGGGAACATGCAATACGTGAACGTGGAATACGGGGAACGTGGAATACGGGGAACGTGGAATACGGGGAACGTGGAATACGGGGAACGTGGAATACGGGGAACGTGGAATACGGTAGAAGTGGGATACAGGGAACTTGGAATACGGGGAACGTGGAATACAAGGAACTTGGAATACGGTGAACGTTGAATACGGGGGAAGTGGATTACGGGGGAAGTGGAATACTGGGGAAGTGCAATATGGGGGAAGTGGAATACAGGAGAAGTGGAATACGGGGGAAGTTTAATACGGGGAACGTTGAATCCGGTGAACGTTGAATACGGGGGAAGTGGTATACGGGGAACTTGGAATACGGGGCACCTTCGGCTAGGGACACAATGCCCCACACGTCAAAATAACAATATTGGCAAGAGACCACCGATACCCAACTCGCACTCAGAAATTGTCTGCACTGCAGCGCTTCGAGTTATAGTGGTATTAGCGCTGAAACATATTTTGTTTGCGATGAGCGGCCGTCATATTTTGAAAATGTCAAAAGTCAACAACAAAACTCAACCTCTTTTAAAGCAAAGGGTTGAGGCGGTTGAGGCCTGCTTTACCAGAAGAAAAAAAAGTCAACTTCAACAGTATCACACATTGCTTGCAACGTTTTTTTTTATTAAATTGACATAATTATTCGAATTACACAATTTCAATATTTAAAAATGCAGGCAAGAAACCACAGGAACACCGTTTTACGTTCGAGGAAAAATGCATGACATTTGCAATATACAAACAGAGCCCCAAGTGTTACCGATTTCTATCGGGTCTATTTACAATGCCTTGCAAGGAAACGTTAATGACACATTCCGCTCATGTTTGTCTCAAAACAGACTTTAAAACTTTAGAGCTCCAATGTGAAAAGTCGTAATGTCTAGAATGAGAAAAATCGGTACATTTAAAACAGAACATATTTTTCAGTCAAAAATATGATATTCAATGTAACCACAAAAAGTATTGATCAAAAAATTTATTCAAAACGCTCTTCTTCTGAAACGGCACCTCGATCCAAAATGACATTAACGTCAATGTTCTAATAAGAAAAAACAGATAACAACATTTTAGAGAAGAGAACGAGTATATAAAAAATGACACTAAAATTTTACACCTGAGTTGGGTATCGGTGCAAGAGGTGCATAATCTACTATTATCGACATACAACATTATTAGAAGCAAAAAATTACGCTACGGTATGCCTCTAAGTATTTTATTCTTTTTTCCTCAAAAAATACGTCCGTACAGGTGTGGAAATGGAAACAGCTGGAAAATACCCAACCTTTGCATAAACACTAGAATTGATGCCACACGGTACGCGCCTCTACATTTACGAATTGTGTACAAAATGTTTGAAAAGTACTAGTCATTGAGAATGATTCGCCACGACATCTGACGGCTGATGATCCCTTCAAAATTGGATTTGCTACTTCATTTTTCTCCACTTGTAGTTTTGTGTATTGTAAATTGAACTCTCGTTCGACTGCTTCATATCAACTGAGTGAAATTTATTATTATTATGGATTTCAACGTGGACATAAACATGGAAATGGACTGGGATATTGATGATGATGAGCTACAGGTATGAGTTGATTAAAAATCAGTGAAAACACGTCCAGAGAAATGTTGAGAGTTTTGTCATTCATAAGTTTCGGTTGGAGGTTATGAACTTCGACAGAATTTCTTACAGAGATTGAAGATTATACGAAAAGATCAAATTCATTTTTCAGACTCTACTGCGCGAATTCGACAATTCAACGCTAGAACCTATAGACATCTCCCTGATCGAAAAGTAATAAACCAAGTTCCTCTCTTCTCTTATTGCATTTTGTTAAATTTATTTGTTTTCTTGTACTCAGATTATTGCAAGAACATGAGGAACTTGTAAACATCTCTGAGCGTGAACCTTCAGTGAAACCAGAAGAGATCACTGAGACCAATTTGGACGAGCAACACAATGACCAATTAAGGGAACAAGATCGCCATTCAGAGGTGCGTAATTTTTCTTACGAGTTATTTGAGGAGATGCGTCTGTCTCATTCTTAACATAAATTGGCTTTCCTCAGGAAGGAAATGCGCGCCGCAATTCGTGTGAAGTCAACAAGAGCAGTCATTCTTGTAATACCGAGTCTCTTCACAAGGATCACAACACTAGACAGCCAGACTCGAGTTAGTTGCAATTGTTTTTCAAGTCGCGTTCGTTACTAATTTATGTTGAAATTCAGACACGAGGCTGCTCATTTGTGACATTTGTAGTAAATCTTTTATCCGTAAGTACGCCATCACGAGACACATGAGATCTCACTCCGGTAAGTAGCTTACAGTCAAATAAGTTCTGAATAAAGAAAAACTTTTCTCTTAGGTGAGAGGCCGTATACTTGTACGGAATGTAAGAAAACGTTTAAACATAAAAGTCGTTTAAAAGAACATCAGGCGGTCCACAAAGGTGAGTGGTTGAGCCATGCGCACTTAACTGCCGTGCAAAGTATAAACACCTTGCAAACTGGATTTCACAAAAAAATTATTTCGCTGAATCCGATTTGCATGGTTTAATGCTTTGTAGCAACGGCAGTTAACTGAAGAAATAAAATTTTCTTCTTCAGGAGAAAGGCTTTACTCTTGTCCCCAATGCAATAAAAAGTTTAGCGTAAAAAGGTACGTAAAAGTGCATCAAAAAATCCACACAGGTGAGTAGTCAGAGCACTTGCACTTGAAAGTGAAGAAAAAATTGAAATCTATTTTTAGGAGAAAAACCGCACTGCTGTTTCCAATGTAAGAAATGTTATACGCAAAAATCCAACTTAAATCGTCATATGATGCATTCTCACAAAGGTAAGTACTTACATAATCATACTTTGAAGGAACTACAAGAAATGGAAACTTTATGATTCACTCAGATACACGTGGAAAACTATAGTTTGTGCGTCGTGGAAAAAATTACATTACTATAGTGTCATGAGGGTGGATGGCATTTGTTGTCCTATAACAAATTTGACCGGAAGTAGCAACCCATTTGATTTATCGATGATAAGTTTTTGTGTAAATTTGATTATCAAATGTAAGTGACGCGTGAAAATGTTTTCATTTTTTATAAAATCTTTTTATCGAATGCAAATGCAATTTGTTTTCGATTATTTTAAACAACCGTATTAGGTTGGCCAACCTGTTGTTGTATCTGCACATTTGTTTTGTAGTTTGTCCTATCGGTCCTCTTCCGTATAAGTTAATATTCGTGCGTTTCCCTTATCGACGGCTGGTTTGGGTGCAATTAAACCGAACAACCGCATCTTTTTTAAGGACTTGAATGAGTCATTATGGTACGTGAACGCACGACTAGCCGAAAAAAGTCGGCGACAGTGAGTTAACAGACCCACCTTAAGATAGTCAAATTTTTTGTGATATAGACTTATCGATCGATACGTTTTCGTAATGTCACGAATATGTTGTGATGTCACAAAAGTTTGTCGATAAGTTTTTTGTGATGATGAATTTGTGATAACACAAATATTTATCCATTTCAAGTGTGTGCAATTTTTTGTGATACAATTTTTTGCAATGTCACACATTTTTTGTGATGTGATATCACAAATTATTTGTGATGCAAATAAGTACAATTTGATCGTATTCATTACTTTGCGGTTCATTTTGTAAAAGGAAGATGAAATTTTGACGATGAACGACCACAATTTGTTTATGCTATCACAAAATTTGTATGACAAATAATTTGGGATGTCACAAATTAATTGTGAATTTTCCATATCACAAAATATTTGTTATAATACAAGAAAT
Source organism: Pseudolycoriella hygida (assembly GCA_029228625.1). Classification (NCBI taxonomy): domain Eukaryota; kingdom Metazoa; phylum Arthropoda; class Insecta; order Diptera; family Sciaridae; genus Pseudolycoriella; species Pseudolycoriella hygida. Next base: position 105,018,688 of record CM055406.1, read on the forward strand.
TGTATCACAAAAATTGTACACACTTAAAAGGGGTAAAAATTTGTTTGTGATATCACAAATTTTTCATCACAAAAACTTATCGACAAATTTTTGTGACATCACAAAAAATTTATCGATCGATAAGTTTTTTGCGATGTGACAAATATTTTGTGATAGTCACAAAAATTTATTTCACAAAAAAGGTGACTATTCCAAGGTGGTTCTTTATAGTCGGCATAAAACGGACCGAAAATTGTGCAACTTTGACCGATTTTCGACAATCTTCGCAAATAACTCTTTTAGATGTCGACCAACAAAGCGTGTAAGTAGTTTTTCCTTGGGGCTGGTGTCGAATCTACAGTTGCGACAGCTTAAGCATGTGAAAATGTCACAGATCCAGCATAACTCATCTAATTCAACTCAACCTTGGGTCGCGTATTTTTCCTAATCCGTTAAGGGGTTGCCTTACCTTCAGTGTTTATATACTTTGGAAAATCTCTTTCTTGAAACATGCGGATTTTCCGGCCTGATTTTGACACTTCAGGATTTTCCGGCCTGATTTTGACACTTTGGGATTTTTCGTTCCTCACGCACAGTGCACAGGCGTAACAGGTGTGGAATATTTGCAAATTTTTAAATTTTGGCTTGGATTTGCCGGACGCATTTGCTTAAGACAAATACCAAATTTTAATTTCAGTAAACATTTCCCATGTGTTTACTTTCTCTTAGATTCTTTCTTTTTCTCTCATATCACTATCATGAGCGCGCGGTAGCAATGCACCCGTGACGCAAGTCTTACACGCCAAATAATTCACAAGAGATTTTTTGGTAGACTGAGGAACATGTATACAGCGACTTTTTGACTTCCCCTCTTTGTGATGCACCCCCAGAAAATATTTTTTCTAGATTTCACGCAAAATTAAAATCGGTTCAGTCGATACGGAGATACGAATATATGAAATTTTCATTTTCTCATACAAATGAGTGAAAATCGGACATTTTTAACTGACCGATTTTGCAAACCTTCTCATTTTCTTACCTTGTTACTTTTTAGGATCTTGGAAACGGCTCCGACGATTTTGCTGAAATTTCGAGCGTAGCTTCAGATCATAAAATTAGTCGACGCTTTTTTTTCCTTAAAGAAACTGACTCATATTTCTGGGATTTAGTCGTTTCTAGACTCAGTCAGGATGACTCAATAACTCTAAAGCTTAACGAGGGGCACCCTAAAAGTTTCGGGAATCGGCTATATCGGCTCGTGTAAACTTTTCGCCAATTTACACAAAAATTAAATTGGTCTTTCCTGATTTAAAAATGATGATCAAAATGAAAATCGATCGTAGCGGTCAAAAGATACAACAATTCCAAAAAGTCATTGCAGAGAAAAAATGGATTTATCACGTGAAAATTTTAGAGCCATGATTTTCTACGACTTTAAATCTGGCTTGACTCCCAAATTGTGTATTGATCGTCTGCAAAAAGCATTTGGAGATGAGGCCCCATCCAAGACCACTGTTTATCGCTGGTTCGCTGAGTTTGAATCGGGACGCACTTACCTCAATGACGACTTTCGTGAAGGTTTCCACAGCCATCACCGATGGAAACATTGACCATGTCCGGAACATGATTGAAGCCGATCGACATGTGACCTATGCTGAGATAGCTACATCCCTTGGGATCGGGAAAAGTCAAATACAAACAATTTTACACGAACATTTACGCACACGGAAGCTTTGTTCTCGGTGGATCCCACACAAATTGACAGACGACCAAAAGGAGGCTCGTGTGAAATGGTGCCGAGATTCTCTCAAAAAATTCGACAATGGGGCGTCTGATTCAGTATATAGCATCGTAACAGGTGACGAAAGTTGGATTTACAGCTATGATCCCCAAACAAAACAGCAATCCACCGTTTGGGTGTTTCAAAATGAAGATTTACCAACAAAGGTAATTCGCGCTCGAAGCATCGCCAAGAAAATTGTCGCTACTTTCTTCAGGAAATGTGGTCATGTGGCTACTGTACCACTTGAGGATCGTAAAACAATCAATTCAGAGTGGTATGCTACGATTTGTTTGCCAAAAGTATTTGAAGAACTACGTGGAAAGAGTCGAAATCGCAAGATCGTCCTCCACCACGATAATGCAAGCTCCCACACAAGTGCTCTGACCACGACGTTCTTGGAGAAGAAAAAAATCAATTTGATGCTGCATCCACCCTACAGTCCCGACTTGGCACCGTGCGACTTTTATTTGTTTCCGAGTGTCAACAATAAGTTGCGTGGGAAGCGATTTTTATCTGCGGAAGCTGCTGTCGAGGCATATGAACAAGAAGTGGCCCAAATCCCAACTTACGAATGGACTCGATGTTTCGAAAACTGGTTTTTAAGGATGAAAAAGTGTATAGATTGTAATGGTGATTATTTTGAGAAGCAATAAAATCGTTTTATAGCCGATTCCCGAAACTTTTAGGGTGCCCCTCGTAAGCGTTAGAATGTCGCTGGAAAGGCAAAGTTGAAGAGTATTAGCGAACACTTGTTTTTGGATTTTTTCGAGAAATAATCCATTCCAGTGATATTGCCACTTCTAGAATAAGTGGGTCAGCAACGACAAAAATGAGAAATGAGCCTTAACTCTCAATTTATCGGAGCAAGAAAGTTGCTTCCAAGGGCAGAATTGTAGATAAAGAAATTTTAGCGAACATGTGTTTTAGCATTTTTCAACTTCCATGACGTTTTTTGATATTTCTCGGTTATACTCGACATAAGTTAGGTCGTCCAATGGGGCTTCCTAGGTTTATGGAATCATTGGACCCGTACGAAGTACAAAGGTCCTATACGTTTACTACAAACAATTTTATTGTAACATGGCGTATATCGAGGTGGGAGGGGGAGATCCTTCTATTATTGTCTAGAGATGACGAATCAGCAATAAAAAAAGGATGGTAATAAACGACCGATAAAACAATTCAACTTTAGCGATAAAAAATAATAAATGACCGATAATTATTTACCGATAAATTTTTAAACGCATATTCAAAGCATGATTAAAGCGCGAATATTTGGAGTAGTGTCCAAAACACCTGATAAAATTTTGTAAAAGGAAAAATTCCCAAGAGAAGTGACTGAAATGAAGATATCGGTTATCGATCATTTATTATTTTTTATCGGTAAAGTTGAATTATTTTATCGGTCGAATAAAATATCCCATAAAAAAAATGTTCTTCTGTCCGTCCGTCTCCGCTTTCCAAACGGCTCAACCGATCAGCCTAACTTTCCCTGAAAGCTACTTGCCTCCCATGATTCTAGTTCGAAGATGAGCAAAATCGACCAAGTAGCTCCGGAGATATGGTCGAAGAAGTGGAGGTCGGACATGACATTTTCGAGGGTCGATGAAACTTTTTCGCAAATATCTCAGCAAGTATAGCCCGGAAATTCATCGTTTTGGTGTCAAATGGGAGCGTCCATAAATGACGTCTGCTTTTTTTCGGACTTTTTGTCCCCCCCTCCCCCTGTCATATTCTGTCTGTTTTCCCGAATACCCCCCCCCCCCCCTGAAACCGACGTCATATATTTTGGTTATCAGAAATTGGAAATTTAAACAAAAAATAATAAAACTTTTGATTTGTTTCACGCATCAATGCCTTTTTTCGATGACAAACCTTTCATTATGTGAACATATGACAAACCTTACATTATTTAAACATGACACGCATGACAGCAATTGTGAGCCCAATTGGGTGAAAGTATTGAGCTGCCGTCGCTAAGAAAAGGTAATAATTTCAAATTAGGGCGCTTTTAATTTTAGAACGAATCAGTTAATGTTGATTAGACACATATTTTGTACGTACTTCTTGATTGAGTTTCGAAATTGAGTTTCTTGGCCATATACAAAAATAGCTTTTCGTCTATAATTCCTTAACTATGCAATATGGAGATTTATTATCATAGGCAAAGTTGTAGAAAATTAAATTTAAGCGAAAACGTGGGCGACATGAATTAACGCCCGGAGCAGAATTTTAGGGAATTAGCGCCCGGGGAATTATCGCCCGAAAAAATTTGAATTAACCCGTGGAATCATCGCCCGAGAATTATCGCCCGGACAAATGTGACAGTAATTTAAAGCGGGTAAATTCGTACAAGGGAAATACACAATTTGTATAAGGAGAATGTCATTCCGGGCGATAATTCCCCGGGTGATAATTCCAATTTTTTCGGGCGATAATTCTCCGGGTGTTAATTCCTCTCCGGGCTTTAATTCCCGTCACCAAAACGTGTTTCAGGGTTTTGGAAAAATATGGCCCAATTCTGGTATATGGCCTGGCCACTTCCATAATTGGGCAAGATGACCCGAATCTCCAGAACTATGAGAGGTAGAAAGTTGCTTCCAAAAGCAAAGTTGTAGAGAATAAAATTTTTGCGAACACGTGTCTCAGGGTTTTGGGTAAAATGCCTCAATCCTGGGATATGACCACTTCTAGAATTGGGAGGGATGATCCATATCTCTAGAACTATAAGAGGTAGAAAGTTGCTTCCAAAGGCAAAGTTGTATAGAACAAAATTTTAGAGAATACGTGCTTCAGGGTTTTAGGGGAAAATCCTTGGATATAACCATTTCTAGATTTGAATGGTCTGAGATGTACTTCGGTAGGGCCTTTGACATTACCTTGGGTAATTTCTATGGATCTTTGAAATTTTTATAGTTATAAAAGAACATAAAACTTTGGATTGTTTGCTTATTACTATATTAAGATACGTTCGAGTCTCGTTGCAAGATTTGCTCTATTTTCCACATCTATTCTGATACGTACGGATCTTTGGTTATGTTTTTGATATATTTTGGATATTTTTCTGGTATTCTCGGTTATATAGGGTTTCGTGATGAAGGTAACTTTCTCTGGCAACTTTCAACTTCAACGACAACGATTTTCTTCCAGCTACAAAAGTCCGTAAAAAATCGGAGAAAGGTGACGCTAATCAAAAAAAAAAAAAAAATTAAAGCGAAGTTGTGTTTTTCAAAAATTGCGTCACAAATGCCAGACGCACCAGCATAATGATTGGACCCGTACGAAGTACAAGAGGTCCTATACGTTTACTACAAACAATTTTATTGTGACATGGGGTGGATCGAGGTGGGAGTGGGGGGATGCATCTATTATCGTCTAAATATGACGAATCAGCAATAAAAAAAATGTCCGTCTGTCCGTCTGTCCGTCTGTCCGTCCGTCTCCACTTTTTTTTCCAAACGGCTCAACCGATCAGCGTAAACTTTTTTTCCCTGAAAGGTACATGCCTCCCATGATTCAAGTTTGAAGATGAGCAAAATCGATGAAGTGGTTCTGGAGATATGGTCGATGAAGTGACCAAAAACATGGCTTTTCGAAGGTCGGTGAAGCTTTTTCGCAAATATCTCAGCAAGCATAGCACGGACATTCCTCATTTTGGTGTCAAATGAAAGCATTTGATGTCACAAAACTGGGAAAAAAATTTTGTGGGAATCGGTACAGGGGTCTGGGCACTGGGACCAATGGAATGGACGAAATTGAGATTCTTGGCCATGTACGAAAACAGTTTTTCGTTCGTCTATATTTCCTTAACTATGCAATATGGAGATTTACTGTCAAAGGCACAGTTGTAGAGAATTAAATTTAAGCGAACACGTGTTTCAGGGTTTTGGGGAAATATGGCCCAATCCTGGTATATGGCCACTTCCATAATTAGGCAGGATGACCCAAATCTCTAGAACTATGAGAGTTAGAAAGTTGGTTCCAAAGGCGAAGTTGTAGAGAATTAAATTTAAGCGAACACGTGTTTCAGGGTTTTCGGGAGATATGGTCAAATCCTGGTATATGGCCACTTCCATAATTGGGCAAGATGACCCAGATCTCCAGAACTGTGAGAGTTAGAAAGTTGGTTCCAAAGACGAAGTTGTAGAGAATGACATTTAAGCGAACACGTGTTTCAGGGTTTTGGGGAAATATGGCCCAATCCTGGTATATGGAGACTTCCATAATTGGGCAGAATGACCCAGATCTCCAGAACTACGAGAGTTAGAAAGTTGGTTCCAAAGGCGAAGTTATAGAGAATTAAATTTAAGCGAACACGTTTTTCTGGGCTTTAGGGAAAAACGACTTAGTCTTTGGATATAAGCTTTTCTAGATTTGAATGGTCTGAGACGTACTTCGGTAGGGCCTTTGACATTACCTTGGGTAATTTCTATGGATCTTTGAAATTCTTACAGTTATAATAGAACAGAAAACGTTGGATTGTTTGCTTATTTGTATATTTAGATACATTCGAGTCTCTTTGCCACATCTATTCTGATATGTACGGGTCTTCGGTTATGTTTTTTCAACACTTTCACTTTTCATGCGCAAAAATTTTCGCGAAAAGAAGTAAAAGTCAAATTTTTGCAGTGTAAAAGCACAGAAAAATTATTTCATTGAAGGGTCTGGCATTTGCATCGAAGCTAAACGCATCACCTTTTTGCGATTTTTTTCAGAACTTTTGTAAAAATCATTTTACCTTAGACGCTTAATGTGACCCCCTATTCCGAATTCAGAACTTTTTTAAGCAGATCTAAAGACTTGCGTCACACCTCCTCTGAAAGAGGTCTCTTTGTGCTTATTATTTCATGGCTGCGATAAACTGGCACTCAATATAACTCTGTGAAAATCCTTACATCAAATATTGTCAGATTGTACAATGTACATACAAAGTCGGAATAAACTTTTTCTTCACAATTCTCTTTCATCTTTTATTTATTTTCTGCTTAAACTACATATTCTACAATATGCATAGATTTATATCTACATTTTCGGAAAGCAAAAGTTCATCGAAAACGGTAAATAATCTCTTCATTTATGGTAATGTCACACAGACGGTACCGACGACGATTCATAGACTTTCCTTTTGTGTTTTCTCAGTTTTTTGAGTTGAGTTATGCAAGTTTATGATTCATTCTTGGAATCGTAACATGGAGAGTAATTCATCTGTAAGACCACGTACTCTTTCATGCAAATTGTTTTTGAAACCAATATCTTACAGGATACTACCTCACTGAGCAGTCATCTTGTACAGTAAAGCTGAGTCAAAAAAGGCAATAGAAGTTTACAAGCCAATCAGCGCCGCATACACAATATATAGTTGTGATATTTTTATGTCTTACCAAAATTCAGGAGTTACCGGAAGAGTGGAAGACCAGCATACTTTGTCCTATACAGTGTTCTATTCGCTAACCAATTTTTTTAGCGGAGCTAACGCTAACGCTATTTGGAAAAAATATTAGCGAAACTAGCGCTTATTTATTTATTGGACCCGTACGAAGTACAAAGGTCCTATACGTTTACTACAAACAATTTTATTGTAACATGCATCTATTATCGTCTAGAGATGACGAATCAGCAATACAAAAAATGTCCGTCTGACTGTCCGTCTGTCCGTCTCCACTTTTTTTTCCAAACGGCTCAACCGATCAGCCTAAACTTTTTTTTCCCTGAAAGGTACATGCCTCCCATGATTCAAGTGCGAAGATGAGCAAAATCGATGAAGTGGTTCCGGAGATATGGTCGAGGAAGTGACCAAAAACATGGTTTTTCGAGGGTCGGTGAAGCAAATATCTTAGCAAGTATAGCACGGAAATTCCTCATTTTGGTGTCAAATGAAAGCATTTGATGTCACAAAGCTGGGAAATATACGAAGATTGTACCACATTTCCCCAAAACCGAGAAACACGTTTTCGCTTAAATTTAATTCTCTACAACTTCGCCTTTGACAGTAAATCTCCATATTACCTAAAGAAGGAAAAACTGACGAAAAACTGTTTTCGCATATGGCCAAAAATCTCAATTTCGTCCATTCCATTGGTCCCAGTGCCCAGACCCTTTGACCCGATTCCCACAAAAAAATTTTTTACCAGTTTTGTGACATCAAATGCTTTCATTTGACACCAAAATAAGGAATTTCCGTGCTCTACTTGCTGAGATATTTGCGAAAAAGCTTCACCAACATTTGAGAAAACCATGTTTTTGGTCACTTCCTCGACCATATCTCCGGAACCACTTCATCGATTTTGCTCATCTTCGAACTTGAATCATGGGAGGCATGTACCTTTCAGGGAAAAAAAAGTTTAGGCTGATCGGTTGAGCCGTTTGGAAAAAAAAGTGGAGACGGACGGACAGACAGACGGACAGACGGACATTTTTTTTATTGCTGATTCGTCATATCTAGACGATAATATATGCATCCCCCCTCGTCGCACCTCGATATACCCCATGTTACAATAAAATTGTTTGTAGTAAACGTATAGGACCTTTGTACTTCGTACGGGTCCAAACATATCAAGGGACCCGTACGTATCAGAATAGATGCGGCAAACAGAGTTCATGTTACGAAGAGACTCGAACGTATTTAAGTAAATATTGCCTTAACTCTTAAGTGTATGAAATTACGTCCACATTAATTTGTAATGGATAGGGCAATATTGAAAAACCCGTCCGAAGAAACGGTGTAAAAAACCTTTCCGAAAACACAAAATTGACCCCCAAATATAGAAAAATGTTCTACTCAATTTTGTCTACAACATAGAAAAAACCATCTTTTGGGCTAGGGTCGACCTTATCGACCGAATCGGCAATATATAAAACGTCCGTCCGTCCGTCCGTCACCGCGATATAACTTGAGTAAAACTCAAACGATTTTCAAAGACTTTTTTCCCTGAAAGGTAACCACAAAAAATCTTTTATGGGATTGAATCTGGGCACTGTCGGCCCAAGAGCCGCCGAGCTAGGGCCGTTTAAGTGGTTTTTGGTCTTTTGTACATAAAAACATAACTCGAGTAAATCTTTTCCGATTTTCAATTTTTTTTTGTTTGAAAGATCTAGGCATGACGGACAGTTTATAAAAGAAACTTTTGCCTGTGCTTAGGTCTCAAGTGGGCCATGTCGGTCCGAGGCCTCTACTTAGGGTCCTAGGTCGGTACTAAGGTCGACCCTAGCCCAAAAAATGGTTTTTCTATGTTGTAGAGAAAATTGAGTAGAACATTTTTGTATATTTGGGGGTTAAGTTAAGTTGTTTATTCAAGATAAAATCTGTTACAAATTTCTTGTGCGATACAATAGTGGTTAGTGTTCAGCTTTTACATTACATTTAGCTTTTCATACTATGAATGACTTCCTCTTTTTTTATAATTTTTATCTGGGTTAATTTAGATTATAATTAGACAGAAGAAAATTTACAAAAAACTTCAAATGAATTATTAAAAAAAAATTAGCTAATATCACAGTTGGGGTTGTTCAATACAATGTATAGATTAAGGGATTTTCAGAGTTAACGGTTTTATTCCTGAAGCTCAAGTTGATCTTAGAGATTTGTTGTTGGATCGTGGGTAAATTAACGAGGTTGTGCAGGTCAGTTGTTTTATGATGAGACGGTAAACGGAGTATAATTTTGAGACATTTATTTTGTATCAGTTAAAGATGTTTCAAGTGGATTTTAGCCCAATTGCCCCAGACAGGACACGCACTCAGTAAGACACTTCGAATAATGGATTTGTACACTAGAAGCTTGTTAGGGACGTTCAGCTTGGATTTTCTGTTGTTGGTACAGTGCTCCAAGTAATTTAAGACTTAAGAGCTTTGGTGCATGATAAGTCAATGTGAGGTTTGAAGGTGAGTGTCTTGTCAAGGGTAACTCCTAAGTACTTAGTATAGTTTCCCCATGCCTCTTCCGAGTGTCGGATTAAAATACCCTGAGATGGGAGCCATCTTTTTGCCTTTCTTCTGGTGAATAAAGTCGCACGGCACTTATCGTTGTTCAGCTTGATTTTCCATTTGGCTGCATAGTCGGCTAACTGTTTAGCGGCTGAGTTAAGTCTTTTCATCATTTTGAACGGGGATTTACCTGATTGGTAGAGACATGAGTCATCAGCGAAAAACGCCTTTTCGCACCTAGTTATGATTAAATCTGATGTGAAGATGTTATATAAAGTGGGACTCAAGACACTACCTTGCGGGACACCGGCAGGAATTTTAAAGACATTGGACCTGTGGTCTTTTACTGTTACATAAAAAGATCTCTTCAAAAGGAATGATTGAATGATCTTAGTGAGATACAGCGGAAACTTGAGAGAAAACATCTTGTGTAGGAGTCCGTTATGCCAGACACTATCAAATGCCTTTTCAATGTCAAAGGTAATCATGCCGACGGTGTGTTTTTTTAGGGACTCCTGAATGTAGTTGCACACTCTCACCAGCTGGTGATTTGTGGAAGGATTTGATCGAAAGCCGAATTGTTCATTTGGTAGAATACCGCGTGCAGACATATGAGCATGCAGTCTTGCAAGTATTAGCTTTTCAAAGACTTTGCTGAGCGAGTTCAGCAGACTAATCGGTCTGTAATTGCTTGGTAAGGCATGGTCTTTACCAGGCTTTGGAATTGGAATGACCTTAGCACATTTCCGTGCTTGTGGAAAGTAAGATAACAAGAAGCAAGCTCTGTAAATATGCATTAACAAAATTATTGCTCTTTTCGGTAATTGTTTAAGTAAAATATTATTTATGGAATCGTCCCCCCGGGCTTTTCCTCGCTTTCAATTTGCGGATAATCTTGGATACGTCGCGGGGGGTAGGCATTGCCGATTCATTGATAACGGGGACGAAGAAATTGGCACTGTTAACGGACATGCCTACAGAGAGTTCTGTAAGTGGGTCGCTTCGATTTTCAATGGTAGTGCTGTGGGCTTTACAAAAGGAGCTACCCAGTAGGTTCGCCTTATCTTGGTCCGTGGTCAGGAGGCTACTGTTCGATCTGAGAGGAGGAACTTGGTTAGTGACATTTGTGAAAATCCTAGTCACTTCCCAAAGTTTGCTCGAGTACTTCTTTATACGAGATAACCGATCATTCCACCGTGAATTTCTGTAAAGATTAAAGTCCTTCTTAATTTGCTTGTTCAGACGATTAACTATCGTTTTCAATTTCCTCTTTTCGTCTGGTACTTGATTACGTTGGACTAGACGACGTAAGTAGTTTCTAAGTGCCATGAGCTGGCGAATAGGGTCGTTCAGGGACGAAGATTGGCTAATCTCCTCAATGAGGGGCACATATCGTTCCTCACCCTTTTTGATTGTGTGCACAAGGTTGGAGATCGTTGCATCAATCAATGGTTTCGAATTCAACTGGCGGGGAGCCAAATTTAAGTTGATGTTGTCATCAATGTATTTCTTGAAGCACTGCCAGTTGGCTTTAGTATAGCAACGCCTGTAAAATGTGACTGGTTGATAAGGTTTCGTGAGCTGTAGCCGGAAAGCTACTGGTAAGTGGTCTGACGATAATTCATTCAAGGTTTTAATGTTCGCAGCATCAATGAGTCCATTAGAAAGAGAGAAGTCAACAGTGGAGGGAGCGGTCCTATTCGCCTGTGGCGGAAAATACGACGGGGTTTCTGGGAAGTGCAAGAACAAATTTCTCTTGCGCAACTCTTTAAACAATATCTTTCCTGCAGCATTACTTCTCATACAGTTCCAGAGCCGATGCTTGGAATTAAAATCGCCGCCGAACACAAATTTGGTGCGCATCGACGCCATGCGGATAATATCGTTTCTGAATGATTTCAACTTGATGGGGTTTAATTTCGAGCCAGGAATATAGACAGCGGGTGAATTTTGTGCTTTCGGAAAGGTTTTTTTACACCGTTTCTTCGGACGGGTTTTTCAATATTCTCTCGGCAATTTCCAATACAATTTAATGTACACGTAATTTCAAACACTTAATAGTTAAGGCAATATTGACTTAAATACGTTCGAGTTTTTTCATAACATCAACTCTGTTTGCAACATCTATTCTGATACGTACGGGTCCCTTCATATGTTTTTTTGAACCATCGCCTATTTTCTGCCATTTTGGTGGTCACCCTGATGCACTACACACCCAACCCAACAATTTTCGTGTAAAACCTCTATCTCAAACACCCAGCCAGTCTCATACAAAATGTGCTACCCTACATATTACACACACAAACACATACATATGGGCTTTATATGACGCCTTCTAAAAGCACAGCGTTTTCCATGTTGCAAGCACTGAAATGAACCTATGAGACTCCGTCTTACTTCGAGCGGGTCCAATAATTATTGGAAAACAACCTCAAAAACCGGTTTCTTTGTAATCGTTAAATTTTTCCTTCGTTTATTTTATAACGAAAATTCATGAAAATTCTGAAAATTAGAAGCCCTTATGTTGCCATCTATTAACAACGACATCGGCATACACATACATGCGAAAACAACAAGCGTAAGACTACGAAGGACACTATCTGTCAAGCAGAATTAGATGCAGCAGCAGAGATACTCAAAAGCTTGTAAACGTAATACCTTTTTCATTCAGTCGTTGCGAAATTTTCTGGAAATTCGGTCAATCAATGTAATTACATCGAGAATTATGTGTACACAACACATAGTGAATCTAACGACAAAAAAATTCATTAATCTAATAAATCCAAGAAAAATCTCGTTCTCAACTCGAATCAACAACGAAATATTGCATAAATCCTTCCTGGGGCTGTAGGAAAATTGTATTTACAAACGAATAAAACACTCAACTTGATATTCCTTATTCAACTATTTAGATCGCCTGGGTGTAATCTGTAACATTTGCTAATTGATGTTTATCCTATTTTCCTTATAAGATACTTTCAACTGGATGGTACCATATATAGTACAAAGGAAGAGATATTGTATAGCCGACGTATCGTATGTAGTATAAAATCAGTATAGTATATATATATATATATAGTATATATATATATATATAGTATAGTATAAATCAGTTCTGTCTGTTTTCTCTCTTGTGTTTTCTTAAGTTTGTTATGTACGAAAAAGGTTTTTTTTTGCTGTCTTCAGAGCTTTTTTTTCTGAAAAAGTCGTTGTTTTTGGAGATATGGTTCGTAAAACATTATTTTGTAAGTTGGTAATGTGATTGTACATTATTTGAATCAACAAACAGTCTTTTTTCATTCGTTTTTTATATGAATTTTCTAGAGCAATTGTTTTTGCTACGCTTTTCAAGATATGTGTCTTTAGAAATATTTACAAAGTATGGAGTCGAACGAAATAGGGTAACACAATCTTTCAACTCTTAGGTGCCATTCAAGTAGTACGTACGCTACCCGAATTCTTTTCAGATTGATTTCTTTTTTTCGGCTTGTGAAGTTGTTTTTCTGGTTTCGATCGATCCTAGATCAACCTTTGCGAAGGCCATTATTTTTCGAAAAAATTAAATGACGTAAATGAGTAGGTGACGTCTTCTATGCTAAGGCGGTAGTACGTCGAGTCGGGAAAACAGCTATCTTTGTATTCATAGCTCAGCGCCTTTATGCATTCAGAGAATTTATTGTTGAGTAAACCCAACTAAGTGTCATTCGACACTTTTCAAATCTCTACGCATTAAAGCCCGCAAACTTGGAATCAAGCGTAGAATACAACTCATTACGTATCATGGGCGCGCGGTAGCGATGCACCCGTGACGCAAGTCCCCATACGATCAAAAAATTCAGAAGAATTTTTTTCGTAGACTTCGGAACCATATATACAGCTAAGTTTTTACTTTTTCCCCCTGCGTCGTACCCCACGGAAAATATTTTTCCTGGATTCTATGGAAAATTCTAAGGCGAAGTGTCTTTTCACTCATTAAAATCGGTTCGGTGGATCCGAAGATATGACCTTCAGAAAATCGTCATTTTCCAAAGTTAATGCAAACATCCTACGTTAGTTAGTTAGTTGCTTAGTTAGTTCCAGGGTCATTTGTATGGAAACCGACTTTTCGCCTCGTGCTCGAAAACGGCTCGATAACTTTTCTTGAAATTTTGCAGGGACTTTCGGGTGGGCATTCTACGCCATATGAGATTTTAAAAAAGGGGGTACCGGCCTCGTTTGGGCACCAGGGCTCTTAGAAGGCGCCATATAAAGCCCATATGTATATGTTTGTGTGTGTAGTGTGTATGGTAGCACATTTTGTATGAGACAAGGTTGGGTATTTGAGATAGAGGTTTGGTGTTAAAGGGAAAATTGTTGGGTTGGGTGTGTAGTGTATCAGGCTGACCGCCAAAATGGCGGAAAATAGGCGGGGACTCAAAAAAAAAAACTTTTGATATGTTGTAGAGGAAGTTGAGTGGATCATTTTCGTCCATGGAAGTAGTAGCCGCCGCGCATCGGTTTGGCGGCGGCGGCGGCGGCTCAAAAAAACTTTTGATATGTTGTAGAGGAAGTTGAGGGATCATTTTCGTCCATGGAAGTAGTAGCCGCCGCGCATCGGTTTGGCGGCGGCGGCAGCTCAAAAAAACTTTTGATATGTTGTAGAGGAAGTTAAGGCGATAAATTTTTTTCTTCAAAATTTGTGTCCTTTTTTCTTCCAAAAAGGGTTTAACTTTGAGGAAGTGAGTGCTAGGACAGTGTCATTTTACATTGACGGCATGAGGTCAAGAGCAGCAGCAGGTAGCGATGGCATCAGTGTGAAGATTCTGAGACGGTATAAGCAACAACTGTCTGAATGTGTCTCCCGCTTAATTAACAACTGCATCAAAACTTCTCATTTTGATGATATTCTCCACGAATCTGCGAATGGGTGATATACACTCACTTGAGCAAGCGTTTTCTGCTTGTGTTCGCTTCGTATATAGGTTGAGACGATATGACAGTACTCATGGTTATAGAAATCGTTTGTTGGGTTGTTCGATTGTAGATTATCTCAAATACAGACGGTGCGTTCTTGTACACAAGCTCGCACTTACGAAGACCCCTAATTATTTACACTCAAAGCTACGTATGGGCCGAGCTACGCGCTGCCGTCAGTTCCTTTTGCCGCGGAACACTTCAACTCAATATAACCGGTCGTTTTTTGTACGATCTATCTCTAATTACAATCATGTGCCTGTAGACATCAGAAAATCTAATTCAATTGAGCGATTTAAGATCTTGTATCTAAATCATGTTATTGACGGCGCCTCTGCTGGTACTTAAATGATACGCGGCTGATGACCAGGGCCGTAGCCAGGGGGGGCGCAGAGGGGGCAGAGTTTGCGCCCCCTTTAGAAATATTGCAACCTTCTCAAGAGATTTTCTTAGTCAGCTAACTTTTCACATATATTCAGATTGAAATACAAGAGCTAGACAATAATTAAATAGAATTAAATATTAGAATAATTCAATAAAAAAAATTTTCGCTGCGCGGCTAAATATTTCTTAAATGAAACGCTTCAACAAATAAAAACAAAAATCAATCTCGTTAATCCGTAAGCCTTGAAAGAATATAATTGGTGCTTTCAGGTAACGTATTTTGGAAGAGAATTGTAGACTCACTTTTTGAAAACGTATGTTTGTACGAAAAAGTCACTAGAATTAGTCCGTTGAAACACACAACAATTTAGCTAAATTTACATACATTCAAGCCAAACTGTGAAAGTCTGTAAGTCTCATGTTACGCTAGTCGGGTATTACAGGTATTTTGGGCTTAATCTGATGCCAAAATTTTGAAATGGCCTAACCATGAAAGTCAAAAAATTTCGCTCGCTCCGCTCGCGACTTAAAATATTATTGAAAGATCAGAAAACAACAATCTTAACAAAATTTATATCAAGACGCTTCTACGTTCAACTGCTTTGTGCGAATGTTAAACTTCGGACAGAAATCTTCACAACACCTTATAAAAGTTTTCCATTGTCATATACGATAGATACAGCTTATTTACTTTTATAACACTGGTGAACTTTGGGGGCGCGCGCCACCCCTGCAATATCAGTCTGGCTACGGCTCTGCTGATGACTGTCGGTCTATCTCAATTGTACATGTGGCATTCATGACCTCAGTACCTCCATAGCCTAGCTGACTGTCAGAAAATCAAATTCAACTGAGCGATTTAAAGCCTTGCATGTAAAGCGTGTTGTTGATGGTGATGACACCTACCTACCCGGAACTTAAAACAAATTTGTCAAATGGCTGTCGATCTATCTCAGCAGTGCATGCGGTATTCATGACCTTTGCTACCTCGAGAACTTACCTTTTTTTTCAGAAGTAGTGAAATTGCTCCTAATTTTGAGACCTATTCAAGCGTAGTTTTCTATTTCAGTATCGTTCTGTAGAAGCTGTGCTTCTAACAAAATAAAATACAAATGTACTGATTGATAATTATATTTATTATTAATGATGCGTATTAGTCGAGCGTCGAAGGTGAACTGATATGATGCAGTTCGTAGCGATACAATGATCTGGCGTGAAATGATTATGGCGCTGTAGTGTGAGCCACTACAGTTCTGTTTGCATTGGTATCTGTCAGTATCGAGCAAAATTGTATATATTTATGTTATTTTTTTTTTAGCTTTAGTTCTCGTTACTTTTTTCTCTTTTAGTTTTAGTTTTAGTATAGCTTGTAAGTCCAGTGTCGTTGTGAGGACATCTGGAACATTTATACAAGGATTAATTTTCTTTTTGTTCCTTAATAAATTGAATCGATTGAAGCGACCTTCAGCTAAAGTTATCGTTTTACCGAAAGGTGATGACACAAGTGATGTGGCTAATTATAGACCAATATCATTGCTGTCTTCACTCTCGAGGCTTCTCGAAAAGATCTTGTATGAACAAATTTACGAGAGGTTAAATTCGATGTAGTTTTCTGACATGAAGCAATTAGGTTTTTTGAAGAAATCAAACACTCTAGCATGTTGTTCGGACCTCTGCTCGAATATCAGGAATGAAAAGGGCAAGCAAATGGCAGTTAGTTGCTGGTTCGTTGACTTCAAAAAGGCATTTGATCAGTTACTGATAGATAAGCTGAAGTCTATTGGCCTTAGTGGACCTGCTTTTGGTTTATTGTGCAGTTATTTGAGCGACAGGAAAAACAGGAAAGAGTTTGTCAGTGTAGGCGGAGTAAACAGCTCCACTCTGAGTGTGAAGTGTGGGGTTCCTCAGGGTTCAACGCTATCGTCTTTGATGTTCGTGATATTTCTTCATGACCTGTTTGACGAAGGTTTCAAGGGTAAAGTTTACCTTTACGCTGATGATACGACCTTCCAATTCCAATATGCAGCGAGAATGCTAGAAGACTGTGGTGACTGGCAACACTGTAACGTCAAATAAGAAATTTTTTGCTCCGTCCGATATTTTCTTATTAGAAACGGATTATTTAATAAATTTTACTAAAACAAGGTTACAAAGCACGATTGAATGACCAGGAAGATATTTCAGTTGGAGTACGCGTGAATATTTTATTGGTTGGTCTATTATTCATACGACACAAGCACGCTTGCCTTCATGGAAAACCAATGTTCAGCTGATAATAAAGCATAATCATGCCCGTTGTGTGCTAAAACGAACCAGGGTCATGTTAACGTAACCTGCAGGCTTTGCAAAATTCAGATCCACTACCACTG
>CM055406.1:105036578-105051517 GCA_029228625.1 Pseudolycoriella hygida
AAGCAAACAATCCAACGTTTTCTGTTCTTTTATAACTGTAAGAATTTCAAAGATCCATAGAAATTACCCAAGGTAATGTCAAAGGCCCTACCGAAGTACGTCTCACACCATTCAAATCTAGAAAAGCTTATATCCAAGGACTAAGTTGTTTATCTGAAATTTTTATGTCTACAACTTTGTCCTTGGAAGCAACTTTCTACCTCTCATAGTTCTGGACATCCGGGTCATCCTGCCCAATTATGGAAGTGGCCATATAACAGGTTTGGGCAATATTTCACCAAAACCCTGAAACACGTGTACCCTAAAATTTCATTCTCTACAACTTTGCCTTTGACAGTGAATCTCCATATTGCATAATTAAGGAAATAAAGACGAAAAACTGTTTTCGTATATGGCCAAGAATCTCAATTTCGTCCATTCTATTGGTCCCAGTGCCCAGACCCCTCTACCGATTCCCAGTTTTGTGACATCAAATGCTTTCATTTGAAACCAAAATGAGGAATTGCAGTGCTATATTTGCTGAGATATTTGCGAGAAAGCTTCACTGACCTTCGAAAAAACATTTTTTTGGTCACCTTGTTGCTGATTCGTCATATTTAGACGATAATACATGCATCCCCTTAACTCCCACCTCGACCTACCCCATGTTACAATAAAATTGTTTGTAGTAAACGTATAGGACCTGTGTACTTCGTACGGGTCCAATAAGCAAGTCAGTACAATTTTTCATGTAGCATAGTGCCCAGATTCAATCCCATAAAAGATATTTCGATTACCTTTTAGGGAAAAAAAAGTTTTTGAAAATCGGTTGAGTTTTACTCGAGTTATCGTGTTGACAGACGGACGGACGGACGAACAACCTTTTTATTGGTGATTCGTAATCGATGCTCCCCACCTATTCTCAGGTCGAAATTGGGGTGGTTACAAAAGTCGTGGTAAACGCATAAGACCCCTTTTCGAAGAACTTCGTTCTTCGTACGGGTCTAAAAATGTCCGTCCGTCCGTCACCGCGATAACTTGACTAAAGAAAGCTCAACCGATTTTCAAACACTTTTTTTTAATGGAAGGTTATCGAAATATCTTTTATGGGATTGAATCTGGGCGCTGTCGGCCCAAGGGCCGCGAGCTAGGGCCGTTTATGGGGTTTTTGGTCTTTTGTACATAACTCAAGTAAATCTTTTCCGATTTTCATTTTTTTTTGTTCGAAAGATCTGGGTATGCCGACCATTTATGGAATAAACGTTTTTGGATTTGAGTCCTTGGACTTAGCTAGGGCACTAAAATCGAGTCTCTTCTAGGGTCATACGTGTATTTTGTACATAACTTGAGTAAATCTTTTCCGATTTTCATAATTGTTTTTTTAATCGACAGGTCTATGAAAACTCAACTATTTGTAGAAGAAACTTTTTTGAGATTGGGTCCTAGGATATAGCTAGGGCACTAAAAACGAGTCTCTGCTAGGGCTCTACATTTTTTTTTTTACAAACCTCGAGTAAATCACTTCCGATTTTTATTTTTTTTTTTGATCGAAAGGTCTACGACTGTCTCCTGTTTTATGGCAGAAAATGTTTTGATAAGAAATCCTTGGACTCAGTCAGGACCCTAAAACTGAGTTTCTACTAGGGCCCAACTTGTTTGGCTACATAAATTGGATAAATACTAACTGATTTTGTTGTTTTTTTCTATTTGAGAGGTAATCGAGTACCGAATTATATTCGAAAACAAATTTGGACCCGGTGCCTGTGCTTAGGGCTGAAGTAGGCCTCAGGTCTGTCCTAAGGTCGGCTCTAACCAAAAAAAAATTTTTTTGTTATGTTGCAGAGCAAATTGAGGGAAACATTTTTGTCTGTAGAAGTATGTGTCTGAGGCATATCCTTATGGCCCTAGGTCGGTTCTAAAATCTGCCCTAGACAAATAAATAGTTTTTCACTATGTTGTAGAGAAAATGAGGGAAATATTTTTGTCTATGTAAGTATTTGTCCGAGGCCTTTCCTGAGGAACCTAGGTCGGCCCTAGACGAAAAATGGTTTTTTGCTATGTTGTAGAAAAAATTGAGATGAACATTCGAGCAATTCGAAGCCGGCGACGTTTTGAACGTTTTTGACGAAAATGTAGACAAATTTCAAAAATTTCTTTTTACTGCACGGCAACGTCTCCCTGGACTTCAACATCCATCCATCAAATACTACCGATTACGTCAGCAAAAGAAAAACCGAAAATTAACATCGGCACAACAATCGCGGTCATCAAATCCGCAAAGAACAGACACAAAAGCAAAGCAGAGACGACGCGACAAGTATCAATACGACCTAGCACAATATTGGTACTATAACCAAAGGAAAAAAGCAGTGCGAATGGTAATGACAAAATGCATCTCCAAACAGTGCAAAATCAAACTGGAAATAATGGAAAACCACATCAACAGTATTTTCGAAAATGCAAATAACCACACGATCGACTCATATCCGGTCTCTGAATGCCACCCTAACATTTTCCTCAGCGAAGAGAACATCAAAGATCAAATCAAACGTATGCCAATGGATACATCAGCGGGCCTTGACCGCGTACTGGTGAAGACACTACGTCAACTCAATGTAGCCAAGTCAATAACAGCAATAGCCAACACGATGCTCAAAACCGCATATGTTACAAAAGGCTTTCGACAAGGAAAGATAGTCTTTACAGACAAAGAAGGCGATGTTAGCTGCGTCAACAACTGGAGGCCAATTACTATCTACTCAGTGATCAGGCGAGTGATCGAAAAAGCACTTGATACCATCGTGCGAACGCAAATTTCTATTAACTGCAATCAACGTGGAATTGTCAACGGCATACCAGGCTGCCATATCAATGCCAGACTAGTGAACGCCTGCCTAGCAAATGCTAAGAAATCGAAGAAAAACTGCATCGTTGCTTTTCTAGACATATCAAAAGCATTCGATAACATTGGCTATCTCCACATTTCCAAAACGCTAAAGTCGAAAGGGCTATCGGAAAACATAAATGATCTGATTATGAGTCTGCTTTCGAAAAACACGGTGGTGATATCGCTTGACCGAGGATCATCCAAGCCAATACCAACCAACTGCGGAGTCCCACAAAGAGGACCACTGTCACCAATCCTCTTTAACATCGCAGTGGACTTTATATACGAGGAAATATGTGATCCTCAATACTGCTCCGAAAATGGTTACGCTCTTAACGAAGAGTTCGACTCTTTATGTCTATCAGGATTTGCCGATGATAACGCAGTCACATCGCACTCAGAAGAAGCAGCTACCAGAACTATCGAATTGATACAAACCCTCTATATGATGATAGGCCTTCGGATGAACCCGGATAAAAGTCAAGTGATAAATATCCAAAACTGCACACTGGTACTAGGCAGATTGAAGCTATCAAATGGCTGTGAAATCCAAAGTCTTAAAGCTGATGAGAAAATAAGATACCTTGGGTGTTCGTTTAACTCAGAATTGGTTTTTGATGACGCATGCATTGACACACTGAATGGCAATCTAGACAAACTTACATCATCACCGTTGCTGAAACCTGACCAAAAGCTCAATGTTATAAATCAGTATGTCTTCCCATTTCTTGTCTATCCGCTGCAAGCCGCACCCATTATAAAAATCCCGAAATACGTCACAGAAGGTTTAGACATAATGATACGACGAACAGTGAAACCAATCATCGGACTACCGCAACGAACAAATGACCACATGTTCTACTCTCCCCGGAAACTACGCGGCCTCGGTCTTTTCACAGCATCGTGGGAAGTATACCTTCAGCACTACTCGCTTGCTTCAAAACTTTCACGCATACACGACGGATTATTCCACTCAATATCAGATTTCTCAACCGAAATTGAGGTCTGCAAGAAAGATCTGGCCGTGATAGGTGACAAAACAACACCCCTTCGTGCAGCCCTCCGTAAGAACGAATTCGAAAACTGGTGTAAACTCAAATACCAAGGTGTAGGAGCGATTCACTTTTCAACCCATAAGTAATGACTTCATATACAACAAGAACACCCTTTCATCTTCGGAATGGGTATCTGCTATTAAACTTAACACAAACTACGCTAACCTCAACGGTGTACCAGGAGTTAGCAGCATTTCCAACCTTTGTCGCAAATGCGGCAAAGAGAACGGATCCATACCTCATGTCACTGGGAATTGCTCATATAACAACCGCTCGTCATCATAGCGTAAAGCATTACCTTTCAAAACTCTTACGGGAAGTAGGATACGAGTGCTACGAGGAAGTGTATGCAGTGGATACCGATGGAAGCGCCCGTTTCAGTGATATAATCGCCTTCGACCCAAAATCATCCAGAGCTCACATCATCGACCAAACAGTAAGGTACGAAACTAACGACCAAGGACAAGATGACGCAATTATGAAGGAAAAAACGGCAATAAACGACCCATATCTCTAGAACTATGAGGGTTAGAAAGTTGTTTCCAAAGGCAAAGTTGCAGAGAATCAAATTTAAGCGAACACATGTTATGTCTCAAGGTTTTGAGTAAATATGGCCCAATACTGGGATATGGCCATATCTAGAATTGGGGTGAAGACACATATCTCTAGAACTACGAGAGTTAGAAAGTTGCTTCTAAAGGCAGAGGAAAGCTTTCTAGTAGTACACACCTCGTTATCATGGGCGCGCGGTAGCGATGCGCCCGTGACGCAAGTCCCCATACGAACAAAAAATTCAGAAATTTTTTTTTTTCATAGACTTCGGAACCATACATACAGCTAAGTTTTGACTTTTTTTTCCTTGCGTCGTACCCCCCTGAGACCTAGTTAATTGGATT
Organism: Pseudolycoriella hygida; assembly: GCA_029228625.1. Classification (NCBI taxonomy): domain Eukaryota; kingdom Metazoa; phylum Arthropoda; class Insecta; order Diptera; family Sciaridae; genus Pseudolycoriella; species Pseudolycoriella hygida. The sequence continues at coordinate 105,041,396 of CM055406.1, forward strand.
CCTTGTAAAATTTTGATTGAAATCGATATTTTACTCATTAAAATCGGTCCAGTGGATCCGAAGACATGACCTTTAGAAAATCGTCATTTACCATACAAAATGTGCTGCTTCATATAATCCCAAGTTAATGGAAACATCCTACGTTAGTTCCTTAGTTAGTTAGTTTAGTTAGTTAGTTAGTTCCAGAGCCATTTGTATGAAAACCGACTTTTTTGGCTCGTGCTCGAAAACGGCTCGATAACTTTTCTTTAAATTTTTCAGGGACCTTCGGGTGGGCATTCTACGCCATATGAAAGGGGTACCGGCCTCGTTTGGGCGCCAGGGCTCTTAGAAGGCGCCATATAAAGCCCATATGTATGTGTTTGTGTGTGTAGTGTGTATGATAGCACATTTTGTATGAGGCAGTTGTTGTGTGTTCGAGATAGAGGTTTGGTGTCAAAGGGAAAGTTGTTGGGTTGGGTGTGTAGTGTATAGGGGTGACCGCGAAAATGGGCCGGGGGCTCAAAAAAAAAACTTTTGATATGTTGTAGAGGAAGTTGAGGGATCATTTTCGCCCATGGAAGTAGTAGCCGCCGCGGCTCGGTTTGGCGGCGGCGGCGGCTCAAAATAATGCAAAACATTACAATCACAACAAAAACCCTTTTTAAAAGAGAAACTTGACGCAAGTCCTCGTCCCTTCTTCCAAAACAACTGATACCAATTTTTGTAACGCTTGCAGTTTCGGAACGCACAAAATTCTTTTGAAATATTTTCACTTTTGATTAAAAAAATGCGTCACAAATGCCGGACCCCCCAGTGTTATAGTTTTTCTGTTCTTTCAGCTTTCACAATGCAAAAATTTGACTTTACGGGATGTATGGCGTATTTTTGTACAGGAAATCAAACTTCTGCGCATTAAAGCTGAAAGCGTAGAAAAATTATTACATTGGCGGGTCCGGCATTTGTGACGCATTTTATTAATCAAAATTGAAAATATTTCAAAAGAATTTTGTGCGTTCCGAAGCTGCAAGCGTCATGCGTCACCCAAATTCATATCGGTTGTTTTGGAAGAAGGGACGAGGACTTGCGTCACATTTCCCTCTTAAAAAGGGTTTTTGTTGCGATACATATATAGTATTGTAATGTATTATAAGTAGTAGAACTAGTAGAACCGTAGTGGGTGACTAGATCCAAACGGCAGGTAATCTATTCGCACCAAATCATAAATATCCATTACTCAACCAAATTCTGTTGCTATTCATGCAAATCGTATATGCAAATCTTTTGCCTGACTGTAGGATTTACGAATTCTTTTCTAACTCTTCGAAAAGTAAACTCTACTTTCGTGGAAAATTGCGTGAAAGAAATTTACTTTTGTGCATTGTTTAGCATGAGGAATGTGTATGGCATGTTGATAATCTAGGTAATAAGGCATAATTCTAGGTGCACGAGCATATAATCAATTCCAAAATGCTTACACGGTAATTGGAACATGCATAATACATTGAGCTATGGATGTATAATAAATTAAGGTATTAAGCTTAACACTTTCCGGCAGATACATATACACAAATTAAGTGCATTTTTCCTCGCACGCAAATAGAAAAATTACTCGGTAAATACGAAGGGTGTTGGCTTACTTTTGCATTCAGTTTACAGCATTTAAAATGCACTTTGGAGAGGTTGTTATATTTGTTTTACTCACAGAGTAAATTTCAATTTTAAGGAGACGGTTGTCACACTGTATGCGAATTAAAATTCAATTATTTGTTCTCAATTTTATAAATGGATATCGTGCTAGGAAGGTTTATAATGTTAGACCCGTGCGACAAGAAAATTTTTTGAAGATGCAGTCATCACAATGGAAAATCTTCCTATTGTGGTGCTTCACTAATTGATGGCGAACTTTCTTACAATTTTTCTGAAAATCTGTGGCGTCACAAGTGAACGCATCACCAATCACGGACTCAGTGAACGAACAATAACGATAAGTGACAAGTGAACGAAACTCATCGATCAGCTGTGCGATGTCGACATCGAAAGTTCTGGCATTTATTATTACCGTTGTTGACACCGTTTTGTTTATATAAATTAAGAGTAAATTTGTTTAATAAATCATTCCATCTTGTGATCATTCTCATAAAACAACGCGTTTTATTTACAAGAACCACAAACTGGTGACCCCTGACTTTAAAGAACACAGTTCCGAAGTCACAAATTTGAACTTTGAAAGCGAACAACTAGTTCAAGCAAATCAAATTTAACTTACAAAATCAATTTAATCCTCCGTGGATCAATTAAATTGAAACGTTGGTGCTCTAGCAAAAAAATTACCAACCATCCAATCTTCAAAATAAACTTCAGTCATTTTAACTTCAAATTCATTGCGCAATAGGCAATCAAACTCGAAATGTCAGACACTGAAGGTGATCAAACACTGCTTAGCAGCCAAACAGATGGCTCGGACAATGTAAATGATTTTACTTCACAGGTTCAACACAACCAAGGTGGGCAAATATCTAATCCTACCTCACAACAAGGCACTAACTGCCATGCCTCCGTAAGTAGAATTCAAGTCAGAGTTCCACCGTTCTGGAAACAGAACCCACAACTCTGGTTTAGGCAAATTGAAGCACAATTTGCTACAGCCAATATCACGCTAGACCTAACAAAATTCAACACCATTGTCGGAGTAATGGAGAGTGACATTTTGACAGCGGTCAGCGATATTGTGCTTAATCCTCCAACATCCAATCTGTACAAAACGATAAAGCAAAGGCTTATCGCTCACTACGCAGAGACCGACAATCGCAAAATTAAAAATCTCCTTCATGAACTAACATTAGGAGACATGAAGCCATCGAATCTGTTACTCAAAATGAGAGAACTCTCATGTGGCAAGTTCGGTGACGACCTCTTACAAACTCTCTGGCTACAAAGGCTACCACTCAACGTCCAAAGAGTACTATCTGTGGACAAAAGCAACCTCGATGCGCTAGCCGTAAAGGCAGACGCAATGGCGGACGTAGCCGAATTCACAGCAGTTCAAGCAGTAACTGCTGAAAATGATAAAATCAACGATTTAGTTCACACTGTTTGTACACTCGAAGGCAAAATCGAAGTTCTCAAGAGAGATCTTCGTGCGTCTAATAAAAGAAGCAAGCAGTCATCACGACATCGTTCCCAAACGCCATCAAAGGCTTCCACTGTGACAAGTAACGATATATGCTTCTACCACAAAAAATTCGGTAAACTAGCGAACAAATGTAAAAAACCATGCAGCTTCAAAAGCAAGCCGTCGGAAAACTAGAGGGCCGGTCGAATCCAACGACGTTTGACCACGGCCCCACCATTAGTCGTTTATTTGTCACAGAAAAAACGTCAGGGAAGGACTTTCTTATTGACACGGGCGCTGACATTAGCGTCGTTCTCCCCAATTCCAAAGAAAAAGGCAACTCGCCAGGTCTATTTAAACTTTTTGCAGCCAACGGCTCGCAAATTAAAACATATGGTAGCGAAACGCTCACCTTGAACATCGGGTTACGACGGCCCATACGCTGGGTATTCGTAATTGCAGACGTGCAAACTCCCATTATCGGTTCAGATCTGTTAAAAAAACACGACCTCTGGATTGACGTAAAAAACAACATGTTAAGGGACAACATAACTAAAATTTGCACAAGCGGAAAGCTCATACAAATCAACACTCCCTTAGCTGTCAAAACACTATCCAACCCTTCCGCTTATCATCAACTAATACAGGAATTTCCAGACATCCTGGACCTCACAGCCATCAAAAGATACTCCAAAAAGCACAACGTTAAGCACCGAATTATTACAAACTGTCAACCAGTTTTCTCAAAACCTCGCAGGCTTAACCCGGAGAAACTTAGGATCGCCAAAGCCGAGTTCGACCAAATGCTTGAACTAGGTATTTGTCGTCCGTCAAACAGCCCATGGGCTTCGCCATTACACATAGCACCGAAACCTTCCGGTGGCTGGCGCCCATGCGGCGATTACAGACGACTCAACGCAAGCACATTACCAGATCGCTATCCGATCTCTCACATACAAGATTTCAACAATTTTTTAAACAACAAGGAAATCTTTAGCGTTATTGACCTCGTAAGAGCTTACAACCAAATCCCTGTAGCTGAGGAGGATATCCAAGAGACAGCTATAATCACTCCTTTTGGGCTCTTCGAATTCCCCTCAATGACGTTTGGGTTGTGCAACGCAGCTCAGACCTTTCAACGCTTTGTCAATACCATTATACATGACCTAGACTTCTGCTATGCTTATTTGGATGATATCCTCGTAGCATCAAAAAATGAACAGGAACATTTACATCATTTACGAATCCTACTAGGAAGGTTAAATGATTATGGTATGGTCATAAATACAAACAAATGTACTCTGGGGCGGCCAGAGGTGAAATTTTTGCGATACCTCATAAGCAAAGATGGCACTAAGCCGCTAGACACTAAAGTTAAGTCTATTTTCAACTTTAAAATGCCTGAAAATGTTTCGCAGCTGAAGCGCTTCCTTGGCATGCTTAATTACTACAGACGCTTCATGCCACACGCAGCCGAAACTCAAATACCTTTACTAGACTCCACCAAGGGTAGCAAAAAGAAGGACAAAACCTTACTCAACTGGACTCCCTCTATGAAAGAGTCCTTTCAAAAATGCAAGGACCAACTCACAAATGCCACGCTTCTTGCACACCCTGCAGAAAACGCACAAATTTGTCTAATGGTTGACGCTTTCGACAGTCTAATGGTTGACGCTTTCGACACGACTATCGGAGGAGTCGTCAACCAATTAACCGACATAGGTTGGGCCCCACTCGCATTTTTCTCTAAAAGGCTCACGTCCGCTGAAAGCAAATACTCAACTTATGATAGAGAACTTTTGGCAATGTGCGCAGCAATCAAACACTTCCGAAATATTTTGGAAGCACGTACTTTCACGATCTTTACTGATCACAAACCTCTCGTCTTCGCTTTCAGGCAACAAAGCGACAAAGCCTCCCCGCGTCAGCTAAGACATTTAGACTACATTGGCCAATTCTCAACAGATATTCAACACATCTCAGGGAAGGACAATGTAGTCGCGGATACCTTGTCACGCACAGACACAATCGCATCAATTTCTTTATCCAGTTCCCTTGATTACAAACTGATATCCCAACATCAGGAAGAGGATGCAGAATTATCACAACTAAAAGCACGAAAAAGTGGACTCAGATTGTTGAAAATAGATTTCAACAATGTCCTTTTAACGTGCGACGTTTCAACGGACACTCCTCGTCCCTTCATTCCAAAAACTCTACGTAAACTTATTTTTGAGCAGGTTCACAACCTCGCACATCCTGGCGTCAAAGCAACCACGAAATTGGTTAAAAACAATATCGTCTGGCCTACGCTGAACAAGGATGTGCAGATTTTCTGCAAAAGTTGCATTCCCTGCCAAAAGAACAATGTACAAAAGCACAATAAATCGTTACTAGGTCAAATTAAACCAGATTAAAGATTCGAACACGTCCACATCGATCTGGTCGGACCTCTTCCTTCATCTGAAGGTTTCAGGTACTGCCTTACATGTATCGACCGTTTTACGCGCTGGCCAGAAGCCATCCCAATCAGTGACATTAAGGCAGAAACTGTCGCCAAGGCATTCTTCCTAAACTGGATCTCGCGATTCGGGTTATGTAAAATACTTACCACTGATCAAGGCGCTCAGTTCGAATCAGAACTTTTCACAGACCTCAACAAACTCCTCGGTACACGTAGAATCCGTTCGACGCCTTACCATCCCCAGGCAAACGGTATCATAGAACGTTGGCACCGCACGCTCAAAAAATCTATCAAATGCCACGCTAACAACCGCTGGACGGAAACTCTGCCAACAATTTTGCTAGGATTACGTTCAGTAATTCTAGAAAACTTACAAGCCTCGCCGGCCGAGTTGGTTTACGGCACAAATCTTCGTTTTCCCTACCATTTTTTCGAAGAAGCCAAACCCAACATCAAAACAGATCCTAACAGCTTCGCTGAAAGATTAAAATCCGTAATGAATAAACTAAGACCTACTCCCGCAAGCAATCACAACAAACAAATAATATTCGTGCATAAAGATATGGAAACTTGCACGCATGTCTTCGTCCGAGGTAATTAAGAAGAGCGAAAAACATTTCACAATCAATTGCAATTGTAAACACAAACAGATATCAATCGACAGGCTCAAACCAATGTTCTTGCCTAATGCAAGCACTGATGAGCCGATTCAGCGAAAACACACAAAGAAGAAAGTACGCTTTTCAAAATAATTTAGCAACCCTACCTGTTCTAAATTATTTCTCACGACGACTTTCCGCTAGGCATAACGGATACTCTCTCAATCTGATTACTATTTAAACCACTCACGAAAGGAAATTACCTCCAACAAAAAACTTCAAAATTTAAACTCAATTTACACCACTTCAAACACATTCAAAATTTTTTCCGATGGCAACGCCAAGTGAAAACTCAACACCTTCATATTTACACTTACTTCTGACCGAAATGAAAAGCATCAAACGCTCCCTCAAGGAGCAAAAATGTGAGTTAGCTTCTCTACGCGCCACAACACTTGAAATTCAATTGGCACTTGAGACTACGACCTCATTCACTTCATCACGAAGTCGACGAACATCATCAAGGCCCGGAAAACCATTTTCCGACATTAATTTGGCCCACGAACACCGCACAAGCAAACCTGCTTCAATCGCAGCTCAAGAGATTTGCTGGTACCACCAGAAATTTGGAGCAGCCTCAATTCATTGCGTCCAACCATGTGCATTTTCAAAAATGCCCTCCAAAAAGATTTCATTAAGAAATTCTAACAACAAATCGAAAACGGTAACACCGCCATACACAGTTACGGCACACGCTCAACCACCCACTAAACTTGAAAATAACAACCTTCAAATCGCGGATTGGAACGAAACCGATTCCCTCGAAGTAACCCGCGGGCCGCAACTTTCAGACTCCTCGTCGTCATCTGGCTCAGACGAAGAGAAGTCTTACAGGAATTAATATAAAAAAAACAAAATAAACAACTCTGTTTACAAAACACAATTTATTTTTATTTTTTTCTTTTTCTTCTTTTTAACATAGCTTCGTCCTGAAATTTTTTCATAACTACGTTACTTGGAGGGGAGTAGTGTGGCGTCACAAGTGAACGCATCACCAATCACGGACTCAGTGAACGAACAAGTGAAAGACAAGTGACAAGTGAACGAAACTCATCGATCAGCTGTGCGATGTTGACATCGAAAGTTCTGGCATTTATTATTACCGTTGTTGACACCGTTTTGTTTATATAAATTAAGAGTAAATTTGTTTAATAAATCATTCCATCTTGTGATCATTCTCATAAAACAACGCGTTTTATTTACAAGAACCACAAATCTACGAATTGATCTATTCTCTAGTACATGCGGCCTAAGGCCAAAAATATTGTATTGGATCTACACGGCGATCTGAGAGATCCGGACTCAGCTATGCTTCACATATTTGGTGGCAAAGATGCGACATAGTAACAGTTTGTGGCACCCTGTACATGTAACATTAAATTCGTTCGCAAGAAATAACGAACGCACTCATTATCGAGTGACATATTATTGTCATTGAAAGTTAACGCAAGTTAACGCATTAGTCCGTAAGATCAGTCGATGTATAAATACGAGTTGTTTATATGAAATAAACGCATTCTCACTTGTGGACTCAAGCTGAAAACATCTTTCATTTTCTACGCTTCCCACAACTGGTGACCCTAACGTTCAATAAGTTCGCTCCCGCAAACGGTGACATTCAACTTTCGAACTCTACTCGGTCATTAGACACTAGAACAAAATTTTGTTTTTCGTGTCGGCTAAGGAATATCCCTTGAGTTATCTCATAAAATTTTCCTTACTTGAACTATTCATTATACACTATGGCTAACGAAGAACAAACTTCTAACGTTCCGCCTGTGAATAGTGGAGTCACAAATAATCAGCACAATGTTAACCGCATTCAGCTGAAAGTTCCGTCGTTCTGGAAAAAAAATCCAGAACTTTGGTTCCATCAATTAGAGGCCCAATTTAATACGTCTAACATTACGACAGAGACGACGAAGTTCAATCATGTCGTAGGCGTAATTGAAACGGACGTGCTTGACTATGTCAGTGACATAGTCCTCACTCCTCCTGCTTTGGTTCCATACCAAACAATAAAAAAAAGGTTAATCAAGCAGTTCGCTGCTACTGACTACCAAAAACTCAAGTCTCTGCTTGAAGAGCTCACCCTCGGCGACCGTAAGCCAAGTGATTCACTCCGTAAAATGAGGGAGTTATCATGCGGCAAAGTAAATGATGAGTTCCTGCGAACTCTTTGGTTACAGAGACTTCCCACAACCATTCACACTGTGCTAGCTACTAACTCATCCGCACTGAATGAGTTATCGGTATTGGCTGACCAAATGTCCGAGGTCAGTCAGACTGCCGCCTCTGTGCAAGCAGTGGGCACGGCATCGAACTTTTCACTCGAGGACCTTGGTAAACTTGTCTATAAGCTGAAGTGCAAAATCGATAGTTTCGAAAAACTCTATCGTGAGCCTAATAAAAGTAGTAGACAAGGCAAGACAAGTCGTTCTCCGACGCCAGCAAGAGCGTCGTCCGTCTCGAAGAATAAGCTCTGCCACTACCATAAACGTTTTGGTAAAAAGGCGAAACGCTGCAAAAATCCTTGCAGTTGGGTAAACAAAAAGTCGGGAAACTAAGCGGCCGATCGAACGCGGCATTCGATCACGGGCCAACCCTTAGCCGCCTTTTTGTTAGTGAAAAAACATCCGCACGAGATTTCTTAATAGACACTGGGGCCGACGTTTCCGTCATCCTACCAACATCACGAGAGAGGCAAATGCATCATGTCTTTTTAAGCTTTCCGCCGCTAACGGCTCGCCTATAAAGACATTCGGAAGCAAGTTAATCACCCTAAATCTTGGTTTACGACGTCCAATTAAATGGATTTTCGTCATTGCAGACGTGCAATCGCCAATCATAGGTTCTGATTAACTTAAAAAGTACGATCTACTCGTTGATGTTAAAAATGGCAGACTCGTGGACAATTTGACCAAAGTAACCGTTCACGGCAAATATGTCCAGACTAACGCATCGATTCAGGTTAAAACACTTACCAATATCAACGTGTATCATGCGTTAGTACAAGAGTTTCCTGCACTTTTAGATCTATCTTCATTTAAAAATGCGACAAAAAAGCATAACGTTCAACATAAAATTGTCACGAACTGTCAACCAATTTTTTCAAAGCCACGACGTCTCAACCCTGAAAAACTGAAAATAGCTAAATCAGAATTCGATTCAATGCTTAAGCTAGGCATTTGCCGGCCTTCGGACAGCCCATGGGCTTCACCCTTACACATGGCTCCTAAAACGGCCGGTAGGTGGAGACCATGTGGCGACTACAGGCGACTAAATGCCCATACTGTACCTGACCGTTATCCGATCTCACACATCCAGGACTTTAATAGCTTCCTGGAAGGCCGGTCGATTTTCAGTGTTATTGATCTAGTCAGAGCATATAACCAAATTCCCTTAGCGGAGGAGGACATACAAAAAACAGCTCTCGTTACGCCATTCGGCCTATTCGAATTTCCGTTTATGACGTTTGGCCTGTGCAACGCTGCTCAAACCTTCCAACGCTTTCTAAATAGTATCATTCAAGGTTTAGACTTCTGTTTTGCTTACCTTGACGACATTTTGGTCGCATCAAGAAGCGAAGAAGAACATTTACAGCACCTACGCATACTGCTGGGGCGTTTGAATGACTATGGCATTGTTATTAACATGGACAAATGTGTTTTCGGCAAGCCAGAAGTTGATTTTCTGGGTTACACAATAAATAAATATGGAACTAGACCATTGCAATCCAAAGTCTCGGTAATCCTGAACTTCAAACAACCGGATACCGTGAACAAACTGAAACGTTTCCTCGGTATGTTGAATTATTACCGTCGTTTCTTACCCTTGGCTGCTCAAACGCAAATTCCACTGCTTGAGTGCATCAAAGGTAACATAAAAAATGACAAAACACCAAT
>CM055406.1:105075261-105092273 GCA_029228625.1 Pseudolycoriella hygida
TTTTATTCGCGCGAATAAAATGCATTTTCTGGAATATTTTTTACCTTTGTTTTCAGTTGACAAAGTTTTCATTAAAACTGAAGGATTGTATCATTTGTCAATTTTTGGACATGATGGGACATAACAAATATGAAACATTTGTGTTTAATTTGTGTTTAATTTAAAAATCGCAATCGCAGAATGTATAATTACTCCTTTACAGCAAGCAATACAATAGAATTGTATGTTCGAAATTTATTCACCTCAGACAGCATTCCGAAAGTTAAACAATTCGGTCAAGAACTTTCTCGCCACTCCGCGGAGCTCCGTTAACATCACAAGTTTATACCGTAAAACAATAAACGAACTTTCGGAGCTTTCAATTTTAATAACGAATGATATAAAAAGGTCAGATTCTTTCATTTTCATGAAAAAATAGGTTCATATCGTTGAAGTTATACCTAGATTTTCATACGAAGATAATTTCATAATACATTTTCCTTGTATAAAATGTGACGAAATCAAATTTTCCTTGTACAAAATGCTACGAAAGATGTTAAACGTAGGCTTCACGTACTTTCGTCGCGTTTTGTACAAGGAAAATGTGTTATGAAAATATCTTGGTATGAAAATCTTGGTATAACTTCAAGGACATATAATTCTTGTTTTAAACCTAGGGATGCCTTAATGGAAAATTTCCCGAATTGAGATGAAGTAAAGTTTTGCTTCTGACGGATGCTCATGTCAAATCTTAATAATTGGCCATTTGGGCGTGTCATTGAAAACGTAGAAGGAAGTTTGGCCAGAAAACTTAACATAAAGTGTAACCGCATATGGATGCATTTTCTATCAACATTGCGCTACAACTTACTTGATGTTTTAAGTATGTATGTATATATTTAAATAGTGCCTAAAAAAGACTATTCGCACATGAATTAAGGCGAGACATGGATTTAATATTATTTCGCCGCGCGGCGAAATAATATTAAATCCATGTCTCGCCTTAATTCGTGTGCGAATAGTCTCTCTTGGGCACTATTCGCAGTGTGTGCGAATAGCGGCCAAGAAAGACTATTCGCAGTGTGTGCAAATAGTCTCCAAGAGATGCTATTCGCACTGTGTGCCTTTTTTAAATGTCTTATTTTCACAACTTCTAGCTTAAACGCATGAATTGTATTATTTTTGAATTAAAATACAGTGAACGCTCTGTATAATGAAATAGCTAGCATTCTCTTGGGAATAACTCTCGAACCCCTGGTCTGATCTCACTGAATTCCGAACTTAACCTGAGGAATGACATTCTTCGTCGAATAAAACAAAAATCTCCAAGATCGATTGAGATTTGCTCAAGTTATCGTGTCTCCAAAATATGAAATTGTTACAGACATTTTCAGTATTTAACGTTTTTTTGTGAACATTTTTCATAATTTCAATCACTTTTTGCTACAGACGTTTTTGAGAGATTTAACGGCGTAAGACCCTGATGACTTTCAGTCACGGGAATTATGTTTAAAGTTAATTTACTGGATTTGACTGCAACGTATTCCTTAAAACGGATGGTGCTCCTCTACTAACTGTTTAAACAATCGATAAGACGGAGTGCTAATTGTACATGTCGTGGTGATGTTGAATACGATGCATTGGGGAGTTGAGTTGAATGTTTGCATCTGGCTTCTGTAAGTAAAATGTCTGATGTACAGTTCCCCGGGTGAAGCGCTGAGGTCTGTGAAATGTGATTCTTGATGACAGTTGAGTTTTCGTGTATCCAGGAATGATTTTGTACAATAGAATTTAATCAAATTGGAGACGCCGCGTCTCGAGCGAGTTCATCTTCAGTCGTTTCAGTCTCTCGTTATATGCCGGTTTGGTCCATTTGAATCGATAATAAAGCATCCTAGTGAATTTTCGTTGTATTTTTTCTAATTGTTCTTTGTATTTGTCGTAGGATTCCAAACGGAACTGCAGTATCCTAATCTATTTCTAACGTAAGCGTTGTATAATTTTACAACACTGGCTGGGTTCTTGAAATTCTGTGTACATCGAAAAATAAAACCTAACATTTGATATGATTTTTTTGTGATTTTAGAGAAGTGGTCTTTAAAACTGTGTTTGTTATTGAATGTAACGCCGAGGTCGGTTTTTGATGTTACACTTTGGATTTCAATATCATTGATTTTTTATGTGAAGTTGGGAGAAGTTAGGATTTATCCAACTTATGTAAGTGAACACGTTGGGGCTCCTGACTGAGTCCAAGGGTTTTCAAAAAAATTTCTTCCATAAAACGGGAGACAGTCCTAGACCTTTCGATCAAAAAAAATTTGAAAATCGGAAGAGATTTACTCGAGTTATGTACAAAAACATGTAGAGCGCTAGCAGAAATTCGTTTTAGTGCCCTAGCTATATCCTAGGGCCTAATCTCAAAAAACTTTCTTCTACTAATTGTTGGGCTTTCGTAGACCTGTCGATTAAAAAAAACAAATATGAAAATCGGAAAAGATTTACTCGAGTTATGTACAAAAAACACGAATGGCCCTAGCATAGACTCGGTTTTAGTACCCTAGCTAAGGTCAAGGACTCAAATTTAAAAAAGTTTCTTCCATAAATTGTCGGCCATGCCCAGATCTTTCAAATAAAAAAAAATTATGAAAATCGGAAATTATTTCTAAACATTATTTCAACAAAAAAAAATTAAAAAAAATCAATTTTGCCCTTAAATCCGTCCCATACCACCGTCGGCCATTTTGTTGGCCACCCTGACACACTACACACTAGACCTGCCTCCTTTAACGCCATTGATCACCTATTAAATCGCTCCGGATTTCATCCGATCCATAGAAACTTTTTTTTTGTGGACCATTTGACACCGTTTTCCGGGCGGGCTCCCTAACTTTTCGAAAACTTATTTTCCAGTACATTTTTGGACAGGTCTACTACACACCCAACCGAACAACTTAAATTCAGGGCTCCCACACATCCAATATTTAAAAAATTGTCCGTTTATACTTTTTTTTCGAAACGGCTGCACCGATCACCCTGAACTTTTTTTTCGCTGAAAGGTACATTTGTCCCATGGTTCAAGTTCAAAGATGAGCAAACTCGATCGGGTAGTTTCGGAAATATGGTCTTGTGTTCAAAGTTTTGATTTCCTGAAAATTACAGCGCTTTCTTTAAAACAAAATTACGTTGTGTTAAAAAAAATTGCGTCACAAATGCCGGATCCACCAACGGAATAATTTTTCTTTACTTTCAGTTTTTGCGCTGCAAAAATTTGAATTTTATTTCTTATTGCGTAGATTGTTTAGAGTAAGTTTACATTTTTGCGCGTGAAAACTGAAAGTGTTGAAAAATTATTCCGCTGGTGGATCCGGCATTTGTGACGCAATTTTTTTAACACAACGTAATTTTGTTTTAAAGAAGGCGCTGTAATTTTATCAGGAAATCAAAACTTTAAACACAAGGTTCCGTTCAAACAAACTTCTGCGTATTATCAGCGATAGCGTCACCTCAAGCATGTCATTAATTTTGGAAGCAGACTTACGGACTGCGTCACACTCTACCTTTAAAGAGGTTTTTGTTGAGATATCAGTCGTTTCGTAAGTTTTCAGTTGTTGTCCACCACCTTAAGCTACCATCGGAACATTTCGTATCACCTTCGCCTGCCTTAGGAACACTTCGTGTCATTTTCGGCTACCTTGGGAACACTTCGTGTCGACTTCGGCTACCTTCGGAACACTTCGTGTCACCTTCGGCTGCCTTCAGAACACTTCGTGTCACCTTCGGCTGCCTTCGGAACACTTCGTGTCACCCTCGGCTGTCTTCGGAACACTTCGTGTCACCTTCGGCTGTCTTCGGAACACTTTGTGTCACCTTCGGCTGCCTTCGGCTGCCTTCGGAACACTTCATGTCACCAATTCTTCTCAGTGATTCATATAACTTTCCTGAAGAAACCAACTCTCTAGGTATTCTTATTCAGAATTTAGCAAAAAATCCAAGATGGTGTCACTCTAACAGTTGGCAGCCATTTTCTTAAAATGCTAAAAAATTCTCCTGACCAAACTCTATAACTTTCCCGAAGAAACCAACTCTCTAGTATTGTCATTCCGAAGCTAAAATTCGAAATAAAAAAAACCTAATTTATTGCATGTGAAAATTCAAGATCGCGCCGGTTTGACTGCTCGCAACCATTTTCTTAAGATCCCAAAAAATTCTCGTGACCAAACTCCCTAACTTTCCCGGATTGTCACTCCTGAGCTAAAATTCGAAAACTCCAAGCATTACCTAAAAAACCCTCAAAATTGACCACTTTTCCACATGCCACGGCTTTTCCAGAATTTTCCCGGAAAAGCGGCATGTAAAATTTTTCATTTGCGGCCGAGACTGACGTTCCCTGAAAATTTTAAGGAAATCGCTCGGGCGGTTCTCGAGAAAAAAAAGTAGATAGATACATACATAGATACATAGATAGATCTTGGACACACAACACAGGAATAAAATTTTGATTATTTTCAAACATATTTTTTCCATTTATATATAGAAATTGGTCATCTTTGATTGGCGATATCTCGGCTCGTTTTCAACCGATTTTGATGAGGGTGGGCTCGTTTTTTTTAAATAATTTGGAGGGGGAGGAGGGCGAGGGGAAAAAACTCAAATGTTCACCTATACATCGTGTCTTGTCCCAAAGGTGTATGTATGGAGTTTTTTGGGTTTGTGGACGTTTTTTTTAGGTGTGGGGACTGCGTCACGCTCTCTGCCACCGCTCCGAGTATGATGCAGCATATCGCTAACGTTAAAATCCGAAAATTTTCAGTGTACTATTAATGGTTTACAAAAGAGGTCCAACCATGCGACCTAGTTGTAGTCAATATATTAATTTACATGTTTCTGCTCGGTAAATGCGTCATTACCTCGTCGCAAGCGACTAGGAAAACGCACTTACCGAGCATCAACATGTGAAATATTGTACCACAGTGCTTCCAAATATTTGTTTTGACTCGTAGGATTACAGCATTCGCCTTCGGCTCATGCAGCAAACTTCCTACGAGTCAAAACAACCAATTTCGAAGCACGTACGTAATGTACTAATAATTATATAATTGACGCCAATAAATGAAACTAACTAACTAGCTACATGTTTTTTCTGCACAAAATATACAGCACGTCCAAAGTGAAACTCATACGAAACGCAAAAAACTTTTGTTTGTGCATTTCGTATGAGTGCCGTTTTGGACACGAAATATGAAATTAACAAAGAAATTGATCAGAGAAATAAAGTAAACATTTTTGGTACATCGTATTACAAAACAAAAAACGATTCAAACTCATCCACTCATGCACACATATAATAAGCATATTTTATGTGCATTAAAACTGAATCGCATTAGCTCCAAGTATACGATTCGCAATTCACTCAGATTCGAAGATCGTGTGGCGTAGTGGTTGGCATCGTTGATTGCGGCCCGGGACGTTCAGTATTCGATGCTCAGCGCGGGACTTTTTTTAATTTAATATTTCGACTTTGGCTGCTAGTTTCCGTTCTATACAAAGAGTTTACCAGTCTAGACGGATAAATACTGACATTAATAGTAGATTATATTGGATGCGTCGGAAGTAATTCATTACATGAGGGATCAATTTGTGCTACGAGCGGAACTCACAAGTGTGATTTAAGCAACAAGCTTTAGAAACTGTTAGTTTAAAAAGTGTAGAGTTATAGCCGAAGGTGAGGTATGTAACTACACTTTTTAAACTACACTTTCCAAAGCGAGTTGCTTAAATCACACAAGTGAGTTTCCGAGTTAACAAAATTGATCTCGAATTAATGAATTACTTCCGACGCATCCAATGTATGCTGTTTTATTTGCTGACCTACCCGGAAAATGGTCATTATATGTTTGTTTACCACCTAAGGGAACGTCCATTAATTACGTACGCAAGAAAATGTGATTTTTGCAGCCCCCATCCCCCTGTACGCATCCGTATATTTTAACCAACACACCCCTCCCCCTCCTCACTTTGTACGTACGCAAAAAGACTAAAAAGTTCAGATAAAAATAATTAATTTTGAAGCGATTTTGCATATTATTAACTTTGAACCGAACAAAATATACAATAAACAATTATTACAATATACAATTTTTGACCTTGAACTTGAACTGGCTACACCAATGATGCTGTTATAAGGTTACTATTATTCTACATTTCATTTGTACTTTAACTTGGTGCATAGGTAACATGTTCTTTGGCACATTTTTGCATTAATATGGAATTTCAGAAAATAAATATAAAATTAGAGATAGAAAGTAAATTGTAAAAATAAGATATAGGACAGGTCCATTCTTCCTTGCGTGTAACGATAATAAAATATATTGAAGGCATGTGGTTCCATTTAATCGGTAGACTTTAATATTTACAAATTACAAATAAAATCAAACCGTTCGTACATTATTACAAGATAATGATAAGAGATCATTTTAAGATCCTTTTAAGTATTCGATGCGTTCGCATCTTGTGCATAGATTTTTTTCAAAATGAATTTTTTGTACGTACTTTATGTACCAACCCCCCCCCCCCTCCTGAAAGTTCCGTACGCAGCCGTACGCTTTCACGTACCCCCTCCCTCCCCCTCGCTGCGTACGTAATTAATAGACGTCCCCTAAGGACAAACATCGAAAAAATCTGATGAACTACTCTTTTGAATGAAATGTATCATATGTGACTCTTTCACATTTTCTCGTCAATCGCATTTTTCTGACTTAGTTTCACTATTTTTGTGTTTAAAATGACTTTGCACTTAATGCACCCAAAATATAAAAAGAGCTTTGACACATTACAACTGAATTTCAGGCTCAAGGCTCAGAGCAAGTAAAAAAATGGCGAACAATTATTAAATGCGATTATTTCATGTACAATTATGTCGAAATCAAAGCAAGTCGTTATTTTTAGCAAAGGGCTTACCTGAAGTTTAAAGTTTACTGGAAAAAAACTGTTTTTCTTGATTTTTGAATAAAAGTATATTTTTGATGAGCTAACAAATTCTTCAATTTTTTGGTGAATGTTACTAAAAGAATTTTTCGGTGTATTAGGTTTAGTAAAAAAAAAACAAGGAAAAACCACCTTGGTCATGCTGTACCAATGCTGAAATGTCTTTAAAACCTCAGATAATCTCCAAGTAACAAAAGTTAATTTTCAAATTAATTGTGTTTGGTAAACTTCAAAATTTACATTCTCAATTTCACGTTACTATGTAAATGAGGCGAACCTCAGAATTCACATAAATAAAGAAATTCGTTTATTTTTGCAAATTTTACTATTTCCTGCAACTCCTTGGAGTGAAGTTGTGCTTTATTTTAAAAAGTTTAAAAGTGTATTTAAAAGTATACATTGATTGGTAAGACGATTTAATGAAAAAACGTTTTCAAATTCTTGTTTAGTACGATAAAATGTTTTGTTTACGTACCATTTGTACATAAAATCGAAAATGGCCGGCATCTTGAGTTTTGTGAAAAATCGTTTTTATTGAAAAAAATTTTAGTAAATGATTGATCAAACAGCATCAACAAAAATTTTTCTTTTTGTCATAGATTCTGGCCCCGATTTTCTATTAAATAAATGTTTAGAATTCTCGCAATTAAGTTTTTGATGCGATTAAATATTAAATTCCTAATAAAATGCAGAAAAAATAAAGATGGTTGTATACAAGCATGTAATGAATATATTGAAATTCATTACATCGTCATTAGAAATATCACGAAATAACCCTTCATGTAATGGAAGAGTTCCGTAGGTGGTAAACATACATGTAATGACCATTTTCCGGGTAGAGCAGCGAATAAAGTATTATTTTCCGTCCCATTGGGACCATGGGGACCCATTCAAATCGTCGCGTATACAATCAACAAATAATTATTAATTTTGATCAATCAAAATAGCAGTATGTAGTGCTCATCTCAGGACCTTTGTAAAGTAATTATTTTCTCAATCTGAGTAATATCTGCCGAGCAATTGAAAAATTGTTGTGATGAGTTCGTAAAAAACGTATTTGAAGTCATACCGCAAGACAAATCTGTAGTCTTTCAATTTTTTATGCAAGTTTTTACATACGCAGGGGACCGTATCAGAATTCAGAATAGATGTGGCAAACAGAGTTGATGTTACGAAAAGACTCGAACATATTAAGGAAAATTTTGCCTTAACTCTTAACTGTATGAAATTACGTCCACATTAAGATGTATTGGAAATTGCCGAGAGGGCAATATTTAAAAACCCGTCCGAAGAAACGGAAATTGTCGAGAGGGCAATATTGAAAAACCCGTCCGAAGAAACGGTGTAAAAAAGCCTTCCGAAAGAACAAAATTGATCACCAAATATGGAAAAATGTTCTACTCAATTTTCTCTACAACATAGAAAAAAACCACTTTTTTGGTTAGAACAGATTTGAGGCCCACTTCAGCCCAAGCGCAGACACCGGACTCAAATTTGTTTTTGAATATAATTCGGTACTCGACTACGAAACTCAGTTTTAGGGTCCTGACTGAGTCCAAAAGTTTGTAATCAAAAAATTTTCTGCCATAAATCGGGATACAGTCCTAGACCTTTCGATCAAACAAAAATTGAAAATCGGAAAAGATTTACTCGAGTTATGTAGAAAAGACCAAAAACCACTTAAAAGCCCTAGCTCGGCGGCCCTTGGGCTGACAGTTCCCAGATTCAATCCCATAGAAGATTTTTCCTGTACCTTTCAGGGAATAAAAGTTTTTGAAAGTCGGTTGAGTTTTACTCGAGTTATCGTGTTGACGGACGAACGGACATTTTTTAGACCCGTACGAAGAACGAAGTTCTTCGAAAAGGGGTCTTATGCGTTTACCACGACGTTTGTAAGCAGTCGAATTTCGACCCGGGAGTAGGGAAGTAGAAACATAGAAGAGACCCGTACGTATCAGAATAGATGCGGCAAACAGAGTTGATGTTACGAAAAGACTGGAACGTATTTAAGTAGATATTGCGTTCACATTAGACTGTATTGGAAATTGCCCGTAGGGCAATATTAAAAAACCCGTCCGAAGTAACGGTGCAAAAAAATTCTCCGAACGCACAAAATTGACCTCCAAATAGAGAAAAATGTTCTACTCAATTTTGTCTACAACATAGTAAAAAACTATTTTTTGGGCTAGGGCCGACCTAGGGCCTTAAGCAGAGGCCTCGGATACATACTTCCAGAGACAAAAATGAATCCCTCAATTAGCTCTGCAACATAGCAAAAAATATTTTTTTATGTTAGGGCCGACCTTAGGACCGACATGAGGCCCACTTGAGCCCTAAGCAGAGGCAAAAATTGTTCTATAAATTATCGGCCGTGCCGAGATCTTTCAAACAAAAAAAAGTTTTTGAAAATCGGAAGAGATTTACTCGAGTTATGTACAAAAAACACATAGAGCCCTAGCAGAGACTCGTTTTTAGTGCCCTAGCTAAGTCCATGGACTCAAATTAAGAAAAGTTTCTTCCATAAATTGTCGGCCATGCCCAGATCTTTAAAAAAAAAATTATGAAAATCAGAAAAGATTTACTCGAGTTATGTGCAAAAGACCAACAACCACTTAAACGGCCCTAGCTCGGCGACAGTGCCCAGATTCAATCTCATAAAATATTTTTCGACAACCTTTCAGGAAAAAGAAAGTTTTTGAGAATCGGTCAAGATTACTCAAGTTATCGTGTTGACGGACAGACAGACAGACAGAGCGACAGACGGACATTGTTTTTTTCGCTGATTTGTCATCTGGAGGCAACAAAAAAAGTTTCCCCCTTACTCCCGGGTTCGAATTCGCGATGTTTCAAACTTGGTAGTAAACGAATCAGACCTTCGTACTTCGTACGGGTCTAAAAATTTCCTCCGTCCGATTGTCAACACGATAACTCGAGTAAAACTCAACCGATTTTCAAAAACTTTTATATCCCTAAAAGGTAATCGAAAAATCTTTTTTGGGAGTGAATATAGGCACTGTCGGCCCAAGGGCCAATGAACTAGGGCCGTTTAAATGGTTTTAGGTCTTTTGTACATAACTTGCGTAAATCTTTTCCGATTTTCATAATTTTTTTTGTTTCAAAGATCTGGGCATGACCGACAATTTGATTTTGATTTTGAGCCCTTGGACTTAGCTAGGGCACTAAAAACGAGTCTCTGCTAGGTCCCTACATTTTTTTGTACATAACTCGATTTAAAAAAAAAATTATCGAAAGGTCTAGGAATGTCTTACATTTTATGGAAGAAAGTTTTTTGATAAGATGCCCTTGGACTCAACAAGTACCCTGAACCTAGGCCCAACATGTTTTTGTTTACATAAATCTTGCAAACCTAACCGATTTTGTTGATTCTTTTTCTATTTGAGAGGTAACCGTGTACCGAGTTATATTCATAAACAAATTTGGGCCTGTGTTTGGGACTCAAGTGGGCCTCTGGTCGGTCCTTACCGAAAAAATATTTTTTTGTCATATTGCAGAGTAGATTGAGGGAAGCATTTTTGTCTATGGAAGTATTTGTCAGAGGTATTTCCTAATGGCCCTAGGTCGGTCCTAAAGTTAGCCCTTAACAAAAAAAATTGTTTTTTGCTATGTTGTAGAGAAAATTGGTGCGAACATTTTTGTCTATTTGGAGATCAATTTTGTGCTTTTGGTAGAGTTCTTTTACACCGTTTCTTCGGACGTGTTTTGCAATATTGCCCTCTAGGCAATTTCCAATATAATTGAATGTGGACGTAAGGCAATATTTACTTAAATACGTTTGAGTTTTTTCGTAACGTCAATTCTGTTTGCCGCATCTATTCTTATACGTACGGGTCCCTTCATATGTTTATTGTTGAGTCGTCATCTAAGGACCATGATCGATGCTCCCCCCCCCACTCCCGGGTTGAAATTCGACTGATTACAAACGTCGTGGTAAACGCAATAAACCCCTTTTCAAAGCACTGCGTTCTTCGTACGGGTCTAAAAAGGATGAATATCTTTGAGAAGAATTTAAATCGATAATTCTAAAATAAGAAATGACCGCAAAAAATTAAGAATTGATCGCAAAAAATAAAGAATTGATCGCAAAGCAATCATTTCTTTATTTCTTGCGATCAATTCCTCATTTTTTGCGATCAATTCTAATTTTCCTTATACAGAATCTTATTTAATAGCGATCGCTTTAATTACATGCCAATATCTTTTTTGGAATAAAGAAACAATGAAAAAGATTTTATTTTAATAAAAAAAAGTTGTCAGACACCGCATGAAAGAACTAGTATGTACTACCGTACACGTGGTCTCTAAAATTTTATTCTCTACAAATTTGCCTTTGGAAGCAATATCCTAACGCTCATAGTTCGGGTCATCCTTAATGAAATATAGACGAAAAACTATTTTCGTATGTGACCAAGAAACTCAATTTCGTCCATTCCATTGGTGCCCAGACCCCTGACCCGATTCCCACAAAACGTTTTACCAGTTTTGTGACATAAAATGCTTTCATTTGACACCAAAATGAGGAATTTCCGTGCTATACTTGCTGAGATATTTGCGAAAAAGTTTCATCGACCCTTGAAAATTTCATGTCTGACCTCCACTTCTTCGACCATATCTCCGGAACTACTTGGCTAATTTCGCTCATCGTCGAAGTTGAA
This sequence comes from Pseudolycoriella hygida, assembly GCA_029228625.1. NCBI lineage: Eukaryota > Metazoa > Arthropoda > Insecta > Diptera > Sciaridae > Pseudolycoriella > Pseudolycoriella hygida. The sequence goes on from CM055406.1 coordinate 105,086,898, forward strand.
TCATGGGAGGCATGTACCTTTCAAGGACAAAAAGGCTGATCGGTTGACCCGTTTGGAAAAAAAAAGTAGAGCCGGACGGACAGACAGACATTTCTTTATTGCTTATTCGTCATTTCTAGACGAAAATTGATGCATCCTATCAACTCCCACCTCGATCTACCCCATGTTTTTTTTTTTTTTTTAGGTTTTCTGGTCGAGGCGGCCAACTGGCCTTGAAACACAGATCCTTTGTTCCTTCCCCGTTACTCTTCTATCATTCCACCTAGTCATGTATTCTGTCTTAGTTAGATTCCCACATTTTAAATTTTCCTATTTCAGAACGCATAGTTGTAACCGGTACGCTGAATGAGCCTCGTCGTCTGAGCACACGTACTACGATACTTCTTCTAGCCTCCGGCACAAGCCGTACACGCCAAATGAGTCTCGCTGTCTGGGCCCGGACATTACGATACATCTTCAAGCCTCCGACTTAACTATGTTTGTTCTAAACGAGCCCGTAAATGCAGTGTATCACACAAAACTGAAATACATTTTACATTCTTAACGTGAATTCCGAACCACGCCTATATATTGTAGCTACATATAGGATTTCATCTGGTGATCACTATATCTCCGCCTTAAGATAGACTCAGATATCTGTACACAGAATTCATCGTGTATGGGTGACGTCATACATGTCGTTCTTCTGTGTACGGTTCGTTGTGGACACCAAACACCACAACTACCCATTTTTAGAAGCTTGGGTGTGCTTAGGAACGTTACTTTCATGCTACAAATTGAAGAAAAATCCTATACAGAATTTTATCCTCACCGGGCTTGAATCCGGGTATTCTTGGTGGAAAGCCAGTACGTTACCACTGAGCTAACCCGTTCCCCCGTTCTACCCCATGTTACAATAAAATTGTTTGTAGTAAACGTATAGGACCTTTGTAATTTGTTGAAATTGGATCGGTTTTAAATGAAAATTGCGAGAGTTTTTTCTGGCTTTGAAAGTTTTAGAGCTTTTGCATGAACATTTCTTACAGTTTTCTTTGAATTTCTTCAAATTGTATTTTCAAATAAAATTTCTTGACACCACTTTACAGACACTTTACCATGAAACTGGTAACAATTACAATAAAATTGCAAAAATACTCAAAGAACGTGGTCAATCATTTCCCGCAACTCGCTCAGAGCTAATTTGTTGCCTACTGACTATCTTCGATAAAAATTGGAAAAAAAAAATGTTTTTCGATAAGTAATTCAGAAATTTCAGGTCCTCTGAAGCTATCAAAAAATTGTGCGATATGGGAGATGGTGTGCCGTAAGCGAGATCGAAAACAGAAGCGAAACAAATCGACTCTCTTCGAATATGGGGGCAAAGTCTCGACAAAAATTCTTGTTACCCTAACTCGACGCCTATGCTCCAGGCATTATCCGATCATCATCATATATACGAGTTTTTTTCATCGTAATTCATTCATGGTGAAATGGAAATATAAAAATTCCTCAGTCGCCAGTAATCTGAGCACAATGAAGGTACTTTTGAACGTGGCGTTAATTTTGGTGACAACGACTTTCTTCACTGAAGGCATACGTAGGAACTTGGTACTTTGAACATTCCAATGACATTACCAGTATAGACTGGATTACGTATTTTCATATGCTTGTGCTCATGATTACGTAAACCAACCAGTCTACGACTATTATGTCATTTGTGCATTCGTCTAAATTATCTCATGGTATGGTAACATAACGTGCAGTACAAAGGTTAAATCGCGGAATGTGACGAATGTGAATCTGAATTTTACATTGATTAGAAAAGTGGAAGATGTTACATACAACGTTAACAATAAACTTTTGCGAAAATCAAAAAGGCATACCAAGTTCTCCTTTGCATGCCGTAGTGAGGGCAGTTATAAGTGATCACATGAACATCTATGATGTGTGCCCATTTCTGCCCGGAAAACTATACTACCTTAAAGATTGGAATTTCGTTGCGTCGGATTTACCGAGTATTTTTCCAGCTGGGCGTTACATACTGAACTTGACATGTTTTTGTGATCGTGGCCAATACTGTGGCAATGTTGCCTTTTATTGTCGCGTTTATAATTATGTCATATTGGACTTAAACGTCGGCTAATGTTTTGGAGGTAGTTACTGTCAATTCTTAGGTCTTTACGCAAGAGATGAAACAAATAAACGAGAATTGTTGGAATTTGAAATTATTTTTTTCTCATTGAGCCGTAGAGGAACTAAAACTTTGAAGCCACTGAAACAAGAAAAGCTTAAAATTTATTTGGCTGACAGTTGCATTTGAGCCTGTAGTGCTGTAGATGCAAACGAGCCCGAATTATGTCACAGCCAATTCACTTATTATCTTATAAACTGTTCGAAAAATTTGGGTGTTGATTTTTTACGAACACTTTATAACAGTTCAGAATGTGTTTTTGCCTTATAACTCCCTAAACTTCCAAGTGCCCCTCCACTAGGGTGGGTCAATTTCCGGCCATTTTACAACACGCACATTTTCGGTTGTAGGAACATGAGAGAAAATTTTCTGCGTTATTAGTATTGTATTTCCGAACACTTTTGAGTACCGCACAGCTTTCCGAAATTTTGATTTTTCATACAAAAAATTTTTTTTAACGAATTTCATTTGGTTGTGCGGTACTCAAAAGTTTTCCGAAATACAAAACTAATAACGCAGAAAAGTTTCTCTCATGTTCCTACAACCGAAAATGTGTTTGTTGTAAAATGGCCCAAAATTGACCCAAAGTCGACCCACCTACCCTCCACCCCACTTTTTATTTCAAATAAAGTCTTTTTAGGCATCGATACATCATCGTGAGAATTAAACTGTTACCCTAAAGTAAATATTTTCTTGCTACGAGCCTGACACTAATGACAGAAAAAAATTGCAACTAGGTCCGATCTTAGAACCGATCTAGACCACTTAGGAGAGGCCTCTGATCCATACTTCAACGAACAAAAAAGTTTGCCTCTTTTTTCTCTGCAACACTGCACAAAAAACCTCTTCATTAAAGTAATATTCACAAAAAACCACCAAATATCGTGTATGATCGCGTAGCGTGAGTTGGGCCCACACTGAGGACTCTACAGCCCAAGCCACTCAACAGATTTTGACTACTTTATTTTTTGTGATTTTCTGATGTCCATATCTTCAAAAGTTTTCGACCGATTCTGCCCAAATTCATTCTTGTAATCAATTTTCTGGGTATCTTTCAGGAAAATCGGATCAGATTTACCCGATTCATGTAGAAAAAACACATTGGCCCCCTAGTAGAGATTCAGTTTTAGGGCCGAGTCTGAGTCTAAAAGCTCAAAATTAAAAAAGGTTCTTCCATAATGTTAGTTGTAATATAATAATAGCAAATGATTGAATAACTTAATTTGATTCAGGTCTAAGTAGTATGTTCATTCTATCTCCAATCATCGTACAATAGACATCTTTCCTTAAATCGCTTTTCCTTGTAAGAAACTAAAAGCCTTATAGGCCCAGTTTACGCTATATATGATGGCAGAGAATACGCAAACAACAACGAAAATACCAATTTTCGACGGAACCAATTTTAATAATTGGAAGTTCCGTATGCAAGTTATTCTGGAAGAGAGAAATATGTCGGATTTTATTGATACTACATTGGTGGACTTGTTGGAGGACGAATCACCGAGCCGGCAAGCGAAAATTCGAAAAGATGAAAAACGATGTGAATCGTTTATCATCCAATGCATTCATGACGATCAGCTCGACTACATTAAGGACGAGACGGAGGTGGACAATTGCTGCTCTGGAAACTATTACTGACAATGAAATACGTCGCGTCGATGGTGAAGAGATGGTCAAACACTTCTTTAAGTTCGACAAATGTGTGCGTGAGCTGAAAGCCATAGGAGCTACTATGGAGCGAAATGATGTCATTTGCCACTTTCTCCTGACGCTACCGAAAAGTTTCGACACATTGGGCACTGCAATTGAAACCTTAGATCCGAAAAATCTCACGATCGACTTCGTTAAGAGTCGAATTTTGGATGAATGTGATAAGCGTACAAGCAGTTCCAGCAGTGGTGACAACAAACGGAATCATAACGCTGTAGCAATGAATGCTGACAGAAAGAAGCCGAAAGGAAAGTGCTTCAACTGTAGAAAACCCGGTCATTACCAATGTGATTGCAGGGCACCAAAGAAGAGTGATAAGCAGCAATCTAGTGGTGGTAAACCAAACAGTCGTGCTAACATGGCAGAGCAAGCATACCAATCGAATGGCGAAAATCAGCCGAGAAACGACCGAACATCCTTATGTGCAATTTCTGGCTACACGAACGCATCGTTGGTTGCAAATGGTCATGGACAAGCAGCTCAGCGCAAGGCCGATAACGATGGGTACTTGAAATTCGTATTGGACTCAGCAGCCACGGATTACATGGTAAACGATAAATCACATTTCAATGAATTGAAACGAATCGATCCAATTGGCATAACAGTAGCGAAGGATTTTGAATCGTTGATCGCCAAGGAAAGCGGTGATATAACAGTGAGAGCCTGTGAAGGTATAGAATGGACAAGCCGAACAATATCTGACGTTTTGTTCGCAAAGGACTTGAAATGCAATCTGATGTCCATTGGGAAATTGTGTGACGAGGATTATGAGGTCACATTCACGAAAGATCGAGAAAAACAATACCAAAGGATGGACAAGTGCAGTTTACTGCTAGCAGAAACGGAAGTCTGTATTAAGTGGAATTTCCAATCGAGAAGAACATATTTGCCGGAATAGCAAGCGTGAACGTGAACAAATTTTCACAAAATTTGTGGCACTATCGACTATGTCACCTAAATGTATTTGACATGAAAAAGCTCATCGGACAAGATATGGTCATCGGTATGGACAAAATCAACGTGGACACAGGTGAAACGTTTTGTGAACCATGTGTCATGGGAAAGCAGTCGAAACTACCATTTTCAAAGAAGAAAGTCATACGTTCAGGTCATTTATTGGAGCTAATTCACACCGACGTTTTCGGCCCGGTATCCGAAAATGCTTGGGATGGCTCAAGATATTTCGATACATTTACGGACGATTATTCACGAGCATCAATCGCTTTTGTATCGAACGGAAGAGTGAAGTCTTCGAACAATTCAAGAAATTTGTTTCAATGACAGAGGCAACACATAGCAAGAAAGTCAAAAACGTGGATTGCAGCTCTATCGCTAAGCTGAAAGCAGACAATGGTGGAGAGTACATCTCTCACGACTTCAAGAACTATTGTAAAGGACATGGTATTCGAATCATTTATACAGTTGCCGATAATCCAGAAATGAATGGTGTTGCGCCTAAACCGTACACTGGCTGAGAAAGCACGGACAAAGTTATT
>CM055406.1:105107698-105127967 GCA_029228625.1 Pseudolycoriella hygida
TTTTTCGCGCAGACGGACAAAAAACGTCAGATTTTCTCACCGAATTTAGATCCTAAAGTAATCTGTTTCGAGTCACATTTGAATGTCATTTTTTGTCCTGTCTGAAATGTCGTTTTTGACCCACCTGTCGTTTTTCTCCCAGTCTGATATGTCATTTTTTACCCACCTACAACATAAACAAAATAAGATTTCATTTTGTTCGAGATAATATACAATAAAAATTCATTTTAGTCTCACTTTTAATGGTACGCGCGGACACATACATAATTTCGATATTATTATCCACTCAATTCTAAGAATCACACGCGAATTGAAAAAAAAATTCAATAAAAGCAACATCGACAGAAGAAAACAACGAAAACAATTTAGGTGACACAATTGAATCGCATACTTACTGTGATCATAATATGAAATTTGAATTTAAGTTTGTTGAGTGTTTTGTTCAAAATCTGACTTTTTGTCCGTCTGCGCGAAAAATAGTATACAACGCACGGAGCTAAAACCTTTTCACCACCTGGGTCTAAATACACCGTTTTAGCTCCTTGTGATGTAATGTACTATTTCGTTTATTGCTTCTTACATGTGCACACACACACATAAATATTCTCCCTGAAATTACTTGAACAAATCTCTCATACAAAATTTCTAATCATTTTTCGTTGTATAAATTTTATACTTCACAGGAAGTACGCAGTTCCAAATGTATAAATACCACTTTTTAATTCGCTTGAAAGTATCGCCGGTTGGTGATGTCCAGCGCTAAGCGTCGTTGCAAAACGATGCTAGGTGCGGATGGCGATACTGGCGATAATGGGAGATTGTACCCATAATAAGAGCGCTTTATTTTTGTTGGACTGCTTCATTGCGGTCCAGATTTAACAAAAGGAACGTCTCTCGTTCTCTGTCTCTAGGTTTCCCTTGTGGTTTTCTCTTCCCCTCGAAATTAGGTTTGCATTGCTTTTTTGGGTTAAAAAAAGCAATGCAAAAGGGTTTACTTCCTCGGAACTCTTCAAGCAGGGCGGACGTAGATAGATTCAAGTGCGAATCTACTTTTGCATTGCCTTTTTTTGAATCATACAAGGCAATGCAAAACGACTTTTTGCTTTAGTTCCTCGGAACTCTTCAAGCAGGTCGGACGTAGATAGATTCACATGCGAATCTACTTTTGCATTGCCTTTTTTTGAATCATATAAGGCAATGCAAAAGAATCTACTATTGCATTGCCTTTTCTTTGACTTTCGGCTTATAAAAGGCAATGCAAAACGACTTTCTGCTTTAGTTCCTCGGAACTCTTCAAGCAGGTCGGACCTATGTTGGTTCACGCTGGAAATTTGTGACCGACAAACCGACAGACAAACAGACAGACAGACAAACTTTTGAATTTTATAATTATAAATTAAACGTTTTCTAAATAAAATTGAAGAAAAAGTCCAAAACATGTTCTTTGTTCATGTTCAAAAAACCTCTTCATTAAAAAAATGTTCTCAAAAAACCAACAAATTTCGACTAATTTATTTTTCGTGATTTTCTGATGTCCATATCTTTTATTTTAAACCTTCAAGAGTGATTTCGCAGAGATATAAGTGAAAAAGTTCCACCAACCGTCAAAAAACCACGTTTTTCACCTCTTTTTCGACCATAACTTTTCGACCGATTCTGCCCAAATTCATTCTTGTAATCAATTTTATGGTTATCTTTCAGGAAAAAAACGTTTTTGAAAATCGGATCAGATTTACCCGATTTATGTAGAAAAAACACATTGGCCCCCTAGTAGCGATTCAGTTTTTGGGCCCAGTCTAAGTCTAAGCCATGGCCTTTAAAAAAATCTTTTGAAAATTGCCCTTGCTCGGTGGTCCTTGTGCCGGCAGTGCCCAAATTCGATTCCATAAAACATTTTTCAATTATCTTTGAGGGAAGAAAAAGTTTTTGAAAATCGATTGAGTTTTACTCACGTTATTGCGCAACTGAAGCTCCCCCGCCCCTCCCGGGTCGATTTTGGGGTGGTTACAAACGTCGTGGTAAACGTATAAGACCTCTTTTCAGAGAAATGATAACAGAGGGCGTTGCTTCCGCCGAGCTGGGTAGAACGCTTATGTCAGCATTTTTCATATAACATGAGAAATGTCAAAATTTCATGAATTTCTTTAAAAGTTGGTTTCTGTTTACATTATATTGACAATCCAAATTGATTTGTTTTTGAAAATTTACGCATCAAATGTGATTTTAACAATTCACTATGATGCATTTCATTTCATTTTTTCAGGAAGATTCAAAAGGTCGCCAAACCTTTCTCGCATGAATGCTCGATGGAATTCTTTAGATAAATTCAACAGTTACAATGTATGTGTAAAAAGCATTGCATTTCAACTTACCGATGAAATGTAGCGCCTTTTAATGGAGAGCAATTTCTCACAACACACTTTGGTGTCATTAGGATATGACTACAAATTAAAAAGGCAATAAATTTAATTTTATGGCAGTAAAATTTTAATTCAAAAGCCGTAAATCTAGTAAAGTGGCATTACAAATAATTTTCGGCAGTAGAAATAATTATGGGCAGTAAGTTTTTGCAATTAATATTTTGGCAATAAATTTAATACTTTGGCAGTAAATGTTATATTACGGCAGTAATATTTAATAAGCAAGTGTTACTGATGCTTACTCATTCCAGTGTTAAATGACTGATGCGAATTATGTTGCGCTTTAAAAAATGTTGAGTAAACGACTGATGATCCCTTTTACGAAATGTTACGTAAGCGACTGATTATCCCTTTTACGAAATGTTACGTAACAGATTGATGAATCCTTTTACGAAATACTACGAATATCACGTAAGTGACTGATGATCCCCTTTACGAAATACTACGAATGCGAATTATGTTGCGCTTTAAAAAATGTTGGGTAACCGACTGATGATCCCTTTTACGAAATTATACGTAAGCGACTTATGATCCCTTTTACGAAATGATACGTAAGCGACTGATGATCCTTTTTACGAAATGCTACGCATGCGAATTATGTTGCGCTTTAAAAAATTTTAGGTAACCGACTGATGATCCCTTTTACGAAATGTTACGTAAACGACTGATAATCCCTTTTACAAAATACTACGAAAGTGAATTATGTTGCGCTTTAAAAAATGTTAGGTAACAGACTGATGATCCCTTTTACGAAATGTTACGTAAGCGACTGATGATCCCTTTTACGAAATGCTGCGAATGCGAATTATGTTGCGCTTTAAAAAATGTTGGGTAACCGACTGATGATCCCTTTTACGAAATGATATGTAAGCAACTTATTATCCCTTTTACGAAATGATACGTAAGCGACTGATGATCCTTTTTACGAAATGCTACGAATGCGAATTATGTTGCGCTTTAAAAAATCTTAGGTAACCGACTGATGATCCCTTTTACGAAATGTTACGTAAGCGGCTTATGATCCCTTTTACGAAATACTACGAATGCGATTTATGTTGCGCTTTAAAAAATTTTAGGTAACCGACTGATGATCCCTTTTACGAAATGTTACGTAAGCGACTGATGATCCCTTTTAGGAAATGCTGCGAATGCGAATTATGTTGCGCTTTAAAAAATGTTGGGTAACCGACTGATGATCCCCTTTACGAAATGTTACGTAAGCGACTGATGCTTCCTTGTACGAAATACTACGAATGCGAAGCGAATTATGCTGCGCTCTTTAAAAATGTTAGGTAACCAACTGATGATCCCTTTTACGAAATGATACGTAAGCGACTGATGATCCCTTTTACGAAATGCTACGAATGCGAATTATGTTGCGCTTTAAAAAATGTTAGGTAAGTCCATAGCCACGTTGTTGTGACGATTAATTTTACTGCTTAAGTAATTATTTTTATTAACAGTACATACAATCCTATAATACAATTGATTAAATGATAACAACAATTTACTGCCAAAGTATTAAATTTACTGCCAAAATATTAAATTTATTGCCAAAATATTAATTACAAAAACCTACTGCCCATAATTATTTCTAGTGCCGAAAATTATTTTTACTGCCACTCTATTAAATTTATTGCTTTTGGATTAAAATTTTACTGCCAAATTATTAAAATTACTTACCAGTTAAATACTAGCCTTAGGATATTACGAATATTTTTTTAAACAAATTACATACAAAATAACAACAACGAATCTACAAAATTGTGGTTATATTTGCTTTGACACTAGTGGTTACATGAGTTTCTATTTCTTCAGAAAATGCTGACACAAGCATTCTACCCAGCTCGGCGGAAGCAACGCCCTCTGTTATCATTTCTCTGCCCCTTTTCGAAGAAGTTCTTCATACGGGTCCAGAAAAGCCTTCCGAAAGTACAAAATTGACCCCCAAATAAACAAAAATGTTCATCTCATTTTTTTCTACCACATAGCAGAAAACCATTTTTTTGTCTAGCGCGACCTAGGGTCCTCAGGAGAGGTTTCGGACAAATACTTACATAGATAAAAATATTTCCCTCCATTTTCACTACAACATAGTGAAAAATCATTTTTTCGTCTAGGGCAGACTTTAGGACCGACCCAGGGCCACAAGGATATGCCTCGGACACATACTTAGACAAAAACGTTTCCCTCAATTTGCTCTGCAATATAGCAAAAAGATTTTTTTTTGTTAGGGCCGACCTTAGGACAGACCTGAGGCCCACTTCAGCCCTAAGCACAGGCACCGGGTCCAAATTTGTTTTTGAATATAATTCGGTACTCGATTACCTCTCAAATAGAAACAGAATCAACAAAATCAGTTAGGATTTATCCTACTTATGTAAGCGAACACGTTGGGGGTCCTGACTGAGTCCAAGAGTTTCTAATAAAAAAATTTTCTTTCATGAAACGGGAGACAGTCCTAGACCTTTCGATCAAAAAAAATTTGAAAATCGGAAGAGATTTACTCGCGTTACGTACAAAAGACCAAAAACCAATTAATTGGCCCATTTCAATCCCATAGAAGATTTTTCCTTTACCTTTCAGGGAAAAATTTTTTGCAAATCGGTTAAGTTTTACTCAAGTTATCGCGGTGACGGACAGACGGACGGACATTTTGTAGACCCGTACGAAGAACGAAGTGCTTCGAAAAGGGGTCTTATGCGTTTACCACGACGTTTGTAACCACCCCAATTTCGACCCGGGAGTAGAGAGGGAGCATCGATCATGGTCCTTCTGTGACGAATCAACAATAAAAAAAATGTCCGTCCGTCCGTCCATCACCGCGATAACTTGAGAAAAACTCAACCGATTTTCAAAAACTTCAGTGTGATTCTGGGCGCTGTCGGCCCAAAGGCCGCTAATCTAGGGCCGTTTAATTGGTTTTTGGTCATTTGTGCATAACTCGAGTAAATCTTTTCCGATTTCAAAAATTTTTTTTTTGTTTGACAGATCGGAGCATGGCCGGACAATTTATGGAAGAAATTTGAGTCTTTGGACTTAGCTAGGGCACTAAAACCGAGTCTATGCTAAGGCCATACGTGTTTCTTGTACATAACCTGAGTAAATCTTTTCCCTTTTTCAATTTTTTTTTGTTTGAAAGATCTAGGCATGACCGACAATTTATAAAAGAAACTTGCCTATGCTTAGGGCTGAAGTGGGCCTCAGGCCTGTCCTAAGGTGGGCCCTAACCAAAAAAATATTTTTTTGCTATGTTGCAGAGCAAATTGAAGGAAACATTTTTGTCTATGGAAGTATTTGTCCGAGGCCTCTACTGAGGACCCTAGATCGATACTAGGGTCGGCACTAGACAAACAAATAGTTTTTTGCTATGTTGTAGAAAAAATTGAGATGAACATTTTTGTCTCTTTGGGGGTAATTTTGTAGCTTCGGAAGGCCTTTTTTAAGACGTTTCTTCGGACGGGTTTTTCAACATTGCCCTCTCGGCAATTTCCAAATACAATTTAATGGGGACGTAATTTCATACACTGCACATCTATTCTGATACGTACAGGTCCCTTCATATGTTTTTATTGCTGATTCGTCATCTAAGGACCATGATCAATGATCCTCCCTACTTCCCGGTCGAAATTGGGGTGGTTACAAACGTCGTAGTAAACGCATAAGACCCCTTTTCGAAGAACTTCAATGTTTATTGAAACTTGCTATGGGCATTCAAAAATTTGGAGACTTATGATAGAACAAAATCCCGAACTCGAAATGCCATGCGAAATAATTGAATCTGCATACATTTGACAAATCATTTAGAGTCAGTAAGTATTCTCAAAAGAGAAGACTAGACAAATAACTTTGACTTCACTACAGTAAACGCGTTACAATGGTACACGGGCGGATCTCTGTCCATATCTCTCGGGAACAGGCTATCATTGCCCAGAATTACAATGCAACAAATCATTATCGCTTGGTAAATACGCAAACGTTTTTCAGTTGGAAATCACCGGCAGTACACTAATCTGCTCTGAAATAAGGGATATCAGTCCTTTGGAGCGACCCATGTTTATTTTCACTGATAGCCAAGCAGCAAAATAACATGTTCAAGACTATTTGCTCAAAAAACTCTCGTGAGTTTGGCTCACATCATAAAATTGTGTCTTCATGCAATGAATTACTTTCGAAGGGTTCAATATAAACTGCAAAAAAATACTCAAAAAAGTTCTTCTCCAATAATAATCCACCACGTAATCTCCCTCCCAGCGCTGCAACCTAATCCCTCACACTCACCTCTTAACTCCTACCTAACCCTCCCAACCTCACACATAATCCTGCTATACATCAAAGCCTAATCCTTCTTCCAATCATTCTGGAGCTAGTCTCTAAACCTAATTATTAACGAAATTGAATTAATGAAGAAGCACCACCCATCATGAACGGTCGAAATGAGCTCTCTATCAGACTGTGCTACTTTTTTGACAGGAGCAAACAAATTCTAAAGGTACAGTTAGCACAAAATACTTTTGATAGGTATAGTGTTAAAAGTATTTTATGCTAGACTCTACCCCCGCTTTCTCATCAATGATGATAACACCCATCCCTCCTCCCGTTTGTATGTCTCCTCATACACTTCCGATTACTTAGTGCTAATAAATTAATGTTAAGATACTTTATTACGAACGCTGACAATCAACATTTTAATTTCGACTGTCGAATTTAAGCTCCGTGTGATTATTAAGAACATTATTTGTATTCATTTCACGTATTTTTGTATTTTAGACGTTGCAATAATTCACACATTTAGTGTTAATTTCTTGATATTATTTAGTACGCCATGTAGACATTATTTTATTTTGATGATAGCTGCTACTTTGTATGCATACCTTCATTCATGTTGTGTTTCATTTAAATATTGAATGAACTAAATGAGTCAACGATTTTCAACGTATTTTTTTTTTCAAGTGAAACGCTTTTTTATTTTTCTCTTAGGTTCATGGCCTGATGCGCTGCTTTTCCAATAAATAATTTTTCGTGAGTGTTAAAATAAAAATTTCATCTTTAAATCATTTTGATTACTCATCAAGCGTTTCAACTAGACATACTCAAACATAACTTCACTAGTTGAAACCCCCGCCCCTAGGGGCTACGCTGGCGTAAGCATTGTCGGTCGCTAGTTTGATGTAGATGAAGAAGAAATAAAATTCAGTGGTATTTTAATAGTCAGTAGTTTATTATTGCTTTTGTTAGTTTCCACTTCCCCCGTATTCCACGTTCCCCGTATTCCACGTTCCCCGTATTCAACTTTCCCCATATTCAACTTTACCCGTATTTCAAGTTCCCCGTGTTCAACTTTCCCCGTATTCCAAGTTCCCCGTATATCACTTCCCCCGTATTCCACGTTCACCGTATTCCACTTTCCTGCGTATACCTTTTTCCTCCGTATACCACGTTCTCCGTATTCCATTTCGCTCGTACACTACTTTCCCCGTATTCTACGTTCATGCATTTCACTTCCACCGTATTCAACGTTCCCCGCATTCCACTTCCCCCGTATACCACATCTCCGTATTACACGTTCACCGTATGCAACGTTCCCCGTATTCCACATTCCCCGTATTCCACTTCCCCCGTATTCCACGTTTCCCGTATACCACTTTCCCCGTTTAACACTTTCCTTGTATTCCACTTTCCTTGTATTCCACTTCCCCCGTATTCAACGTTCCCCGTATCACAAGTTCCCCGTGTTCAGCGTTGCACTCGCTACGTATTCTACTCTGACACTCCCCCGACCAAATCTCTAAGTCGACATCTTGACTGACTTTTGGGCGATTTCAATTTTGACCCGTTTTTTACCTACAACTCCATTATTTCAGAACAATATCCCACCCAGGAACATGTTTTCTCGACGTTTTGGACCATCCCCATTAATTTTTCAGTAATTTTCGGGCAGCAGAGCCAATTTTCGTCCATTTTTGCCTCCCTTGATCGACCCTGAACACCAGGGCCTATTTTCGGTAATTCAAATTACCAAAAATTACTGAAAATTACCGAAAATTGCTGAAAATTACCGAAAATTACTGAAAATTACCGAAAAATTACTGAAAATTATCGAAAATTAACAAAAATTACCGAAAATTACTGAAAATTACCGAAAAATTACTGAAAATTACCTAAATTTACCAATATTTATAAAAAGTACAGAAAATTACAAAAAACTAACAAAAATGACGTGTGCAAGTAAAAAGTAGAAACCTCCTTTATATTTTATTTCGAAAACAAACTTATTTTTGATGAAAAAAGTGATAACCGACACATCAAATTGATCACAATTTATTTTTGTTGTGGCATTTTAAACTTTAAAAATTAATAGAAAATAAATTAAAACACCTTGATTTTTTTGAAAGCAGATTATTAATGTAGAGATTCAGGGGAAAATATAAAAAAAATTCACTTCCCCGTCACATTACCAATTATAATTTAAAAAAATCCTGAGAAGTAACAATTTTTTTAAAAAGATAATTAAGTATTGATGGCTGAGCTTTGTATAACCTATTCGTTTTTGCTTTGAAAATCAACTGTATTCTCGTTGAAATTATGAGTCAAAAATGAATTTTGCGATTACTGCATTTTTCTTTTTGGTGCTGTGCTTCAGGAAAAACATTCTTGAACCACTCTTGCTGTTTTCTTGTGGCACTTTGTTTTTTTGATCCATCCAGAGTCTTACCGCAGGACTCGGATCAAATTCAGCGACCGTTGGCATATTTACGTTAACATACAAATAGTTAAACAATATCGAATCATTAAGACTCATTCGGTCAGTTGCTTTCAGTTTGTTATATTCGTCTGAATTAGAACAAGAATTAAAGGAATATCTTACTTACTTACTTAACCGGCCCTACAACCCATTAAGGGGAGGGCCTTCTCCAACATGCTCCTCCAACCGGACCTATCCTCAGCTAACGTCTTCCAGCTGGTTACTCCCGCAGTTCTCAGGTTGGCAAAAGCTGCATCGCACCATCTGGATTTTGGTCTGCCTGCACTTCTTTTGCCTTACGGTTTGGTGATAAAAAGTTTCTTCGGGATACGATTGTCGTCCATACGCTGCACATGACCAAGCCATCGTAGTCTGTTAATTTTTATTGTTCTAACTATGTCCGGCTCTCCATAAAGCTGCATAAGCTCATGATTAAATCGTCTGCGCCATCTGTTCATATTTTCGTCATATACTGGTCCCAAAATTGTCCGCAGTACCTTTCTTTCGAACGTGAGCAGCGATTGTTCGTCTTTCTGAGTCATGCACCACGACTCCGACCCATACGTAACTATTGGTCTTATCAGAGATTTGTACAGTGCGCATTTAGAGTTTCTGCTTACTGATTTGGACTTTAAAATTTTTATCAGGCTGTAATAACTCCGGTTGCCAAGAGTTATCCGTCTTTTGATTTCGTCCATGATTACGTTGTTAGAATTAAGCTGAGATCCAAGATATACGAACTTGTCTACCACCTTAAATGTGTGTGTGTCAATTGTTACGCTTTGGTCGTGTTGTCGATTCGATGGGGAGACAATCATGTATTCGGTCTTTGTGTCATTAACCTTAACCCGAGGTCGGTACCTTTTCTGTCCAAAGCCGTGAACTTTTCCTTAACAGCTTCCATGTTTCGGCCCAAGATATCCAAGTCATCAGCGAAGCCCAGCAATTGACTGGATTTGGTGAAAATGGTGCTGCTGGTGTCGATGTCCATGGTTCTCACTGCTGCTTCAAGGGTCAAATTAAAAAGCAGCGTCGCGAGCGGATCACCTTGACGTAGTCCTTCCTCAATGTCGAAAGCGTCTGACAATTTGCTTCGGATTCTTACTCGGCTGTTAGCTCCATCCATTGTCAACTTTGTTAGCGAGATTAGTTTTTTGGGAACCCCTAATTCCTCCATCACTCTCCATAACTTCCTCCTGTTGACACTGTCGTATGCTGCTTTGAAGTCTACGAACAAATGGTGTATTTCCACGTTGTACTCCTTACACTTCTCCAAGATCTGTCTAATGCTAAACAGCTGGTCCGTTGTTGAACGACCTACACGAAAACCACCTTGATATTCACCAACAGTAGATTCCATGTATGGAAGAAGGCGTTTGTATAGAATATTCGCAAATATCTTGTAGGCGATATTCAAAAGCGAAATTCCTCGATAGTTGCCACACTCCAATTTGTCGCCTTTCTTGTACAAAGGGCAGATGATGCTAGTCTTCCACTCTCCCGGCAACTCCTCGACATTCCAGATGCGCTTGATGAGCTCGTGCATCTCCATACATAATGCGTTACCACCGTGCTTGAAAAGTTCTCCAGGTATGTTGTCGGTTCCTGGGGCTTTGAAATTTTTGAGCTTTAAAATTTCATGCTCCACTTCCTGTAGCGTTGGTTCTGCAATATGTGGCTGCGCGGTCTGAAATGGTAAGTTGTTGTTGGTGTCGTTTCGGTTCGGTGGTCTGTTCGGGTTCAGCAGTTCCTTAAAGTACTCCGCCCATCGTCTGATGCACCTTTCCTCATCTGCTAAGACCAACCCATCCTTGTCCTTGCACAATAAAGGTTGTTGACTGTAACCTTTCCTCGATTCGTTTACTTTCCGGTAAAAATTCCGCGTCTCTTTTCGATTACCAAACCTTTCAATTTCGATTAAAACTTCCTTGTCATGTTGTCGCTTTTTTCTTCGGAATAGTTTTTTCTCGAAATTTCTCTTCGAACGGTACTCTGCCATGCCAGCTCGAGTGCATCTATTTAGATTTCTCGCTCGAGCCGCATTTTTGTCATCCAGTGCTTTTCTGCATTCGTCATCGAACCAGTCATTTCTTTTCTTTCCCGTTCTCGTTCCTATCGTCTCTGCTGCGGCTTGCTCTACGTTTCGTCTAATTTGATTCCATGCATCGTCTACGTTTCGTTGTTCGCTTTCCATTTCGTCAATAATTTTCTTCTCCAAACTATCCACATATTGTCGTTTAATATTTTCGTCCTGCAGTTTCTCGACGTTCCACTTTTCCAATGCCGGCTGTCGATTGTGTGAAATCGAAACTCGAGCCGTAACAACCACCTTTACCAAGTAGTGATCTGAATCGATGTTCGGTCCCCTACAACTTTTGACATCCTTTTGACACTCAACAGTCTCATTGGCTAAAAAAATATTTTTCATATTTGAGCATGCTCAACAGTCTCAAAAGCCTCAATAAAATTGTGAAAAATATTTTTGTCGAAAATGAGTACACTCAACAGTCTCATATCCTTTCGTAACAACAGTTCAAAATAAGACTACAAAAACGCATGTGCAATTTAGTAACATGAGCTACGTCGTTGGCGGTCCACAAGCAAAGTTAAGCATCATTCGGCGCGGTTAGTACTTAGATGGGTGACCAGAAAAAGTAAGTAAAAAAAATAACTTTCTAATATAATTTCAGATTAATCGTGAATTGAGAAGAAAAGAGTACGTGGCGGCATCTACGAACAAAATGAAAAAGTTTCAATATCATTGGCGGCAAAAAAGCATCTCAAACTGCAATTCAAAATTAGCATACTCAAGAATCTCACATAGCATCAAAATGAACATACTCAACAGTCTTAAATAGTCTCAAAATGAGCATACTCAACAGTCTCAAATAGTCTCAAAGTAGCATACTCAACAGTCTCAAATAGTCTCAAAATGAGCATACTCATTAGTCTCAACAGTCTCAAACACCAGAAAAATGTCTATTAATTGAGGCAAAAATGAGCATACTCATCATTTTTAATGATGATGACTGTCTCAAAACAGTCGAAAACGTTCGAAAATACAGTACTCAGTGCCATACACAAAAACAGTCTCAAATCGCATGGTTTTTTTTACTCGGGCGTTACTGTGCAATTCTTTGAAAATTGAAAACGCTTTGATCTTCTTCGAATATTTTGAATTGAGATTTTTTGTCACATTTATCTTGAAGTCCCATTACTCACCCACCATTCACATATTCTAGCAAGGACGCACTTGAAAAACGTTAATGCAACATCAACAGTCATCCAAATAAGAGCGCAGACATCACGTTATTCCATATCTGTGCCCATTATTCCAAAACTACAATCGAAAACATTTGTTGTATTTGAGTCCCGGTGGGCATTTTGATTCCAGATTTTGTATTTGTGGAATTACATAGTAGAATATGTAGGTACAAGCATTCAATATCAAAATTGGATGGGTCATTTACAAATGCATGAGGGCAAGGTAAAACAACATATTATACAGCCTCAACGATAGACGAAGGACTATTCATCGTGTATCATAAACATCGTAATTCCATAGAACATGCAAATTTTGCATAGTGGAATTAACTTTTGTTTTACGTTGCGTGCGTGTGCATGTGTCAAGCGTGTGAGTGTGTGTGCACTCACAAGTCTCAGAATAATTTGTCTCATACAAAATATATGGAAAATACGTTAAAGTGTGATCGTTGCATTGGAAATTGGATACGATTTTGAGTTGACTTTAAACATTCCATACACCATTGAATTATTCACGTTCGCAGCATTTACTCTCCAGTCTGCTGAATTACACAAAAGCGTTTAAATTTATCATGTTCCCAACACAAACGGATCAAAAATTGATATACACGATTTGATGTTGGTTACAAAGCAAAGGTATTTCGCTTTATTGGAACAATCATCCACAATATCTGACTTCCAGTTCAATGAATTGCAATTTCGTCATTCGACGTAAAATTTATTTCCTCAGCGATTTGCTGTATTTAGTCAAGGGGACACAAATCTTTGTAATGAGATCACACATTCACATTATTTCACGCCAAAACATATTTTATTTTATGTCATTCTTTCAATAAATTATATTAGAACGGTGCGTCGCACGCTTGTCAATGTATTCTTGTATTGGATTCAGGAAACACATGACGTTCTTGAGATGGTTTTTCTAATATTTTATCTTAATAACACGTAAATCTATTAGATCTTTTGAACACATAAACTTGAGTGAGGAATTAATGTTAGTCCGAATTCGGCTATGAAACCAGTGACGGCGGTACTAGAGAAAGAGTGCAAGTTCTATGTTGAGTCGTAAATTCAGCTATGATAATGACATAGGTGTCACTGCTTGAGGTTCGAGGACAAGACACGACCAATGAAACCAGAGAAATGATAAGTTGGTACGCCTGCGGTACACCACACGGCTACCAACTTAACATTAATCTAAATGAAATGCGAATGTTACATACTCCTACTAATTGAATTAGGAGGTGAGGAATGCCAATGAACGCAATTTTGTATTGAAATTCATTTTCAAAATGTGTTCCAACATAAAATGTCAAACGTATTGTAAATATCGTGTTTAGTCCAGTGGATGTCAACCGTATCGACAACCTTTTTGGCGCGAACGTAGTAATTGTACGGGAATTCATTTGGCAGTGAGCATGTGTCGTGCACTGAACTTTCTATGTTGGGACATATAAAAATTGTTCATTGCCATTCCTCAACTTCTAATTCAATTTCATTTCTTTATCCATATGTATTCCATTACTTTTGAAAAAGTGTAGGACATTCATTGAATTTTTTGTTTATATTCATATTTGTTCATCATTCATAAAAATCTAAAACAGGAAAAGATCGCATCAATTTTCATCAGGCAATACTAGCTCCCTGTCGGTGGCGTCATCCGCTTATTTTCATAGCTGAATACGGATCAATATAAAACTAAACTAGCACCATCCATTTTTTGGTAACTGAATAGGATTCGACGCATAACTGAACCCGAACTCTATTGATGTAGACTTTCAGTACAAATTCACATACAAAAAAAAAGGGACGCGTATTTATGTTAGAATAAAGAGACACGTAATTGTAGGTGGTATGCAAAGCGCGCGTTAAATGCTGGCAGCAGGTAATATCTGTGCATAATACACGGTAGCTACATGTATGTGTTGGTGTGCATAAAACAAAACGGTTCGAGGTTTGATCTGAATTGAAAACGTCCACGGTAGCTCAATCAATCACCGACCCGTCAAGTTGAAGATTCTGCTTACAGGTCCAGGCATGGAAAAAATGTTTTCTTCCAAGAAACGACGAAGTAATTTTTCTTTACTTTCAGCTTTTGCGTTGCAAAAATTTGACATTTATTTCTTATTGCGTAGATTGTTTAGGTTAAATATACATTTTGCGTGTAGAAACTGAAAGTGTTGAAAAATTATCACAACGTAATTTTGTTTCAAAAAAGCGCTGTAATTTTTTCAGAAAATAAAAATTTGAACACAATATTCCATTCAAACCAAATTTTGCGTATTGTCAGTGATAGCGTCACCTCAAGCGATATCATTAATTTTGGAAGCAGACTTACGGACTGCGTCACACTCTACCTTTAAAGAAGGTTCTTGTTGTAATATCAGTTGTTTTGGAAGTATGTGCGAAATTTGGCGTTTTTGCATTTCACACAGCTGCCATAGCTAGCGGCGGCGGCCCCAACTTTCGTGATAAGATAAAATCAATTAAAGCCAATCCATTTTGGAAGAAAAAGGAAACCAATTTTGGAGAAAAAAGTTTTCGGCGAAAAAAAATTTACGCCGAAAAAATTTCTGACAAAAAAATCTTCGGCGAAAAAAAAAATTCGTCAACAAAGACTTCCGGCGAAAGAAAAATTTCCCGTCCTAAAAACATCGTACGTCGAGAAAAATTTACGGCGAGAAAAAATTTCCGCGCGAAAAAAAAAAATTTCGTCGAAAAAAAAAATTTTCGGCGAGGAAAAATTTCCGACAAAAAAAATTTCAGCAAAAAAAATTTCCGGCGAAAAAAATTTTCAGGCTTCATGCAAAAATTCCTTTCACCAATTTATATAACTTTCCAGAAGAAACCAACTGTCTAGCTATTCTAATTCAGAAGATGGCAAAAAATCCAAGATGACGTCACTTTGACAACTGGCAGCCATTTCTTTGGGTTCCCAAAAAAGTCTTCTCACCAATCTCTATAAGTTTCGAGAAGAAACCAACTCTCTAAGTATTGTCATTCCGAAGCTAAAATTCAAAAACCATAAAAGCCTAATTTATTGCCTACGAGAACCCAAGGTGGCGCCGCTTTGACAGCTGGCAGACACTTTCTGAATATCCCAAAAAATTTGCCTGACGAAACTCTATGACTTTCTAGAAGAAACCAACTCTCTAGCTATTGTCACTCCAGAGCTAAAATTCAAAAACTCCGAGCATTTTTCGTTTGGGGCCGAGACTGACGTTCAGTGAAAACAGGATGAATGGTTCTCGAGATCGAAAATTATTAATAGATGGAACTTAGTGAGAAACCGACAGATCAGAAAAAAAGTTTTCATAATGATGAGAAGAATAGAAAAATCCATAAAAATACAAAAATGTAATTCTTAAACCTCGATACCTCAGCTCATTTCCAACCGATTTTGATGAGTCTGGGCTTGTTGGGAAGCTGCTGCGACGTAGTTTTTTTTAAATAATTGACAGGGCAAACTCAAAAGTTCGCGTATACTTGTCCCAAAGGTTTTTGTGTGGCGTTTTTTGAGTTTGTGGACTTCGTTTTTGGGGCTACCGCAGCGAGCATGATCTACAACTTTGCTTTTAGAAGTAACTTTCTAATCCTCATAATTCCAGAGATATATGTCCCGATGTCCCCCCTCCCAATTCTATAAGTGGCCATATACCAGGATTGGGTCATATTTCCCCAAAACCATGAAAAACTTGTTCGCTGAAATTTAGCTCATTGAGTCATCTAAGTGAGTCTGGAGGCAACTAAATCCCAGAAATCCCAAGAAGGAAAAAAAATTGTGTCGACCAATTTTATGATCTGAAGCTACCCTCAAAATTTCAGCAAGATGGTCGGAACCGTTTCTGAGATCCTAAAAAGTAACAAAGTTACAAACTAACAAAGTAAGAAGGTTTCCAAAATCGATCGGTTAAAAATAACCGATTTTCCCTCATTTGTATGAGAAAATGGAAATTTCAAAAATTCGTAACTTCGGATCAACTAAACCGATTTTAATGAGTAAAAAGGCAGCTCGGCCTAAAATTTTCCGGGAAAAACATTTTCCGGGGGATACGTCGCAAGGGGGGGGGGGGTCAAAAAGTTCCTGTAGATATGTTCCTTAGTCTACGAAAAAATTTCTTGTGAATTTTTTGGCGTGTATGACTTGCGTCACGGCCCCTTACTAACGTGGGGCCATGATTACAAACGTAAGACCGCTTCGGGAAACTTTCGATACTGCAATGCATTCGTGAGGATTTTTTATTGGGTTTTCTTACTCCCATACTTTCAAACATTACAAGTCTCATAAATTCAAACAAATACATTGCACACAACATAATTTATTTGTACGCAACGCTATGTCAATAGAATGGAAGGAAGTCAATATACGAAATCATATGGCAATCTTCAAAATCAGAATTTTCATCTTCGGTTTGAAACATGATTTTTGTGCCATCGTTGAGGTTGACCACCTTGTTGCTCTCTTTAATAATTGCATGTAAATAAAGATCATATGTGACACCTCTAAAATCAGCTCGAATTTCGTAACAATATGTTCATCTCAGGCAGACTCGCATCGGATTTTGTCCCCTCTTCAAATTTACCTTTTATCGAGATATTGCAAGAGTGTGGTCGTGTTTGAAAACTTTCTAGAACAGAAAGTAAAGAATCCATCTTGAACCATCTTGAATCATCTTCGCAAAAAGAATCTACTGGGTCAGAATCGAATACAAATCGATCACAGGTTCATAAGTCACTGTGTGAATATTTACGAATTTTCCATGCTCGACTATGTACACTAAATCATTCTGCAACAGTCAACGGAGATCGAGTTAATATACATGACTTTATATCCGAGATTTCAAATGCCATTTCGTATCCCGAGCACATTGAGTCAGCGTTTAAAATTAATTTGAGAAACTCTGCACACAACCATTCTCGGCTCCCTGAATAGCTAAAAATGTGCGACCGGTACCATTTGCCAGCACAAATTAATGGTATTGAGTTGCGTTGGCCGAAAGAAGAATTTAAGAGACTTTCCGTGATTGAATTAAGCAAATGTTCACGTTCGGCTACTAGTTTTCTTAATAATAATAATAATAATCTGCCTTAACAACCCATGAAGGGTTAGAAGCTAGATCATTATTTACTAGTTTCGCTACTTTTTGTGGTTCTACTATTTGAGATCCTTTCATTACCGGAAAGTTTTACTGTGCCAGTGGTAAGCTGTGCGACAAACCCAGTGCCACCTATGAGATGTAACTAGGAGCGAAACAATGCCTTTTCCGGTAAGCCGTACGATGGCACTACACTCAACTTAACTTGACTCGAACGATTCAATCAGTTTTGTTTTGTTTACAAATCTAACAATCGGTTCAAGTCCGTCTGCGGCTGGGTTTCAAACCAACGCACTGGATACTCAATCTAGTAGTAGCAAGCAGACGTGTTAACCACTGCGCTATCGAGTCTATTCTGTTTGCCACATCTATTCTGGTACGTACGGGTCCCCTGCATATGTTTTTCTGATCTGTCGCTTTCTATCTTTCTATCATTTATTTATAGAAGTGGGTTGAAGTTGAGAACGAGGCAACTGATCTTCCTGAAATTTTCACTGAACTTCATTCTCGGCCTCAAATGAAAAATTTCATAGGCCGATTTCCCGGAAAATTCAGGAAAAGTCGTGGCATGTGCAAAAGTGGTCAATTTTGACGGTTTTTCAGGAAATCGTTGGAATTTTCGAATTTTAGCTTCGAAATGATAATACTTAGGAACTTGGTGTCTTCTACAAAGTTACAGAGTTTGATCCAGAATTTTGAGCCTTTGGTCCTATAACTGAACCTCTGCTAGTGCCCAACGTGTTTTTTCCACATAAATCGGGTAAATCTTATCCGATTTTCAAAAACTTTTTTTTCCTGAAAGATAATCTCCAAATTGATCACGGGATTGAATTTGGGCAAGTTCAGTCGAAAACTTTCGAAGTTACGGACTAAAAACTGGTCAAAAATTGGTTTTTTGAAGGTTTGTGGAGCTTTTTCACTTATACCTCTGCGAAATTAGAACGGAAATCGCTCTTCAAGGTTTTGAATGAAAGATGTAGACATCAAAAAATTACGAAAATAAAATTAGTGAAAATCTGTTGAGTGGTTCGGGCTGAAGAGTCTTCAGTGTGGGCCCAACTGACGCTACGCGACCAGATATGATATCTGGTGACGTGACGTGAATATTTCTATAATTATGAGGTTTGTTGTACGGTTTTGCAGAGAAAGTAGATGCGAACATTTTTGTTCATGTCAGTATGGGTCAGTGGCCTCTCCTAAGAGCTCTAGGTCGGTTCTAAGATCGGCAATTTTTTTTAAATTTTGAGATTCTTTTAAGGATTTAGAGAGGTTTTTGCGCAGTTCCTTCGGCAATTTCCAATCCAATTTAATGTGGACGTAATTTCATACACTTAAGAGTTAAGTCAATATTTACTTAAATGCGTTCGAGTCTTTTCGTAACATCAGCTCTGTTTGCCACATATATTCTGATACGTACGGGTCTCTTCATATGTTTCTATTGCTGATTTTTCATCTAAGGTACTGTCCATAAATGACGTCTGCTTTTTTCCGACTTTTTTGACCCTACCCCCTGTCATATTCTGTCTGTTTTTCCGGGCCCCCTCTCCCCCTAAAAGCAGACATCATTTATGGACAGTCCCTAAGGACCATAATCGCTGCCGTAGAAAGCATAAAAACCTTGGTGACCTCAGCAGATCAGAGAATTTCATATATTTTCTCTCTCAAAATTTACTTTCTGTGGTTTTTATGCTTTGCAGATCGGTGCTCCCCACCTACTCCCGGGTCGAAATTTGACTGATTACAAACGTCGCGTCGTGGCAAACGCAATAGATCCCTTTTCGAAGAACTTCGGTTCAGTATCTAGATACAAAATAATTTTCGGTCAAGAAAGAAAACGACTTCTTTGAGAAAGGGCAGAACAAATCTACATACTTTACGGTCTCAGTATTCTGAGGAGAACACGTTTTTGTCCGTCTGCACATAAATATTATTTCCATGCTACTGTTGCTGTTTATTTGCATGTAGAACGTCACAATGGGATTTATAATTCAATTTCGAATCGCATGATAAAAGAACAATAAATTGCAATTAGAGTACAAAAAAACTTTCATTGAAAACCAAGGAAATTATTTTGGAAGCGAGCAAAATATGGAGTGAAACGTTTTTCATAACGTCAAGCGAAACAAACTGTAATTCATCAAAGTCTCAGTTAATCGTTATCAATTAAAAAAGGCAAAGTTATTGGAAAAAAAACTTTTCCAAAAAAAATATATTAAAATTTTCGATATTAATTTATTACGAAATTGAATTTACGTATACACCATATTTTTGCCAATTTTATTACCTTGTTCTACGAGTTCTAATTAAGTTGGGAAAGTATTTTTTGTGGTTCAGAAATCGAGAATATTTTGAAAATAAAAGTGTAGATGTGATTTACGGTTATTTCTATACCCACTGGTGGTAACAAGTGCATGACGGGGTTGTAGTGTACTGTGGGCGAGGCGTATCGTAACCCTTCAATAGTTGATTCTTACGAATGAAAGGTAAACATCAAGTTTATTTATTTAGTTCGCAATAATTCTGAAGCAAGGAGAATAAATCTCGCCGGCAGTTAGCTGAAATTCAATAAATCTCAAACTCGCATAATTTTTTCCAAGACTTTCGATTAAAGGACTGACTTCTTTATTGATCTTTGTATATACAATTACCAAATCTATAATTTGCTCATGTTTCAGTTTGTTTGAGCAGCTGGACCACTCGTACACAGAAACAATTAAAAATTGTTATTGTAAATCACAACAAAA
>CM055406.1:105136470-105174056 GCA_029228625.1 Pseudolycoriella hygida
TTTTTTTTTGAGCCGCCGCCGCCGCCAAACCGAGCCGCGGCGGCTACTACTTCCATGGGCGAAAATAATCACCTCAACTTCCTCTACAACATATAAAAAGTTTTTTTTGAGCCGCCGCCGCCGCCAAACCAAGCCGCGGCGGCTACTACTTTCATGAGCGAAAATGATCCTCTCAACTTCCTCTACAACATATCAAAAGTTTTTTTTTTGAGCCCCCGGCCCATTTTCCGCCATTTTGGCGGTCACCCCTATACACTACACACCCAACCCAACATCTTTCCCTTTGACACCAAACCTGTATCTCGAACACCCAACCATGTCTTATACAAAATATGCTTCCGTACACACACACACACAAACACATACATATGGGCTTTATATGGCGCCATTTCTAAGAGCCCTGGCGCCCAAACGAGGCCGGTACCCCCCAATCTCATATGGCGTAGAATGCCCAGCCGAAGGTCCCTGCAAAATTTCAAGAAAAGATATCGAGCCGTTTTCGAGAAAACTCCAAAAAAGTGGGTTTTCATACAAATGGCTCTGGAACTGACTAACTAACCAACTAACGTAGGATGTTGCCATTAACTTTTGTTTCTATGAAAGTGCACATTTGGTATGGAAAATGACGATTTTCTAAAGGTCATATCTTCCGGATCCACTGGACCGATTTTAATGAGTGAAAAAGACATTTTCGCTTTAGAATTTCCGTAGAATCCAGCAAAGTATTTTCCGGGGGGTACGTCGCAAGGGGGGAAGTCAAAACTTAGCTGTATATATGGTTCCGAAGTCTACGAAAAAAAATTTTCTGAATTTTTTGCTCGTGGGGACTTGCGTCACGGGCGCATTGCTACCGCGCGCCCATGATATGATGATGGCTTGTCTGGCGGTTTCCCTGGTAACGATAATGTATGGGTCACCTTTGGAATTAGGAATTTACTATTGGTTCTAGCACTTCCAAACTTTTTGCCACCCGATTGCCCGACCGAAATAATACTTGTTGCAACTTTCTGAAGGCTGCGTTCTTCATATTCAAGATCTAGTAATTTCATGCACTAGAGGAAGGAGCAGTCTGGTGGATGAAAGAACTGTAATTGCTCTATGTTTCGGAGATTTTTAGAAAAACTGTAACAAAGTACGTTATCATCTTCTCTTTCCACGAAAAAAGTTTTCCACGAACGAAATACAAGTGAATACGTCAAAAGAAAGACACAATCTAAGAAAAGTGAAAACATACATTCGTAACAATCAAACTTATACCATAACCTAAGCACGTGTGGGATGAATTGGATTGTTACTATGTACGCATGGTTTCACTATGGTTTCACATGGACTATAATAGAGAAATAAAAAAGGTGCAAAAGCTTATGATTCTCTTCATGCATTTGTAAAAACACTACTGTCAATGTCCTCCAAAACTTTGGCTTTGAAGTTTCTAAGCCTAATACTGGACGAAGTATTCACGAAACACGCCCACCTTTGGTGGAACGCTCAAATAGTCCGAGTTTATGGATCCACTGAACCGATATTTACAGAGAAGTTTTCTTCATTTTTTTTTCACTTGGCTAAATCTTCTGGAGCTTCCAATACATCTACGAAAATAACCTAACGTTTCATTGATCTCTGGGATTATCTTTGGCCAAATTGAGGCATCAGCGGAACGTTATTTGTGGACAGCAAATTATGTTTATTTTAAAATGAATTAATTAAGCGATCGATTGGTTATGGTTGTTTCATCCCCTTCTAGGCGCAACACTAGTCCCCCCCTCCCAAAGATAGGTTTTTTCGGGGTCGGGTGGGGAATTCAGTTCTTCCAGTGTTTTCGTGGTACCGAATGGAAAAATATTAGACACGTATTTTTGATAGACTTCTAAAATTTATTTTGGGGCAGGGAAACATAAATTCATTCAATTGTACAAACACGTTGTACATAAATAAATCAAAGAGGAAAACTTTAAAGATCTTATGGAAATGTGGTGTAATTGTACGTTATAGAAACGAGTGTAAAGAACTTAACGACAAACGTTATAATACCGACATATTTCGTACGTGTAGGTGCACTAAATGAACCAAATGAAACATAACCCGTACGTGTCAGAATAGATGTGACAAACAGAATAGATGTGGCAAAGTGAGCTGTTTGCAACGTTGTTCAAGTGGACTGTATGCTGATGTTGATGCAAACGACTCGGAGGTTAAACGAACAGTGATTTATTATAAATTAATGAAGTACAAAATAGAGAAAGAGATGTCGTTTCAGAAGAAACGACATCTGTTATTAATTATTATAAATAATTCAAAAGTAGATTCGAATGTATTTGAATATTGGCGGTTTCATCATGTTCCTAACAGAACACAAAGTGACTCGAACGTACCTAAATATACAAATAAGCAAACAATCCAACGTTTTCTGTTCTTTTATAACTGTAAGAATTTCAAAGATCCATAGAAATTACCCAATGTAATGTCAAAGGCCCTACCGAAGTACGTCTCAGACCATTCAAATCTAGAAAAGCTTATATCCAAGGACTAAGTCTGGAGATTCGGAGATTCGGGTCATCCTCCCTAATTATGGAAGTGGCCATATGTCAGAATTGGGCCATATTTTTCCAAACCTCTGAAACATGTGTTCGCTTAAATTTAATGGAACGTTTGCATTTTCGCAAATAATTTTTAAAAGATGTACGCACCGATTTTTTTATAACCTTTTCCAAACGTCAAGTTGTGGAGCCGCCTACATAATTTTGTAAATTGGCCGACCGAATATTTCTGATCTTTGAGTTGTCCGAAATATTTGTTTGATTGCAATTGTCTAGGGATTTACATTTCTAGCCAAAAACTATCTCAAACATAAGTAAATTCATTGTGGCTACAAATGGCCGCAGCCAAATTTTTGGCGGCTTTCAAGTGCTAGTCAAGTGCTGGTCGTACTTTGTAAACAAAATAATTTTTATAAAAATTTCTGTGCATTTTAGAGGCATACTGTAGAACAATTTTTTGTTCAGAATAATGTTTTTCGTCAAAGTTGTCAAAATGCAAACGTTCCATTCTCAACAACTTTGCCTTTGACAGTAAATCTCCATATTGCATAGTTAAGGAAATATAGACGAAAAACTGTTTTCGTATATGGCCAAGAATTTCGTCCATTCCTTTGGTCCCAGTGCTCAGACCCCTGTAGCGATTCCCACAAAAATTTTTTCTCAGTTTTGTGACATCAAAATACTTGCTGAGATATTTGCAAAAAAGCTTCACCGACCTTCGAAAAACCATGTTTTTGGTCTCTTCCTCGGCCATATCTCCGGAACCACTTGATCGATTTTGCTCATCGTCGAACTTGAATGATGGGAGGCATGTACCTTTCAGGGAAAAAAAGTTTAGGCTGATCGGTTGAGCCGTTTGGAAAAAAAAGTGGAGACGGACAGACGAACAGACGGACGGACAGACGGACATTTTTTTTTTATTGCTGATTCGTCATCTCTAGACGATAATAGATGCATCCCCCCTTCCCACCTCGATCTACCCCATGTTACAATAAAATTGTTTGTAGTAAACGTATAGGACCTTTGTACTTCGTACGGGTCCAAAAATGAATCGTTAGTACTAACAAGATATTTTCAAATGCATCTTAAAGAACTTATATTCTGACCTCCATTCTGACACCGACAATAAAAGTGTCGTTTATCAGTAGGAGCCGATTACCACATCAATATTATTCTGGCCAAAGTAATTAAAGTTTTCAGTGAAATAAGAACTTAAAATACTGTAATCGAAAAACTTTTTTCCTCCTGCACAAACATGAACCGTTCTTCCATACCGAGAGCAAACCGTTTTCATTGTAATTTTCCACTTCACTTTAACAGTTATTAAAGAAAAGTTTCTTTTGCTCGTCCCTATAATCGAGACCAATTTCTCTATGTAGCTAACATTCAACGCCGATTCGGCAGCATCCATATAATAAAAACGTATAAGAAAGAAGACGATCAGAGAAAAAAAAGTTAAGTTCAATTTAGCGAAAAATATAATCAGATGATTATGCAGACAAATAAAATAATTGGATTTTTATGAGGTTTTCCAACACGATTTTTATTTAGAACTGCAAAGAAAGAATAATGTCACGTTTGTTAATTTGCTGGTAGTGAGATGATTCCTTCCAAAATTATAGAGAAGAAAAAAACAAGCGGAAATGTTTGTAGCAATTGTTATACAGGAAATCGATCGTAATTTTTTGGAAGAACGAATAGTAGATTATTGTACATCGTGCGGAAGTAAGTCATGATTTAAGGGATGAGGTTTGTGGATTTGAGCAAACAGATTTGATATAGTACATTACTGTCTCGCTGGGACATTTCTCGTTGAGGCGTATGGAAAGGTTGTATTTCGAGCCGAAGGCGAGGATTACATTCAACACGTCCAAACAAGAAATTTACCAGCGAGACATTTTTGTTTTCAGACCGCAAGAAAACAAAATGTTATTTTGACAAGTGTATGGTTTGTATCCCGAGCCGAAATAACAATGTCAAACACTCAACTAGAAGTGTGCGCCGGCTGCACATTGCCGCCGAAAATTTAGGTAAAATCCCAGCCATCTCCATGCGCGGAATGAATATTGTTCGGTCGATCACGCCGCCGCCGAAGAAATAAAAACACTGCGCCGCCGCCAGCCGCCGGTCCTTTTTTTTGTAAAATTTCGGCGCAGACTACCGAAACTTTCGTAGACTTTCATAAAAAATCTTTAAAGTTTCGCATGAAAACATTGGAACCATTTATATTGGATTGAGAAATTGTTCCGCTTCTCGTATCTCTTTTCGACTCTTTGTCAAAAACAAATCTCATCATAAAGATAAACATTATAATCTGCCCGAATGGCTGATTACACGCTCTGCAGCGCAGGTGAGTGGTCTCGAGCCGTTCCGACCAGTGCCCCAATCCTCCTGTAGAGAACGTTAAGTGAGTGGGTGAGACACAGCCAGGAGGAGCTTCTTTCCTAAATCGAAACCCTGGTGGACTCAGAGTCTGGTGCCTTATTAGCAGGGTGGTGAGAGCGACCACTGGGCATTATGAACTCAGAAGTCACATGGCGAAGCTGAGGCGCTGACACCTAGGAATGTGCCTCTGGTATGGAGACATATGTTAGTTGCAGAATACATTCAGGTTCTTTTAGAACTATTATTTCATCGACGCACAGAAATTACCCAAGGTAATGCGAAAATCCTCTGGAAGTATGTCTTAAGGCCTTTGAAACCCATAATTTTGAGATTTGAGACTGAAATTGAGACTGTTTTTGTGTATGGCACTGAGTACTGTATTTTCGAACGTTTTAGACTGTTTTGAGACCGTCATCATCATTAAAAATGATGAGTATGCTCATTTTTGCCACAATTAATAGACATTTTTCTGGTGTTTGAGACTGTTGAGACTGATGAGTATGCTCATTTTGAGACTATTTGAGACTGTTGAGTATGCTCATTTTGAGACTATTTGATACTGTTAAGTATGCTCATTTTGAGACTATTTGAAACTGTTGAATATACTGATTTTGAGACTATTTGCGATTGTTGAGTATACTCATTTTGAGACTATTTGAGACTGTCAAGTATACTCATTTCGAGACTATTTGAGACTGTTGAGTATACTCATTTTGAGACTATTTGAGACTGTTGAGTATAGTAATTTTGAGACTATTTGAGACTGTTGAGTATACTCATTTCGAGACTATTTGAGACTGTTGAGTATACTCATTTTGAGACTATTTGAAACTGTTGAGTATGCTCATTTTGAGACTATTTGAGACTGTTGAGCATACTCATTTTGAGACTATATCAGACTGTTCACTGTTCAGTATGTTCATTTTGATCCTATTTGAGATTCTTGAATATACTAATTTTGAATTGCAGTTTGAGACGCTTTTTTGCCGCCAATGATACTGACACTTTTTCATTTTCTTCGTAGATGCCGCCACGTACTATTTTCTTCACAATTCGCGATTAATCTGAAATTATATTAGAAAGTTATTTTTTTTACTTACTTTTTCTGGTCACCCATCTAAGTACTAACCACGCCGAATGATGCTTAACTTTGCTTTTGGACCGCCAACGACGTAACTCATATTGCTAAATTGCACATGCGTATTTGTAGTCTTAATGCTAAACAGTCTCAAAAGCTTCAATAAAGTTGTGAAAAATATCTTTGTCCTAAATGTGTACACTCAACAGTCACATTGGCTAAAAAATATATTTTTCACATTTGAGAATGCTCAACAGTCTCAAAAGCCTCAATAAAATTGTGAAAATTATTTTTGTCGAAAATGAGTACACTCAACAGTCTCTCATTGGCTAAAAAAAATATTTTTCACAATTGAGCATGCTCAACAGTCTCAAAAGCCTCAATAAAATTGTAAAAATCAGTTTCCAAATGACCTTATCCTTCACGTGAAGCTCCTTAATTGTAATAAAGTAATTTCCTATCTTATACGTCGTAAGAAGAGAGAATACTTCATCGAACAATTCTCCGATGCTAGCAACTTATTAGGAAAATACTCACTAATAAATCTCCTGAGCCATCGCAATGTCCCCGAATAATTGTGAATAATGCAGCAATTGAGGATCCAGCTGCAGTTGCAGATAAGTTTAACAATTTCTTTATTAATATCGGATCCAACGGAAATCGCTCAACCCCCGGGAAAAACAAGCTGTCCGTTCTCAGTTTTTTGAAAGATTTTAAATTTGAACCGGTAAATGATGCGATAATCTCGTCACACATTGACAATTTGCCAACTAATGCAGCAGCGGGTTGCGATGGTATTAGCGTGCGGTTCCTCAAGCGTTACAAACGTCTCCTCGCAAGCTGCATCTCCTCTCTTGTTAATAACTGTATTGAGACTTGTCATTTTGATGAGGTTCTCAAGCTTGCTAAAGTCATCATCATACCTAAAGGAGGCGACTCTACTGACATGAACGAATATAGACCTATTTCGATACTTTCCTCGCTTTCGAAGATTTTAGAGAGAATTCTGTATGAGCAATTGTACATGAAACTGGATTCAGTCCGCTTCTTTGACATGAAACAATTTGCCTTTATAAGGAAGTCCAGTACACTGGCGAGTTGTTTAGATCTCTGTGATAATTTGAGGAATGATCTCACTCGAAACCTGACAGTTAGCTTATTACTGATTGATTTTAGAAAAGCCTTCGATTCTGTGAACCATCAAATTTTGCTTCAAAAATTACAGAGCGTAGGCATGAATGGTTCGGCTTTTAATCTTCTGAGAAGCTACTTGACTAACCGTAAGCAATTTGTCAGTGTTGGCGGTGTGGATAGTTCATTGTTGGATGTTGTGCATGGAGTCCCCCAGGGTTCTTCATTGTCCGCCCTGCTATTCGTCATTTTTCTTTATGATCTATTCAAGAAAGGATTCAAAGGTAAATTGTACCTTTATGCGGATGACACTGCGTTTCAATACTCTATTGAATCCTCAGTTGAATTGCAGGCAATGATGCAACATGATTTGAACCTCTTAGATACCTGGTCGCGAGAAAATCTTATGTTTGTAAACGAAGCTAAATCTAACTACATAATTTTCAAAGATCCTTCTCCTGGCTTCTATTTGTCCTTTAACGGTACAACGCTAGAACGTGTTTGTACTGTGAGATATCTTGGGCTCATTTTGAATGAGCAGTTTACGTGGGTTGACCACATCCGTAAAGTCGTGAAGAAAATTTCACCTGTTATCGGTGTTCTTAAGCGCATCAAATGGTTTGTGCCTACCTCTGTTTTGTTTAATGTTTATTTTTCATATATCCATTCACATTTGAGTTATCTAAACTCTATTTGGAACTGCGCTCCTAATTATCTGTTAGACGAACTTCTTTTATTGCAAAAAACGGCATTACGCAACATTCACGGCTTGAAATTCGGTGCCTCGGTTAGGCAGTACTTTGATAACTCAATTCTGCCATTTCATTACTTTTGCATGTATCAAACGCCGTTGTTAGTTTATTCGATAAAGAACGATCTCATAAAACACTATATCCCAACAGTGGTAAATTCCGGAATACACAGTCACTTCACCAGGGGGAGTAGCCTTCTTCACACCACTTTTTCGCGTTCCCAATTTGGGCAATTTGCGATTTCTAATCGTGGTTTTCGTCTTTTTAATGGACTACCTGTAGACATTCAAAGCATCAACACTCTGGCAACATTCAAAGAGCGGCTTAAAGCATATCTTCTTTTGCTTTTTCAAACTAATTATGACTATCATGTTTCATGGTAAGTCCAGAATTTGGAGCGTCATCGTTATATTTAGCCTAGTTTTATCTGGACAAGTTCGTCGAAAAAAGAGTAAAATACTCTGATTTTGTTGATTTTTGTTGTTGTAGCTTTTTTCGATAACTTTACCAGATTAATTTGATTAATTGATTTTTGATTCATTTGATTTTTCTTGATAGTGTTCCTTTTTTTTGTTGAATGTGTACGATTCATTATATATACTTAGATTCGATGTACGACTAGCATATGCAGGCTTCAAGCCTAATTTGTTTTTCATTTACTGAAATAAAAAAAAATAAAAAAAATATTTTTGTCGAAAATAAGTACACTCAACAGTCTCATTGGTTAAAAAAATATTTTTCACAATTGAGCATGCTCAACAGTCTCAAAAGTCTCAATGTGATTGTGAAAAATATTTTTGTCGAAAATGAGTACACTCAATGGTTTCTACATCTACTAAAAAAATATTTTTCCTCAATTGTGAACGATTGACGATTGACTGACGGATTTCGAAAAAACTAACTAGAATCGTGGATAAACACGGAATAAAATGACAACCAAACTTTAAATATTTCGAAATCCGTCAATCTAACATTTCGGTCCCCATACAAAAAAATGTTTCTATACTGTAATAATATGATTTGGAAGTCGCAGATCCTACGAGCAATGAACTTTAATTTTTTCATTTTCAGAGTTTTCTCCAAAATGTATGAAAAAACACATTTTCATAAATTTTCTCAAAATTTCACCGACAACTTTTTAAAGTCCCAGAACAAAAAAGTTTCATTTCGACGTTACAAACAATTTTCCGTCGAAAAATCTGAGGTACCTCAAACTTTTATTTAGTCTTGGTTCAAGCACACCGTGTACCCCTACCTACTGCAGGGCTTATTATTCGGAATTTCTTTGGAATTTTTTAAGAATTTTAAGAACTTTTTAAGAATTTTGAGAAAAAAAAAATCCCGAATAATAAGCCCTGCCCTACTGTGTACATTGTACATTATCAAATGAACCATTTTATCACAAATTTCATGTAAAAATCTTTCACGACGTATTTTGTGACCAGAATCTTCATTAGGGTGGATTTTTCTTTTGACCCAAAATGCTACAAATGATCGAATACACGTCGGTGAGTTGAAAAAAAAACATTTTGCATTTGACGACCCAACCTAATCTTCATGGAAAAACGTAGACGATGCATAGAGGAGAGAATTTATGTGTTTTGGCAACTTTTCGTATAGGACGTGCAATAAAATATCAAATTTTAATTTCAACAACTATAGAATTTTTACCTGATGAAAATTTTCTTTTGTTTGAGTACATTTTTTGTTGGTAATTTAAGTCCTTCTACAGATACCTAATCATAAGGGGCAGTTTCATAATTTAAAATTTAATTTTCGGAATGAAATAAATTACAATAAAAAATTATCTTTACCACCCACCAAATTAATGTTTAGTATTTATGATCGTTTCAGACAAAGAGATACCCATTTGCGAACAGTACATCATTACACAAAACCTGAAAGGAGAGGAAAAAAAAGAAGTTGCACAAAAGAACAACCACACGAAAAAATAATAATAACCACCCATAAATAGCATGTAATTTCATAACAATATAATAAAATTAGACGATAAATTTATTTAATGTGCAATAGAAACCAACCAACGTTAATATTTAATTCAATTTCGAAAAAGGTTTACAAAGCAAATTTTCAACAAAAGTTAATAAAATGCGATGGGTAGACAGGTATAATAAATTATTTCTGGGTTTCATTTGCTTTTTTTGATAAATTTGTTTTAGTGACATTTCAAAGGTAAATATTTCTAAAGAAAATACTAAAAAATTCGACAAAAAGCAAACGCGTTTGCGACCAATCATTTCGGAGACGAAAGTAAAACGCTTTTATGCTATGTCTACACGGAAAACTACCATTCCGAATGCCAACCTTGGAAAATCTTCATTAGAGTACAATTTGTTTGAGAAAGTACATTACATGCTTCCGTTCGTCCTTTTCCATCACATTAATATTCCCAATCGTAAAATCTGTTCAGAGAGAGGTGTGAAGTGGTGTGAGGGATTCGAGTAATTGTTGCAGTATGTGACAACGAAGGGGGGGGGGGTAAGTGGCCAAAAATGTGTTACGTAATTTAGGGACAGCCCCTTATGAATGTTAATGCGCAGAATGTGCAAATTATAAATTTGTTCATTGTATTGTTAAATTTGACATTTCACAGTTCTGATGCAGAACAAATTTTATTGGGTTTTTGTGTCACAGTGTGTATTGAGATTGGCGGTTGGGTTACCTACATAGACTATAAGGGGCTGTCCCTAAATTCGTAACGGGAAGGTCAGAGAAATTGTGTTAACGACAATTTTTATTTTTCACTGAATTTTTTAAATTTTGTAACGATCTCTCATGCTAAAGATCATCTTAGAGTTGCAATCGGAGTAGCTCAAAAGGCTGTTTGAATTGCAAACTGGTAACTATGATGGCAATTCAAACTATCTTTTGAACTATTACGATTGCAACTCTTAAATTCATATCAAGAGCTCATTCAACAAAAAGCTAAAGATCATCTTCACATAACGGATCGCACTGAAAACTGGCCCACAGATAAATGAATATTACGAAGAAATTAATCTTAGTTCAAATTCAAATTCAAATTCTTCAAAAGCTATAGAAATTCAAGTCGGTTGCTCTCCAAATCGTTTTGTGAGAACGTTTTCTAGTTTATGCACTTTCATCTGGTTTGGTTTGGTTTGGTTTTATTTTTGCATCTTGAAATTTATACAACAATGAAATAATTTTTGACTCCACTGTGAATTCACTTTTAAGGAGTTCGAAAAAAAGAGTTAAAATGAACTTTTTCTTGAAATAACATTGAATTTTGAATAATTAAATTCACAATAAAAATGACAATAATATTGTCCTTAAAAAATTGACTTTGCATAGACAATCAGTCTACATTAATTTAAAATTGTTAGATATACATCGTGAAATACTTTTCTTCGAAATATTTTGAATTTTAATAAGCCTAACATAATATCTATCAAACATGTCTGCCGATTTTTGCACTTTCACAAGGTGTTTTATGTCTATTTAACAAATTCTGCAATTCCATTCGAACACACAATTCAGGATGACAATGATATGATGAATCAGGTTAAAGGGATGCAATAATGCAGGATACCAATTGTGTATTTCAATTTTGCAAAAATTGAGAAAACTTGAAATACCATGCAACATCTAAGACAAAGCGAACGAAATAGTTGATTTGCAATGCAATTGTCTGAGCCTGTTGTATTCATCCACAGCACATGTATTGTAATTCGAATGCCAATAATGCGCCACTTGCGGTACATGAAATGATCAATTTTAACAAAAATTGAGAACACTTGAAATATAGCAAGCGTGAATTCAGTCCAGTATACATCATTATTAAATACGATTGGTTATCAATTTCCCAGCTGGGTGCGCGGTTAGCCAAAACACATTTTAACAACACTGCATTAATTAATAATTTCAATCAAAAAATTACTGGAACGAACTGAACTGATCTGAGTGACGTTTTTGACGTAATGTCATGAACGTACTTGAAAGTATTTTTAAAAATATTTTTGGATTTTGTTACGTAACATAGGGGAGGAGGGGTTCAAGAGATTGTTACGCGATGTGACACGGAAGGGGGGGGAGGGGGTCTTAGCCCGAAAATAGTGTTACGTAATTTAGGGACAGCCTCTAAATCTCTATTCAAACAAATTGTCATATGGAGGAATTTTTCTTTGCTTTTTATATGGCGACGAAATGTCAAGTGGTGATGACATTTGCTCATATTTTTAGTCTATCTGGGTAAACCAGCCGCCATATCAAGTTTCTGTAAAATTATTGCTGTAGGAACACATTTCAGGGGTGACGCAAGTCCCTATCCGATCAAAAAATTAAGAAATTTTTTTTTTCGTAGACGGCGGAACCATATATTCAGCTACGTTTTGACTTATTTCGCTTACGTCGTACCCTACTGAGACCTAGTTTTTTAGATTCTACGTAAAATTTTGATTGAAATCGACAGTTTACTCATTGAAATCGGTCCGGTGGATCCGAATATATGACCTTTAGAATATCGTCATTTTCCATACAAAATGTGCTATTTCATAGAAGCCAAAGTTAATGGAAACATCCTACGTTAGTTTGTGGGTGAGTTAGTTCGTTAGTTCTAGAGTCATTTGCATGAAAACCGGCTCGATAACTTTTCTTGAAATTTTGCAGGGACCTTCGGGTGGGCATTCTACGCCATATGCGATTTTAAAAAAGGGAGATACCGGCCTCGTTTATGCGCCAGGGCTCTTAGAAGGCGCCATAAAAAGCCCATATAAAAGAATTTTTTGTATGTGTGTGTGAGTGTACTCAAAGTAAAAATTGATGGGTTGGGTGTGTAGTGTGTCAGGGTGACAAAAAAATGACCGACGGTGGTATTTGACGGATTTAGGGCGAAAATATAAATTTTTTTTTGAATTTTTTTTTTTTTTGGTAGGAGATAGATGTTTGGTGTCAAAGGAAAATTTATTGGGTTGGGTGTGTAATGTGTCAGGGTGACCAACAAAATGGCCGATGGTGGCACGGGAAATTTGATTTTTTTTTAAATTTTTTTTTGTTGAAGATAGATGTTTCATGTCGAAGGAAATTTTTTTTCGCCGGAAATTTTTTGTCGGCCGAAATTTTTTTCGCCGAAATTTTTTTCGCCGAATTTTTTTTTTGCCGAAATTTTTTTTCGCTGAAAATTTAAACGTAATAATTTTTCTGCGCTTTCAGATTTCGCAATCCAAAAATTTGGCTACTCCACACATCACGCAAAACTTAATTTTTTTTTCGTGTCGAATCTGAAAGAACAGAAAAACTATAACATTGGAGGGCCCGGCATGTGTGACTAATTTCTTTAACCCGTAACCGGCGTGATTCTTTTCATGCCAATGTACATTTTTGTACGTCTAGTCTGATAC
This sequence comes from Pseudolycoriella hygida, assembly GCA_029228625.1. Taxonomy (NCBI): domain Eukaryota; kingdom Metazoa; phylum Arthropoda; class Insecta; order Diptera; family Sciaridae; genus Pseudolycoriella; species Pseudolycoriella hygida. Next base: position 105,149,732 of record CM055406.1, read on the forward strand.
AGGTTATCAAAAATGAAAATATTTCAAAAGAAGTTTTTGCGTTCCGAAGCTGTAAGCGTCACCCAAATTGATATCAGTTGTTTTGGAAGAAGAGACGAGGACTTGCGTCATATTTCCCTTTTGAAAAGGGTTTTTGTTGTGGTAATGTATTATCTGAAGTATTGTTGTTTTGCTCGGTCGGTAATTTAAAATTACTAAATCTTTTGTATTGCTTCAGTACGACGATATTTGTTGATAAATCAACTTGAAAGTACAGATAGACTTTTTTAGTATGGGACGAATAACGTGTCTCACGACCGCTTCAGTGCACCTATGTCTTGCTAGGGCTATGTGTTAATCAGCACAACACATATTAGAATGACTAACCATTCCAAATGTATGGACTTATATACACTGTTTCGTCAACGTTCAAGTTTGTTTTTTATTTAAACTGCTAGATCTCACTTCTAGCCATTTGTAGGATCTCTCACATCCAACATTTTGTTGAAGTATTAAAATAAATTTTTTTTTTTTTTTTTGATGATGGAAAAAAGTGTATTTAATGTAATCAATTACAAATTTTAAATCATGTTAAAGTGATGCATATAAGAAGAAACAATGGCTAATATAATACTTTCTTAAGGATCATATGAAGGTAATAGCGTTTGCGCTTTTGTCAAAGCATTCTCTCAATAGGTTGCTGAAAAGTAAGGTTAAAAGAAACCAAGCCAAACGGTGCTTCACGAACTTTAGGGAAAACAAGACGTGATCTGGACTGTTTTTGTTTTTCGTTACGTTTTCGCACATTTCATTGCAAGTTATTTCATATGTATACCACGATCATGTATTTGTGACACAGCCATGATTACAATTGCACGTTACCAGATCCTGCAGTTTCGGAGGAGGTGGCTGCTCAAAATAGACATAAACAATTCAACGTCATTTTCGGATTTTTATCCACACTCGCTTGGTTTGGTAATTCGGTAGTGTGGATGCTAACAATTTTTCCAAATTTCATTGCCAAAATCTTCCTGATTTAGGAAAAGTGGAATAAGATGAGGATTCTACTAGTGAGGATGTTTAAAAATTGTTGAAACTATTCCAGCAATTATGGATATATGGATATGGAGAAGTAATATGAATAGAAATTAGGAATTTAAATCCAGAAGCGAATAAAAAAAATGAAGGAAGCCTTTGACTTCTTTAGGTTGAATTGAATTGAATTTATTTAATAATACATCTTGAAATGCAATATTATAATTTGGTACTCCACTGGAAAGTACAGTAGTACTTTTAAGGAGTCAATCCATTTAATTTAATTTTTTTAATTTAATTAAACTTATTTTGCTTATTTATGCATTTATTTAATTAATCTATTGCCTCACGGCTTATATATAAAATAGAAAAAAATAATAATTGTTTTTCCTTTTCTAAATGAAATTCAATTTTTCAATATTTATAAAATGAAATTATGATGCTATTTTCTACTAAAAGAATAAGAGTTTTTTTAATAATTCTGAAATTAAGTACATTGTTTAATTCATCATTTTCAAAGTAATTGTGGGAAAGATTATAGTGACTTTTATATGCGAGAGAGAGAAGAAAAAAAATTGTAAATGAGGATTAAAGGAATACTTTGCAGTAAACGTAAAGGAAAGGGTAAGAGACATGATAAGGTAGCAGAAGTAGTGAGTCATACATTGTACCCGTTTACGTTCATAAAATTAATCAGTAGTTCTTAATGTATATAAAAATAATGTATTCATACCCAAATGTTACTGTTGACACCTTCTATAAACTTAAACACATAAACTTATATGAAGGTAAAAGAATAAAGTAGCTAATAAAAAATAGTTGAGACGTTCATACGAATTTCACTTAGGGGTATTGCTTCTCTAGTAACCATTTCTTTAAATCCGACTTAAACCTCGATCTAGGGGCTGTTCGAATACCATTAGGTAGTGAATTAAATAATCTGACGCCATGAGCTGAGATAGTTCTCGTGCCCAACTCTGTTCTTACAAATGTCGGTCTTATTCCAAGTTTATTGCGAATCCCATAACTGTGTGCTGGCCTTTTGAATATGATGTTACTATGTGTTGATCCATTTAGTGTGTCACACACAAATTTACACATTTCAAATTTTTCCAGGTTCTCAACGTTAAGCACTGTTGGACAATAGTAATGAAAGAGATCCCTTGTAGAAAAACGTATTGGCAATCCATTGACATGTTTTAAACATCTTTTTTGTAACACTTGCAGCTGTTTGATAGCCGCTTTATTTCCAGTACCCCATGCCGCGGGTAAGTAGGAGAGACGTGAGTGCACTAATGCATAATAAATCTTCATCAGAACTGATCTGGGACGTACCTTTTTCAGTTTACAAAGCACTCCACTCACTGAGGCAATTTTACTGCACATCTTCGAGACATGCACGTTCAAGGTCAGTTCCTTGTCCAAGTAAAGACCAAGGTACCGAAGCACTGATACCGCCTCAATTGTCATTCCATCGAGGGTAACTTTTCTAATAGCTGAACCCGTCTTAGGGGTCATCCCTAAATTACGTAACGCTAATTTTGCGGTCTAGACTCCCCCCTCCCCCCCTGTCGTAACACACCGTAACGCTGGCCGAAACCCCCTCCCCCTTCGTTACGTAACGTAACAAAACATATTTTTGAAGCAACTTAGAAAGAATAAAGACTGTTATAAGTACAAAACTGGTCTTGTGTTATTCACTATCCACTGTAACGATCCACAATCATAACGTGACAGTGCTTCGAGATCAAGCCAAGTGCAAGGGAAGACTGAACGATATGAATTTCCGAAAGTAATTTCATTACTGTCATTTTTGTTAACTAGTTAAAATATAAAAAATTCGTCAAAAGTAAACGAAAAAATCTGCGGTGCCAAAAGGAATTGAAATTAACGGTTTTATGTTCGATATTTTTATATAGGAAGAAAAATGTCGAGGTTCGAGCGTTACGTAACGCCGATGCTAGACCCCCTCCCTCCCCCTCGTAACTTTCTGTGACGCTAGAGGAATACTCCCCCCTCCCCCCTCGAGCGTTACGTAATTTAGGGACGACCCCTTATCCCTAAAGTGCATGCATTCAGTTTTTTGACATTAAGGGAAAGTTTGCTACGGTCCAGGTAATCTTTTAGAACTGTAATATCCTTATTCATGCATCTAACGTTCTCCTCAGTTGAGTTCATTACATAAAGGAGTAATCTGCGAATAATTAGGCATTCCCTGCTGTTTGAAGGCTGTGAATGTCATTAATATAGACCAAGAACAACAGCGGGCCTAGCACTGACCCTTGCGGAACGCCCATGCCTATACTTCTCATTTGGCTCCTTGAGTTCCCTTTCTTCACGCATTGTTTTCGATCACATAGGTAGCTCCCAATCAAGTCTAATGGAGCACTTCTGATTCCAGCGCAGGGGAGTTTTTTTTACTAAAATGTTGTGGTCGACACAGTCAAATGCTTTTTTAATATCAAGGAAAATCGCACTAACTGCTAAACCATCATTTAGACTTAAGAATACTTTTTGTATACCGCATTGTGGGTTCCAGACTTTTCCCTGAAACCATATTGTTTTTTATAGAGAAACCCATTTTTTTTCAGAAATGATGTAATTCTTCTGTAGAGAAGTAGCTCGAATATTTTGTTTAGCATGGGGAGCATTGAGATTGGCCTATAATTTGATGGATCACGCCTATCCCCCTCTTTAAATATTGGAACTATCTGTAGCATAGGTAGGGTCAATATTGTAATAGGCAGGGCTAACAATTGTAAGTGAACTGGTGATTGTACTTGTGAGCGTACATATATTATTCTTGATGTATTAAATCAGTCGTTGCATCTAGTAGTTTGCATCGTAATAATGCTACATGGCGCAGTCGGCACAAAAGAACAATTTGTAAATGGGTTTAAGTGAAAAGAAAGTATGTAAAAATAAATCAAAAAAGGATTCAGCAGCGACAATAGTGTATAAATATAGCAAAATATCGAGCAAAACAATCGCAAAATATTATTATTTGAGATCAACAACACGAAAAAAGTTAGAAGAAGCATCTAGAAAGAAAGTAGGCATCAGCATGGACGCTTTCAAAAAAGTTGAGGATTTGAATTTAGATGGGAATCTCAGCGAAAACTGGAGGAAGTTTAAGCAACAGTATGAGATATTCGAACTGGCCACAGGAATTTCAGAGAAAACAGAAAACGTTAGAATAGCGGCATTATTAAAGCAGTTGAATTGTTCAATACATTTACATTGCCGGAGGCAGATAAAAAGAAATACGCGGCAGTATTAAAGGCGTTTGAAGATCATTGCAATCCGAAGAAAAAGGTTCAATTTTTTCACGAGAAGCCAAGGCGAAAACGAAAAAGTCGATACATTTGTAACGGATGTTAGAAAATTGGCGGGGACATGTAATTTCGGCGAACAAAAAGAATCGTTAATGCGGGACAGGATTGTATTGGGAACGGTGGACAAGAAATTGCAGTTAAAAATGCTTCAAACAGATGATTTGGACTTTAAAAAGGCGGTCGAAATGGCACGGACAGCAGAGGTCACACAGCAACAAGCAAAGAAAATTCAAGGTGATACAACAGGTAGGGCAAGCGAAACATCAGAGGTTAACAACATTAAACAAAATTATATGAAGTCTACAGGTATGAAAAATTTCAGTAATAATAATAAAGAACAAAATAGAACATCTCCCCCTTATTCTAATATTAGTCGGAAAACTAATAATTTTGAAAATAGTGAAAAATTTATTAACGGTGAACGGTCAACAAGGTCACTTAATAGAAACATTGAGAGTAGACAAGATAAAAACAGTTCTAGTCATTTCAACGGAGTTTGTAGTCGTTGTAATAGGCAGCATGATCGAAATAATTGTTCAGCTATAGGCAAACAATGTTACAATTGTGAGAAATTTAATCATTTTGCATCAGTTTGTAAAATTCGACCTGTCAAGACCATAAATGTAGTGGATGAAGATCATTTAGAAGATGATCAATTCTTAATTCAATCAATAAAAGTGGCTAATAAAACTAAAGAAATTGATAATTTCTTAATAAATACAATTAGGAAAGTAAACGTGGCTAAAACGGTACGTAAAAAGAAAAAATTTTGGTTTGAAAATGTTTTGATGAGTAATAAATGGGTTAAAGTGATGATAGATTCGGGATCACAAGTCAATTGTTTGCCATATTATTTGTTGAAAAAAATTAAGTTGAATGCTACCATTTGCAAATCGGATGACGTGTTGGAGGGGTACGGGGGACAAAAAATTAACCATTTGGGCATATGTAAACTGAAGTGTCAGTTCCAGAACGTGATAAAATTAGAGGAATTTTTCGTGGTGGAAGACTATTGTGTGCCAGTACTGGGACTAGATGCTTCTGAAAGTTTAAAGATTATAATTCGTCCGAAAAAAGAGGTAAATAGTTTAGGACAGAGTCAAGCGGTAACGGCTATAGGTCACGGTGAGTCAGGGTTAACAGATGAAAAGGAAAAAAGGGAGATAATAAAAACTTATATGGATGTATTTGAGGGCCTAGGAAAGTTCCCCAAAAAGTATAGTATTGAGTTGACAGATAATGCGATCCCAACGGTAATGAAACCGCGTAGAATTCCGTCGGCCGTTTATGGTAGGCTTAAAGAGGTCTTAGGTAAACTAAGTCAGATAGGAATAGTGTCAAGAGTAGAGAATGAAGCTCGAGATTGGACACATAATTTGGTGATAATAGAGAAAAAAGATGGAACTTTACGTTTGTGCTTGGACCCAGATAGTTTAAATCAGTTTATTAAAAAACAGCAGTACTTAATACCGAACATAGAAGATATCATGCATAAACTGGAAGGGACATCCTACTTCACAGTGTTGGATATTAAAGACGGATTTTATCGCATAGATTTAGATGAAGAATCTAGAAAATTATGCGCATTCAATACTCCTTTTGGTGTTTTCCAATTTAATAGAATGCCATTTGGAATTAAGTCGGGTCCGGAAGTTTTTCAAAAATTTAATGAAGAAAATTTTGGAGATATCGAGAGTGTGATTATCTATATTGATGATTTGTTAATCGCGGCGAAGACCACAGAAGAGCATGACAGAGTGTTAAAATTGGTCCTGGAAAGGGCGCGACAAGTCAATGTTAAGTTTAATGTAAAAAAATTTCAATTTCGTAAGAGGAGAGTAGCATATTTGGGTCATGAAGTGTCAGTGGAAGGAGTAAAGGTTACGAATGAGAGGATAGATTCAATCGTCAAATTGAAGAACCCTAAGAATCAAAAAGAGGTTCAGAAGTTTTTGAGATTGGTAAATTTTGTGAGGAATTTTATTCCCAAATTATCGGAACTCACAGAGTTATTGAGAAACTTGTTGAAAAAGGGTGTAAAATTTGGATGGTCGGAAGTTCACACTGAAACAGTTTGTAAAATCAAAGAAAGTTTGAGTTCATTAATAACGTTAAAGCCATTCGACCCTGAGAAGCAAATAGTGATACAAACAGATGCTTCTGAAAATGGGTTAGGTTCATGTATAATGCAAGAGGGATTTTTTTTTTTTTTTTTTTTTTCTCAAGGGTGAGGAAACCTTCAAAAGGCACCTGGTCCTCCTGGACCCAGGTAGTGTTGGATTTTTACCAACTAAAACCTCCTTCCTTGATCGCCACGCTCTCGTCTCCCCGGAACCGCCTCACAGCATTACTTCGGGGAGGGGCTGTGCTTTCGCACCTACTTTCTCAGATCAACTGCCAGTCTTCGTTGATCGTCTCTCCATGCACTTTGTAGCTTCACCATTATCTTCGCAATTGCGTTGTCCGCTACTTTCCACACTTCTTCGTCGCGACACATTTCCGATATTATGTTGTCGGCGTTTACGTCTGGCCTGCTCGCGGCTATCAGCTCACATCGCTCCTGTTCAAAACGGGGACAGACAAACACAACGTGCTCTGCAGTTTCTTCCTCTTCAACGCATGTCACGCAGAAAGGTGATTCCGCGTGTCCAAACCTATGCAGGTACTTCCTGTAGCACCCATGACCCGACAGGAACTGCGTCAGGTGGAAGCTAACCTCTCCGTGTTCCCTATTTACCCCTGTGGTTACGTCCGGGATAAGCCTATGAGTCCATCTTCCATTTTCCGCGGAGTCCCACTCTCGCTGCCATTGACTCAGTGATTCGACTCTTACTTGTGCCCTCACTGTTTTGGTGTTTTGGCCCCCCCTTTTCTTCAGTCTGTGGCATTCACTGTCTTCCATCAGCATTATGCATATAGGCATCGTTCCGGCTATCACACATACCGCTTCCGAGGAAATCGTTCTGTATGCGCTTGCTACCCTTATGCTTGACAACCTCTGGGTTTTTATCAACCTCCTACGGTTCCTCTTTGTGTCTAACGCCCTTATCCACGCTGGTGCCCCGTAGCGCAGTATCGATAGGGTAACACTTGCTAGGAGCCTCCTTTTACTGCTGCGCGGTCCAAACCCATTCGGCATTATCATGGCCAGTGCTGCATTGGCTTTCATTGCCTTTTCGCACGTATAATCTACGTGGGCATTAAAGTTTCCACGATCGTCTAACATGACTCCAAGGTGTTTTAGCTGGCGAGTGGATGTGATCTCGTTCCCCTCGATGTTCATTACAATCCGCTCAGTTTTCCGACAATTGCTCACGAGCATGATCTCGGTTTTCTGATGGGCCAGCTTCAGTTTAGCCATTGTCATCCAACTTTCTACAGTTTCCAACGCCTCTTTCGTGACGACTTCCACCTCCAACTTTGACGTTCCGATAACTATGAAAATTAGGTCGTCGGCAAAAGCAATCGTCGTAACCCATCTTGGCAGCTGCAGCCGCAGCGCTGCGTCGTACATCGTATTCCACAGCGTTGGTCCTAATATGGATCCTTGTGGAACACCAGCTGTGATGTCTACCATCTTTTTCCCTTCCCTGGTATCATACATTAGCACCCGTCGTTCGAAATAGCTTTTCATTACCCTGCAGAGGAAATCGGGGACTCTCATAGCATGCATTGTCTTAGCTATCTCCGTCCAGCTTGCGTTATTAAAGGCATTTTCAACGTCTATCTTCGTTATAACGCAGAAGCGGTTCCCTGTTCTTTTTTTCTTTCGCGCCTTGTCGGCAATCTCCATAACTCTTTCTATTGCTTCGATCGTCGATCTTCCTTTTCGAAATCCGAATTGGTCGTCGGACAGTCCGTGCTCACCCTCTGTGTTTTTGTGTAATCTGTTCCGGATCATGGCCTCCAGCAGTTTTCCCATACCATCCAGCAAACATATAGGTCTATATGATGGTTCACCTTGTGGTTTCCTTGGTTTTGGTAGTAGGACCAGCTTCTGTTTCTTCCATATATCAGGAAAATTTCCGTCGTCGAGGCACTTCTGCAATGTCAATCTGAGCATGTCCGGCTTTATGCATGCCGCCGTCTTCAAAGCTACATTGGGGATCCCATCTGGTCCTGGCGCCTTGTTATTTTTCAGCTTTTTGACAGCCGTCTGAATCTCTTCTATAGTGATCACCCGGTCCTGTCTGTCTTCAATTTCATCGTCGTAAGGAGTTTGCGGCCATGCGACCTGTTCATGTTGCGGGAATAGCCCTCTCACTAGGGCTCCTAGCTTCTCAGGACAACTTTCTTTTGGCACTGATGAACCTCTAATTTTTGTCATCGCTATCCTGTACACGTTTCCCCATGGATTTGCGTCAGCTTCCTGGCACAGCTTCTTAAAGCAGTTTCTCTTGCTAGCTCGGATTACCCGCTTTAATGTTAGTTTTGCCGTACGATGTTCGTCTCGCCTCGCGGCTCTGGCACTCTCACTTTTGGCCCGCTGCATCCTCCTTCTTGTCATGAAGCAGTCTGCGCGCAAGAGCCTAATTTCGTCGTTCCACCAAAATGCCGATTTTCGTTTATTCTTCGGTTCTATCCTTCTTGGCATCGCTACGTCGCATGCATGCACCAATACTTTCGTCAATTCTTCTGCCGATTTCTCAACGCCTTCGTCTTCTGATTGGAGGTATTCCTTGAAAGCTTCTTGATCGAAATTTCTCGTCTTCCATCTCCGCTCTCTTACTTGATTCATCTGCCTTGCCGCCACCGTACTCTTTTTCAAAGTGTACCTCAATGCCTGGTGGTCGCTGTATGTGTAGCTTTCATCCACTCGCCAATTCAGACTTGGTACTAGTGTTGGACTACAGAATGTCACGTCAATAATCGACTCTCGTCCATTCTTGCGGAAAGTAGTTGTGTTTCCCACGTTTACCAGAACCACATTCAGTCTAGCTAGCGCTTCTTGTAGAATGAAGCCTCTTTCGTTTGTAAATCTACTGCCCCACTCAACTGCCCATGAGTTAAAGTCGCCTCCAATGTTGACTGGGCTTAATCCCGTTAGCTCTCCTGTGAGTAAGTCTAACATTCGTTCAAACTGTTCAATCGTCCATCTTGGTGGTGCATAACAGCTGACAATATACACTCCGTCAATTTTCGCAATCACGAATCCTTCGTGGGTGCCTGATACAACTTCTTGTATGGGATACTTTCCCGTCGTCAATATTGCGGCCATCCCGGCTCTGTCAACAGCCCAGTTACCGTTGTTTTTATTAATTCGGTACGGTTCTGCAATAATTGCTACGTCACATTTTTGCTCCGCTGTGGCTTGCCAAAGAAGTTGTTGTGCCATGTCACAATGATTAAGGTTTATTTGGATCACTTCCATTCTTGTCCCGTCTTTGATTTAAGCGCCTGTTTATAGACTGGGCATCTCGCTCCACCCGTCACGTGGTCATTTTCTGACGTGCACAGCAGGCAAGAGGGATGTCCACTCGCATATGCATCGAGGAGTTTGTCGGAGGTGGAACGAAGGTATGCTCAAATAGAAAAGGAGTTTTTGGCAGTGTCATTTGCATGTAAAAAATTTCATTATTTGATCTATGGGAGATCTGTTATTATTAAAAGTGATCATAAACCATTAGAGTCTATAATGAAAAAAGAAATACACAAGATAGGGTCGGCGAAGTTGCAGAGAATTAGATTGAAATTGTTAAATTACGACATTAAGTTGGAGCCAGGTAAATACATGCATGTGGCGGATTATTTATCGAGGCATTTTCTAGATACTGGAAATGAGGAAGAGGATAGGGAGGTTAGCGAATCAATATTGTCAATTAACGTGACATCAGCAAAAATCAAGAAATTTAAGACAGCCATAGAACAGGACCCGGTATCGAAAAAAGTGAAGGAATACGTTTTTAAGGGGTGGCCCCAGCACAAATCGAAAGTACCTGATAACGTGAAGTTGTATTACAAATTTAAGGCAGATATTTATGTAGAAAATGAGTTATTGTTTTTGGAGGACAAGTTGTTAATACCCATCAGTTTAAGAGCAGATATTCTGGCTCAGTTGCATGAAAGTCATTTGGGAATTAATAAAACGCAGAAGAGGGCTAGACATCTTTTTTTTTGGCCGGGGATGTCAGTAGACATTGAAAATGTTATTGCGAAGTGTTTCAAATGTCAGTCGCAGCAAAAGGCGAATGTTAAGGAGCCAATGATACAGCATGAAATCCCTAATGTACCGTTTGAGAAGGTGGGTTGTGATCTATTTGAGTTTCAGAATCAGAATTTCATTGTAGTAATGGACTATCATAGTAAATGGCTAGAATTTAAGAAGATTAAAGATAAAAGTTCTTCTGAAGTTATAAAATTTTGGCTGGAATTGTTCTCTATTATGGGAGTGCCATTTCAGATAATATGTGATAACGTGCCCTTTAAGTCAAGAGAATGTATGATGTTTGCAGATCGGTTTGATTTCGAGATTATTACTACGTCGTCCCCACGTTATCCGAAATCCAATGGGTTATCAGAAAAGGCTGTTAATATTGCCAAGAGTATTTTACGTAAGACGAGGACTGAGGAGGAGGTGCGGGTGGCTTTGATGGAGTATAGAAATACGCCACCAAAGGGACTCTCATTTTCTCCGACCCAGTTGTTGATGAATAGAATGACTCGAACTAAATTGCCGGTATCGAACTCAAAATTGAAATTTGAGAGTAACGAACAGGCACACGAGCAATTGCTTAAAAAATCAGCAAATAATAAGGCATACTACGACAGAAATGTTAAAATAAGAAAAGATTTTGAATTACATGAGCATATTTTAATTAAAAAAGAGAAAAATTGGGTGCCAGGTCGAATTATAGGTAAATGTAATACTCCGAGATCATACTGGGTAGAAGATGAGAATCAACAAGTATACCGGAGAAACAGTAGTTTTTTAAGAAAAAATCTAATGTTAGATCAAGGTAAGAAAACATTTGATGTCCAAATAGAATCCAGGACTAGAAGTGGGTTAAGATATAAATAAATAAAAAAAAAAAAAAATTCTTTTGTTAATTTGAAGATTAAAATACTAATTTAGTTTATTTTAAGCATTAATATATAGGGTACTTAAAACTTTGTATAAGTTTAAAATAATATTGTTATTTTAATTATAAAAGGGGGGAGATGTAGCATAGGTAGGGTCAATATTGTAATAGGCAGGGCTAACAATTGTAAGTGAACTGGTGATTGTACCAGAGCTCACAAGTACATATATTATTCTTGATGTATTAAATCAGTCGTTGCTCAGTCATCTAGTAGTTTGCATCGTAATAATGCTACACTATCTGAGCAAGCTTAAGGCAATCGGGATACTGAAAGGTAAAGATGGCTAAATTCGAGATTTCAACAAGCACAGGCACTATAACGTCTGCACATTCTTTTAACATGATTGATGTCACCCCGTCTACACCTGGTCCCTTATTAATATCTAATTTTTTAATAATTTGAATTTGATTATTTGAATGATCAACATCTTTGAATTTCTTAGCCCTTTTTATCCCTACTTCAGAGATGGCTTTCTCCATATTTTCAGTGTATCTTTGATTTTCAAATAAAATTTCGTCAATGCTGCAATTTTTTCTCTCACGACATAGTATTTTATTTATCTTTGTCCACGTTTGTTTGGGGTTATTCAGATCGTCAAACATCTTGTCATAATACTTTTTTGAATAAAATTCTTGCCACTTAGCAACGTTCATATTGGACTCCTTGAGCCTAATTTTTAGGTAATGGTTATGTCTATTTTTCTAAGCTTTACATTTTTTATAGATGTCAATGTTGTCTTTTATGATTGACTTGGAGATGGCTATTCATCCATGGACAGTTAAGCTTTGAAGGACGATGTTGCTTTATTTCAGACACTGAGCTTCCTTCATACGCCCGAAGGAATATTCTCATGAATTCGTCCATATACATATTGATGTCATGAACGGATCTATTCCGAAGAACTTCTCAGTCCGCCGAAAGTGTTTCACGCATTTTGTCGAAGTTAGTTTTCACTCTAACTGACTCAACCTTTTGTTGTTTGGCGAAAAAAGGTAGGCTTGTGTCAACAGCAGAATGGTCGTTAAATTCCACGCCAATTGTATGACTAGTCAATAGGACATCCTCAGAGAAATTCGTAATTACATGATCAAGCAGCGTACCCTTTATCTTTCTTGTTACATTGTCATTGCATAGTTTAAAGTTATATGACGATAATAGGTTCACATAGCGGTTAGTGTTATCGAATGCTCCATTCATTGCTGATAACAGGTTAAAATTGGTGTCAACCACAATCATACACTTTTTATTTCTTCATCGATATAATACACTTTCAAGATGATCAAGGTTGTAGAACTTGGAGCGGTCTGGGGTGTTCAGGCATAATAGAAAATAAGAAACTCTTGCACAAATACCTCGAGCATCCCTCAAATCCAGAAAGGGATCGAAAAAACTTAACGGAACTCACTCAATTCCCAGCGTTCTGGAGCTGAGAGAGTTATGGAGCATTCCGGGTTGAAGGAATTTTAGGAACTCTTCCTCAGTAACCTTACACATTTCTCAAATCTAGAAGTCAATCAAAAAAAAAAACGAAGCTCTTGGTTTCCATCAGTTCTTGAGCTAGGAATGTTTTGGAGTGATCAGCTAGGATGCTACTTTTAGAATATATTATCTACTGCATGACGCTTCACTTTCCTTCAGACTGAAAAGTTAGAACTTCGAAAAAATCTAATTTAAAACATTTTGTTCGAAAAATTTATGTCTGCAGACAAGTGCTGATTCCTAGCCTCAAATATCCACTTCCGGTGGAATGCCAATGCGGAGGCAGCTTGCATCGATAGAGTTCATCTGTAGCTTTCAAATGAGCCTTTAAAAATTAAAAGTGATTAGCAACTGTCCTGTTCAAAATATTTCCAACGAAAATAGACAAATATTGTTTACTTTGCAAGTTAATTAGGGTTTTTAGTTTTACACTCGATCCGAATTTTTACCGATTCCACCGATTTTTGATGTACAAAAAAAATTTAGTTCCGAGATGTTGACTCCTCTACCATATCCAACTGTCAAAATGAAATAAATCATCTCAGCGAGCGGAATTATATATCCACCCGGACTATATGTACGTAATTACGCATATGTCGTACGAAATGCAATTGTAATGCAAGGAAAAATTCATAATTTAACCGCAATAAAAGGGTCTATTACTTTACAATTATATCGCAAATAAATTGCAATGAAGGGAACGAGAGGCTCACTCCAAATAATTATATTTGTCAGTTTTTCCACATTTTGAATCGGTTCCCTAACACAACAAATCGATAAAAATAAATTTCCCCATGGAATGCGTTGCAAATATTTAACCAAATATCGTTTAAATGCAAAAATTCCGTTTATTAATGAATACAAGTAACATAAAATCGTTGGTACAAAAGCCAAATGGCACGTAAAGTAGAGAGGATAATGGAGAAAATAACACATTCAAAAGATTGTCTATTGTAAAGGATTTTTACTTTCAGCGTCAAGATTCTCAAGATACGGAGATACATACACGCTAAATTTTCTATTAAACACTCTTCATCGCAGCGGAGGTTTAGCATTTTGCAATTCATCCCATATATTCATACATGTAATATTATATTCGCTTCACGCCATCTTGCATAAAACGAACTAAATTATGGCAACATTAAAAACGTTATTAAATCATATTCGTTCCGCTACTACACGGATGAAAAGACGAAGGAAAGGTGAAATAGAAAAGACTAGCGTTGAGACGTTTATTATCATAGCCATCTCGAATTATTAGTGCCCGGGAAGGGAAAGAAACTTTACTTTATTAAGGCGTACCTGAGTTAATGATTTCCTGGGTTCTGCAGACATTTTCTTTATTTATTTTGTTTCACTTGAAAGTAAACGCTAAAAAACGCATACAAAAACACTTACCTACGGCATTATCCGCCGGAAAGATATAAACACCTACTCGCATTTGAAGAGTGTGATGTTTGGGTATTCATTTCGTTCCTAAACCAATTTGTTGTTCACATGCTAGAGGTTTTTTCCCTTTACGATTTGTAAACATAGTCGACCTTTACTATGTTATTCAACTTGTTGTAACATTAACCGACACGCTGAAGATATTATTTTATCAGACAAAGGAAAAAACGAGTCCTTTAGTTTCATTTATTTTGTCAAAATGCTAGTAGCTGGTAAGTTATTTTAGTCCTTATGTGTGGAAATTCGTCTGCTCTGCACACTGAACGAGTTCTCATGTTTGCACAAAATAATTTTTCGGGTTCAATCATAACAATTATGTTTTGTGTCTACCACAACATCATATTTGTGTTAAATATCGACAAACACGCTTAATGCTTTGGGGTAACCATGACTGTCCAATTTAGGTTTTTATGTGAAAAAGATTAGCAGAATATCTTCGAGTATACGTTATTAACATTTAGAGACCCGTACGAAGGACAAAAGGGGTGTCATAGGTTCACTGTGACCATCACATTCAAGACGTATGACATCTTTCCACACATGACAACAGCTGAACTCGAGTCGTTGATCGAGCCGCAGTTGATCGATTTTCTGACAGCCGAGCCGCAGTTAGTAAAGTGACATAAGTCAATTTCGAGCCGACTTGAAACCGATTTGTCGCCTTGAGTCGACTTGTACGATGAGTTATGTGTATGTTGTTATTTCTTATCTTTTTTCTATCTACTAAGGGACAGTCCGCTTCTTTTCGACTTTTTAGGTTTATAGCAAAAGTTAATCGGAGGGAGGAGTGGGATGATCATATTAGAAACGAAAACATTAGGGAAAATTTCGTCAATGGAAGAGGAGGCAAGGGCTAGTCGTCTGCGCTAGTTCGGGTACGCTCACAGAAAGCGTAATAACACGCTACCCACAAGAGTCTTGAATGCGCAGGTCCCTGGTGTTAGGCTTAGAGGTAAATCAACAGAAGGTTTTTATTCTCGTTCGCTAGGTCGGAGATTTGTGGCTTGTACCTCACGCTAAAATGTACATAATAGTTTGTAAAGTTTGATGTAGATGAATAAGAAATAAAATTCAGTAGTATTTTCGAAGATAGTACAGGTTTATTTAGATCTGGTTTTCCCCCTGACTACCCTTTCTACTGTACTACCGTTTTCACCGAACCACCATTTTCCCCGAACTACCCTTTTCCCCGAACTACATTTTCCCCAAACTACATTTTCCCCAAACTACCCTTTTCCCCGAACTACCCTTTTCCCCGAACTACCCTTTTCCCCGAACTACCCTTTTCCCCGAACCACATTTCTCCATGAAAGTCCACAAATCCAAAATGATGAATGCAAAGAAAGAAATCTACAAGCTACGAGACAAAACTGGACTTATTTAAATCAGTGAAGCAGAAACCATCAACCTTGACCATAGAAACTGAAACCCAAAGGGAAAGAACAGTGATTATGAATGTAGGATCGGAAGAAATAACAGTGAAAGAAGTCAAACTACTGCAGCAACAGAAATGAAAAATAGAAAATCTCCCGATGGAGATGGAGTCCTTATAGAAGCAATCAAATTGGGTGGTGAAGAGCTGTGGATCGCAATAGCGATTCTGTTCAATGAATGCCTTGACTTAGAAAAAATACCATAAGCATGGGAAAATGCAATGATCATATTGCTGCATAAAAAGGCGACGCTACAATGCTGGAGAATTATCGACCGATCAGTCTCCTACCAACACACTACAGATTGTTCATGTAAATTCTCGCAAAAAGGAACACAAAGAATTTGGACTTCTACCAACCTGTAGAACAGGCTGGATTTCAGCACAAACGACAATTTGCAGGTGATGAGAACCTTGATCAAGAAGTGTAATGAGTACAAGATTGGAATAGTCTTAATATTTATAGACTACGAAAAAGCTTTCGACTCAGTGGATACATGGTCGATATTGGACTCTCTAGACGAATGCAGAAAAGACTCGAGATACTCTAATACGATTAGATATGTGTACGAGAATGCAACGTCATGTATAAGTTCAGTTCAGACAGCGCATGCGAACAGACGTGTTTTTTGATATCTCGTGTTCAAAGACTATTGTTTTCTATTGTTTGAATGTAACATTTGTAAATTAATATTAAATCTTTATTATTGATTTCGTTTGTGCTCTACTCTGATTGCTAGTTATCGACTGAAATAGTGCGCTATTTATAATTAATACTAAGACATCGGCATTGATGACCCTCTATGCTGAGCGCCCAAATTGTTAACAATTAAAAAAGACTTAAGTGCTGTGCAACGTGTGTTGTGTTGAAAAGCAAATGTTCATCACATGGCGTTCCGACCTAATCCCTAGCATATTTATTGATCTGCATATTGCCATAGAACAGTTGCCTATCATACAATTAGTTAATTGAAAAGCCCATTTTCTAGAAAAATTGTTAACACATTTGGTTGATACAGATAACGGTTCTTGGTTATTAGCATTGCATTCAGTTCGAACAATATAGCGTCATTGACCTTGAGTGATTGCTAGAGCTAGTGATGAAATTAATTTGCAAAAAGTCACGCTGAGAATATTATAATGAGATTCGTGGTTCTCTGTTCGTATGTGCTAGCTAGCTAACGTTTAGATAATAATCCACGACAACTCGGCATTGAGTAAATCAAAAATGGTCAATTGCCATAGCTGTAAAAAAGCATTTGGACGAGCACGTAAGGGAGTTTCATGCTCCATCTGTAATCACTCCTTCCACGTTACGTGTGGCGGTATCAGTGAGCAACTACTGAATGAAATAGAATTGGGGAACTCAGAATGGAAATGTCCGGACTGCAGGAAAAGAGCTACAAGAAGATCCACAATTATCTCTGAGCAAAATGGCAATGCTTCAACGGGTTCATCAACTTGTCAATCGATTGCATCCCCTAGTCAGCTTATACAGGTCAATAACAACAAACAGAGCTCCAGCAACAATAACGTGGAGGCTTCTCTCAGCTTAATAGTTACACAATTAAAAGAGCTGCACGAAAGCCAGAATGATACCAAACGTGTCATCCAGGGGCTCAGTGAACAAATATGAAAGCAATTCCAACAATCTCGTCGAATCTCACTGAACAAGATAAACGACTAAAGAAAGTTGAAACAACAACATCAGCTATGCAACCTGAAATCAAAAAAATTAACATAATACAGCGTAAAGTTGATGAGCTGGAGCAAAATGCTAACAACAAAACCGTCCAAATCAATGGAATTCCATACTCAACTGGTGAAAATTTAGTGGCTATTATTGAAGCGATTGGGGACAAAATTGGCATAGCACAATCCACCTACACTATCGTATACACCAAACGGTGCAATCCCCCCACCCGAGCAACCACCAGCAATAAAGACGAAGAAGATTCATCTTCCAATAAAAACGATGCAATCGACACTGTTCCCATCCACGCTACCTTTGAATCACTGGACCAAAAAAATTTATTTTTGATGGCTTATAGAAAGGTCAAATTTTTATATACTGAAGACATTGGACTAGCAAATCGAAATAGGGAAGTCAAAGACAAAATTTTTATTTTTGAATATCTAGTTACTAATTTAAAGAAAACCTATGTACGAACAAAATTATTTCAGAGAACAAATAACTTCAAATACTTATGGACGAAAAATGGCAAAATTTTCCTTAGGGAAAATGATAACTCCAAAATCTATAGAATATTTCAAGACACTGACCTTTCGAAGATTAAAATAATTAAGAAGGACAAACAAGCTGGCGATCTAAAATTGGCAGGTATCAGGGATGGCGGCGGTGAGTTGAGACCATAGGGTGAGTGCTTCCTCCAGTATTCGGCTTTGCGATCTTCTTTTCATGTTTCTTTCTTAGTATCAAATTTATCTTTTAGTATTTTTCTCTCAAATGATATTATCTAAAATGTACTCAAATAATATTAAGAGTGTCTTGAACCAATTATATGACGAAATCGGATCATGCGATGAATTTTTCTTAAAAAATTATTCTTCCTTTAATGGGTTATCAATACTGCAAATTAATGCTATGAGCATCGAGAGCGATATGAAATTTAATAAGCTTTTGTGTTTTCTTGCCAGAGTCAATTTTAAACTTGATCTGATTGTAGTAGGAGAAACGTGCTTTGAGTATGAATTGGCAGGCTTAAGGAACATTCCAAATTATATCCATTACCCGGCACACGGTGCGGCTGAAAAGGGTTTTATTGGAAAGTTCTGGTACATGGAATTTTTTTACTGGAATACACTTAGGGGTATCCTACGATAATAAAACTTAAAGAATTAAAATCCTATCGCTACTGCCCTTTGAGATAAGTGCATACTTCCATTGAAAACGCTCCCCTGTAGAACATTTTGTTCTGGGAAACACTCGGAAACGCAAATATTTTTATTTTTTTAATTTTTTTTGAACAATACAAGTCTGTACCATGCTCGACAGACGATATTTGAGTGAAAAAAGTTGGAATTTTGACGACCCTTGAGGTGTACTTGGAGCGATTCATTGATATTTTACAGAATGTTTGATAAAGTGAATATATCTCAGCAAAATTTGCGTAATTGTCTTAAAATATAACATCAACGAATAGTTTCATATATTTTTATTCAATTCCTCGTGCTAAGGTGATCGAACTTTGTGCTATAAAAACTTTACATGTGAAAACTAATGGCACGAAGAATGATAATCTACCTTAATAGAGACAGAGACAAATATTCTGCTGCTCTACGACCTTGATCTCATCGGAAAATATCTTACAGCGAACAGGCTAGCCCTAAATTTGGATAAAACAAAGGTCATGCACTTTAGGAAGAAAGGATTGAACACTGGAGGAGGCGATTTGACTTATCAGGGGAAAATTATAAGCTCGGTTGAAACATTCAAGTATTTAGGATTTGTCTTTGATGCCAAGCTTACCTGGGCGCATCACATCTCACATGTGTGCAAGAAACTAGCTTCACTAAGCGGTTCTCTTTGCAAATTGAAGAGGTTCGTTCCCCAAAATGTTCTCATGATGATATACCATGCTCTTGGGCGTTCACATCTCAGCTATCTGACGGGAGCATGGGGTGTAGCTAATAAAAAGAATCTGAAGCAACTTCAAGTCCTCCAAAACAGATGCCTGAAACATGCTTGCAAACTTCCAATGAGAACTCCTACAACCGAACTATATAATGAACACTGCGAGAACGTTCTCAACGTATCCAGTTTATATAAGAATAGCGTATGTAAATTTATTCACCAAGCACTCAACAAAAAAACTCACAACGACTTAGTCCTTGAGCTACCCACCCATCAATATAACACTAGAAAAAAGAATAGAGTTCAGCCAACTAAAGTACGAACAGTGAGAGCATACGGAGCGATATCGTCAGTAGGAAGCTTCTATTACAACACCCTGCCGTTAATGGTAGTTTCTGCTACATCTCACAGATTTGAAAACCAGCTTAAAAAGTGGCTTATAGCTCAGCAATACCCAGATTAGGATTTATTTTTCTCTTTTTCTTTTTTTTTTTTTTTGACTTATTTGAGTTGGTTCAAGAAACTCTTTGTTTTTGTTGTTGAAGAAAGAATAAAGAAAAGATTTTAGGAAGGCTGATGGTGGAGGATCGCACTCACTCGGAGGGCGAAAGCTCGCTGCCACTGTCTCATATACACTTAGACGCCAAATGAGTGTTTAATTTCCACTCTTAATTTCAAACCAAAACTCAGAGTGTTTTGATGTTCGAAGGTCGTTTATTGAACTCCTAAGAATAAATTTTGCCATATAGATGATACAGATTTCTTGTAAGTGTAGCAGGTTGACTGCAAGTCATACCTTACACCAATTTCTAGTCCAATATTGATAGACAGTAATGTTTCATGATAATTTCTTGACAATGATCTCTTGAATAGATTCAAATAATCTGCTGTTACTTGTTCTCTGATTCCTCTCGTGAATAAAAATTATAAAAAATTTAAAAAAAAAAAAATTCAAATCTAAAAGAAAAAATAAAACTTTAACTTTTACCTTAATATAACTAAATGAATTAAACTCTAATTGTATTGTAAATTGATAAGCTTCTTCGCGGTGCAATGCACAATGAAGCTATACATTTAGTAATAAACTTAAAACTTGTATATGATGATAAATAAATAAATAAGGCTTAGTGAGAACACGACTAAATTCAAAATCGGACGAGTTGTGAGGCAAGGCGACACAATATCTCCGAAGTTATTCACTTCAGCTCTAGATAATGTTTTTAAAAAATTAAACTGGAGTAAGATGGGGATTAACAAACGTCAATTGATCTAGAGCAAGACCAAGTCATGCTACAACAGTTGAATGAAGAGTCAAGCAAAATAGGTCTCAAAATGAATCCATCAAAGACTAAAATCATGACGAACGTAGACGACGACGGAGATGTAAAGATTGGAGACACCGTCATCGAAAGAGTCAATAGTTATGTGTACCTGGGCCGAAAGCTGAAACTGGGTTTGGACAATCAAAAAGCAGTAGTACGACGTAGAATTGGACTAGGCTGGGCTGCATTGAGAAAGCTCAAACTAGTCTTCAAAAACAAACTGAATAACAGCCGATTCGATTCGTGTATTCTTCCAGTACTGACTTATGGAGCGGAAACCATGACCCTTACCAAAGCATCAGAAAACAAATTAAGGGTTGCACAAAGAGCCATGGAACGAAGTTTGCTCATGAACAAAACGACGAATCAATGGATTCGAAAACAAACAAGAGTCGTTGATGTAATAGAAAGGATAGCGTCTCTTAAGTGGAACTGGACAGGACTTATTGCGAGAATTACAGACGAGCGTTGGACCAATACCATCATGAACTGGAGACCACCGACAACTTCATCTATGGGCAGACCACCAGAGAGATGGACCAATGACATTAAGAGATCAGCAGGCACGAATTGGCAACAAGTGGCAATGCACCGTTCGAAGTGGAAGGAGAAAAGGGAGGCCTACGTCCAGCAGTGGATATAAAAGGCTGAACAAGAAGAAGAAGAAGAAGAAAACCTTTCCCCATACTACCGTTTCCCCCGTACTAACGTTTGCCCCGTACTAATGTTTAACCGTAGTAACATTTCCCCCGTACTACCGTTTTCCCCGTAGTAACGTTTCCCCTGTAGTACCGTTTCCCCCGTAGTACCGTTTCTCCCGTACTACCGTTCCCCCCGTAGTACCGTTCCCCCCGTAGTACCGTTCCCCCCGTAGTACCGTTCCCCCCGTACTACCATTTCTCCCGTACTACCGTTTCCTCCGTACTACCATTTCCCCCGTATACTACTGTCTCCACCGTACTACTGTTTCCCCCGTACTACAGTTTCCCCCGAACTACCATTTCCACCGTACTACTGTTTCCCTAATACCTTTCTACTCACAAAACTCTGAGACTTTGCCAAATAAACCGTTTTGTCGGGTACCCTAATACGCAATAAAGCAAACCCAGCAACTTTCCCTTTGACACGAAACAGATATCTCTTACCAAAGAAAAGTTACAAAAAAATCATCAAAAAAATTTTTCAAGAAAACTAAATAACTTTATTGATCAACCACTTTATTGCTGAACCACCTTATTGCTGATCCACCTTATTGCTGATCCACCTTATTGCTGAACCACCTTATTGTCTCAAATTCTCTCAAATTCTGATGCATCAAAAATTGCGTAAATTTTATACTTCGTGAAAAGTAAACAGTTATATACCTCCATACGATTCATATAAAAGTATCGCCGAAAGGTGATGTTGTTCTTATGGGAAAGCGCTCGTAAATACTTCACAAAGTAAACGTCTTCCGTTCTCTGTCTCTAGGTTTTCCCTTTGGTTTTTTCTTCCCATTCAAATTTAGGTTTGCATTACTTTTTTGGGTTATGAAAAGCAATGGAAAACGACATATTACTTTAGTTCGGCGGAGTTCTTTGAACAGAACGGACGTACGTTGTTCACGCTGGCAATTTGTGACCGACAAATAGACGGACAAATAGGCAGACTGACTTTTGACTTTTAGAATTACTAATTTCGACTAATTATATTCCCCCTTCATCGTTGCGTTAAACATAACATGTTTGCAATAACCATGGTTATGGCAATCATGTTATATTTTCTCCAATTATGAAGGTGAAATTTTTCATAATTTACTCCGGTATACAGTGAGGTAAGCCTAAGATTGTGCAACTTTTCATAATTTTTGTTTCAGCTGGCAATTTATGAATACAAGTTATACATAGTTTGCAGAATACTTGAGACATCAAATCGAGGGGAAGTCACGTCGATTTAACTTCGTATAAAGAATCGAAAATGGCTTGATGTGATTACCCCTTCAAGTGGTAGAAAACAATAGACCATGGTCCTTTTTCAATTATTTTTTTTTTTAAATGAAAGTTCACTTAGAAAAATGAGATTTGCTTGAGAACTTACCGGAAAGTCTTCTTAAATTTATTTATATCGTCAATTTAAGAAATTTGGTCTCAATACCCAATGACAGTTCATCTTTTGTATATTTCTGTAAAATTTCATTTTTATTAAGTTGGTAATCGTTAAAATTAGTACATTTTCTGGCACATTTCTTCGAGTGCGAAAGTTTTTTAAAACGTTTGGTCGTTTCATTTGAAAAATATAAAAACAAGAATTCGAACCGTTTTTCTTTGTGTACGCTGTTTTTTCAACGTTATCTGTCCCTAAAAAATCAATGAGGAAAAACGACCCCGTTCTAACGCCGAACTCGAAACTTTCTTTTTTTGAATTTCTCAAAACCCGAACCTTTTATCGACAAGCTCAGAAAACTGCTTTCCTTTAGACGAATTACAGATATAAGAATAACAATAACAATTAGAGTATTTGTTTGATCGTTCAAGCAGTTTTTCACATAAACATTCGTTCAGAATTTAAAAAAGAATAATTCTTCAAAGGATCACTCATAATAGCAAACATTTACACATGCGAAATGCTATCCAATTTCAACGCCTTAAGCAATATTGAAAGGCTGGTTTTGAGGTAGTTAGCAAACGTTACTCGAATCCAAACATATACTGAAAGCAAGTCGAAAAACACGTAACACCATCATTCTTGTGTGGCAAAACATGCCTATCTTATGCTTTATTTCAATTCAACTTTAGTGAAAGAGATTAGGCGATTTACTTAATTATGCAAAACAATGGCGTGTTAACATCGATTAAACTACTAAGGAAATTAGTCGGCAAATCCCACCCGGCCTTCACACTTCCCACAACCATTATTTAATTTTAAGTATGCAGAAAAGCACAAGTTTACAGTAGCAATAACACAAAGTTGTTAAAAACCGTATTAAGTTACACTTGCAAAATTCTTGGCTCCAATTTTGCGCAGTTGTCATTGTGGTAACAATGAAGTAGAGGGGAAAGTCAGTAGTATACCTGATTTTATTTGTTCTTTAGTTTCAAGGGCCACATGAAACTTGAACTAATAAGATTTACACTATGGAACTGAAACTTTGACTCTAAATATTTGCCATTTTCAAATTGGGAATGTATTTTTGAATGAATTTTTGTTGTTGGTTCATAGAGACTTGGGACTGTTCATAAATGACGTCCCGTATGTTTTGTGTTTTATTAGCCCCCCCAGACGTTCGTTTTCGAAGTATTTTTTGTAATCTGATAAATAAATCGGAAGAAATCGTGATTTGTTATTTTGAAGGAACGTTAAATAAAAACAGCAGGTAAAGGACATTAGGTAAAGTGAAGTAAAGTTTCAAGTTGAACTGTAATTTTTAGTCGATTACTCTCCCCTCCGTCTCATTAAGTGTGGTCTTCGTACATCCGTTTCATCTACCCTTCTTGCTGCATCATCCAATCCATCTCTGATTCACTTCTGTCATCATCATCATCATCATCAAACTTTATAGACCGTTAGTACCTTCCGGTGTGAGGTCTTTATGTCACAACCCCAGAATGGTGAACTATCGTCCTCCATGCCCTTCTATCGC
>CM055406.1:105174556-105192602 GCA_029228625.1 Pseudolycoriella hygida
TATCGCCTGCCAAGGAGCTGGTTTGTTCGCCCAGAGAAAGTCCCCTAACTTCTAAATCTGATTTAATTGAATCTATAAACCTTCTCCTTGGTCTACCCCTTGGCCTAACACCCGGGACCTGTGCACCCAAGATCCTTTTCGGTAACCTGTTATTACCCATCCTTTGAACGTGCCCAAACCAACGTAGACGACTGGCCCTTGCTTCCTCTTCCCCTGACGCAATCCCTAAGTTTTTCCTAATGTCGTCGTTCCTGATATGATTATCCCACTGCTCCCTCCTATTAACTTTCGCTATATTCCTAAGAACCCTCATATCAGAAACCTCCAGGTCATGCACTAGATATCCGCAATCCACCCAACTCTCACTACCATCCAGAATCGTCGGCCGGAATATTGACCTGTGAATAGCTAACTTCGTTTCGCTACTTAATTCCTTCTTGTTGAACACGTGCGACCTCAACTGACTGGCCACCGCGTTTCCCATTTTCCTCCTTTCCTCAAATTCCCTAACCAACTTGCAATCCTCTGAAAAAATGGTTCCTAAGTACTTGAATTCAGAAACCTGCTCCAGCTCCTCCCCATTTAAATTGCAAGCTATCTCCTTCCGAGATTTGCCTATATGCATAACCTTAGTTTTCCCTACACTTATCTTCATCCCATACTCCTCACCTGCAGCATTCAGGCAGTCAATCCCACCCTGTAACTCCGCGGTACTATCTGCCAACAGAATCAAGTCATCCGCATAGGCCAGAATTTTCATTATTACCTCACCCACCTTGACATTTCCCTGCAAGTTCGCCTGCTTGATGATTTTGTCCATGAAGATTATGAACAGAAGCGGGGAAAGACAACAACCCTGACGAACGCCCTCTTTAACCTCGAAAGACTCGCTAATTTCGCCGTCTATCCTTACCGCTGCCCTGCTTTCTGAGTAAATACTCTTAATGGCAAGCAGTAAGCCCCCATTGATACCGTACTCGCTAAGAACCCCGAACAACTTCTGCCTTGGTACCCGGTCGAATGCCTTCTCCAAGTCGATGAAGCATAGGTACAAGTCCCTGTTCTTTTCATAACGCTTTTCGATAGTCTGCCTGAGGCAGAAAATCTGATCCTGACACCCCCTCAGAGGCCTGAAACCACCCTGAATCTCATCCAGTACACCTTCCACTATGTTCCACTATGTTCCTTCCACTATATTCACTTCTGTCGTGTCGTCTTTTTTTTTCAATGAACCGAATGACAAAAATGAGATGTAAGGCTGTTCATAAATGGCGTCACGCTCCAGCTATACCCTCCCGAAACACATACCCTATTTAGGGGGGGGGGCGTTTCTAAACAGAATTTGCTGTCCTCACTGAAGCGATGATTAGATTGGCTGCGATGCGAAATGAAAATACAACTTGACGAACTTTTTTTGTTTTCATTAACTTGCGAAATGCGACACGCATCTGACCAAATATAATCATGGCTTAAGTTATGAGCTTTTTATTGATACTAATTTTTGAGAGCAAGTGCGATGTCATTTATAAACGGCACCTGATAGCAAACATATGACTTTCTCTCTTAGATACAGATACGTTGAAAAATATATAATTAGTAGATAACAGTGTGTGGTGCGGAAGTAAGTCATTTTTTGTGTAAGTCATCAATTTTGTGAAATGAGCCAAACTCAAGAGGGTGTTTTTAAGCAAAAAGCTTTGAAAACCTGTTTTTTGACGAGTGTAGAGGTTGTATCCCGAGCCGAAAGCGAGGTATTCAGCTGCACGAGTCAAAAAACAGTTTTTAAAGCGAGTTGCTTAGAAATACACGAATGAGTTTGCGAGTG
This sequence comes from Pseudolycoriella hygida, assembly GCA_029228625.1. Taxonomy (NCBI): domain Eukaryota; kingdom Metazoa; phylum Arthropoda; class Insecta; order Diptera; family Sciaridae; genus Pseudolycoriella; species Pseudolycoriella hygida. The sequence goes on from CM055406.1 coordinate 105,176,382, forward strand.
TCACGAAATGATCCAGAATGGATGACTTACGGGGTGCACATATGCATGTAATGACAAGTTTTCGGTTGGACATCGATTAATAGTATTTTACAGCGTGATGTAAATAAGGTGGTTGGCAAATGAGAAATCATTGTCAAGGCGTCAAGTGACGCGAAGTGTGAATCGAAGTTCGAAAGTATTGACGGAATTACGCGTGTCAGGTTCCCTCCAAACACCGCTAGAGGGGTAATACTCTCCTTCACCCCTTCTTTCGGGTGCTGCCGCTTCTCGACTTTGTTTTTTCGACCCGTAAGAAGTACAGTGGTCCTATACATTTACTACAAACAATTTGATTGTAACATGGGGTACTGTTTGTAACATATAAAATTCCCGAAAGGTACATATATCCCATGATTCAGATTCAAAAATAACCAAAATCGGTCAAATAGTTCTGGTGATACGGTGGAAGAAATATGCACGGAAATTGTTCATTTAAGTACCTGATCTCACAAAAGTGGGAAATTTTTTCTGTGGAAATCGGATCAGTTGTCTGGTCACTGGGACTAATGGAATGGACGAAATTGAGTTTCTCGGCCCTATGATGGTTTTTCGACTATAATTGCTCTACTATACAATATGGAGATTTACTGTCAAAGGCAAAGATGTGGAGAACACACTTTTAGAGAACACGTGTTTCAGGATCTTCCCGAAAAATTTCTCAATCCTTGGGATTTAGAAACTTCTAGAATCGGTAGGGATGACTCATGTCATATCTCAAGAATTATGGCAGTTAGAAAGTTGCTTTCAAAAGCAAAGTTGGTGAGAATTACATTTTAGAGGTTTTTTTGGAGAAACTACGTTGATTCTGTTTGTGATATGGTGCAGGTGAGAACATTTAGGCTAACTAACGAAACCAATGGTCTCAGATGTCACAAGACGTACCTCGGTGGGAGCCTTGACATTACGTTGGATAATTTCTGCGGATCTTTTCAATTCCTATAGTTCTAAAAGATGGATACGTTCGATTCTTTTTGCACATATATTCAGTTTACCACATCTATTGTGATACGCACAGTTCTTTGATTATGTTTTATTCTTAACTTTTTTTCAGGCGCAGCACCGTAACTTTACTTTTCGTAAAATTTACCTAGCCATTTTTTATTCATTCGAATTTTGGTCGTCTGGATTTTGTTCTTCTTATCTTGGTCTTCCTTAAAAAACCCCCGACACCCGTGAGTTTAGTCATAAAAAAATCATATAAAGCATATGCAAGGAACCCGTACGCATCAGAATAGATGTGCCAAAAAGATTTGAACGTTTCTAAGTAAATGTTGCCTTAACTCTTAAGTGCATGAAATTACGTGCAAATTAAATTAGATTGGAAATTGCCGAAAGGGCAATATTGAAAAACCTATCCGAAGTAACGGCGCTTAAAACCTCTCAAAACCCTTAACATAAACCCAAAGTTAAAAAAAAACGAAACAAAAATTGCACTAGGCCCGATCCTAGAACCGCCCTTAGGAGAGGCCTCCGATCCATATTTCAATGAACAAAATTTTTATCCAAATTCAATTCCGTAATCAATTTTCTGATCATCTTTCAAGATAAAAAAAGCTTTTGAAAATCGGATAAGATCTTGATTTATGTAGAAAAAACACGTTGGGCCCTAGTAGAGATTCAGTTTTAGGGCTCTGGCTGAGTCCAGAAGCTCAAAATAAAAAAATTTCCTTCCATAAATTGTCGGCTATGCCCAGACCTTTCAAAAAAAAACAAGAATATGAAAATCGGAAAAGATGTACTCGAGCTATGTACAAAAGACCAAAAACCACTTAAACGGCCCTAATTCGGTGGCCCTTGGGCCTACAGTGCCCAGATTCATTCTCGTAAAAGATATTTCAATTGCCTTTCAGGAAAAAAAAAGATTTTGAAAATCGGTTGAGTTTTACGGACGGACGGACATTTTTTTTATTGTTGATTCGTCATCTAAGGACCATGATCGAAGCTCCCCCCTACTCGAAATTGGGGTGGTTACAAACCCCTTTTCGGAGAACTTCGTTCTTCATACGGGTCTAAGGATGTGCCAAATTACATGTTAGGGGTCTTATGCGTTTACCACGACGTTTGTAACCACCCCAATTTCGACCTGGGAGTAGGTGGGAAGCATCGATCCTGGTGCTTAGATGACGAATCAACAATAATATCACCGTGATAACTTGAGTAAAACTCAACCGATTTTCAAAAACTTTTTTTCCCTGAAAGGTAATCGAAATATCTTTTGGTATTGAATCTGGGCATTGTCGGCATAAGGGCCGCCGAGCTAGGGCCGTTTAAGTGGTTTTTGGTCTTTTGTACATAACTCGAGTAAGTCTTTTCCGATTTTCATAAATTTATTTGTTTGAAAGACCTGGGCATAGCCGACAATTTATGGAAGAAACTTTTTTTTAATTTGAGTCCTTGGACTTAGCTAGGGCACTAAAACCGAGTCTATACGGGCCAAATTTTTTTTGCTATGTTGCAGAGCAAATTGAGGGAAACATTTTTGTCTACGGAATTATGTGTCCGAGGCGTTTCCTTATGGCCCTGGACAAAAAAATGGGTTTTTGCTATGTTGTAGAAAAAATTGAGATGAACAATTTTGTCTGTTTGGGGGTCAATTTCGTACTTTCGGAAGGCCTTTCTCAAACCGTTTCTTCGGACGGGTTTTTCAATATTTCTCTCTCGGCAATTTCCAATAGGGATATATTATTCGGTTAAAAAAAATAAAACTTTCGCTACAAAAAAATAGTACATTACATCACAAGGAGCTAAAACGGTGTATTTAGACCACGGTGTTGAAAAGGTCTTTCCTCGGGCTCCGCTGCGCTCCGCCCTCGGATTCGACCTTTTCAACACCGTGGTCTAAATCAGTACCGTTTTAGCTCTTTGTGATGTAATGTACTATTTTGTTCCTATATTGAACACGAGATTTTCCAATAAATAATACAAATGTTCAATGTAATGTACAATAAAAATTCAAACGTTCCACAACGTTTTCCGTTTTGTTCCACAACAAAGTTGGTTTGTTCCAAAGTGGAAATATGAATGTCCCAATAAAAAAATAAAAGTTCTAGAAGTTTATTCGTTTCGTTTCACACTAAAATGTTTTTGTTCAAATAAAAACTTTTTTTGGTGTTCCAAAATAAAATTCAAATGTTCCAATACAAAATTTCACTTTCTAAACGTTTCTCGAAATTGTTGGACCCGTACGAAGTACAAAGGTTCTATACGTTTACTACAAACAATTTTCTTGGAACATGGGGTAGATCGAGGCAGGAGTTAGGGGGATACATTTATTATCATCTAGAGATGACGAATCAGCAAAAAAAATGTCCGGTCGTCCGTCCGTCTACACCTTTTTTCTAAATGGCTCAACCGGTTCACGTTCGAAGATTAGCAAAATTGGTCAGGTAGTTCTGAAGATATGGTCGAGAAAGTGTCCAAAAACGTGGATTTTTGAGAGTGGATGAAATTTTTTCGCAAATATTTGAGCACGTATAGCACGGAAATTGTTCATTTTGGTGTCAAATGAAAGCATATTATGATCTCACAAAATCGGGATTTTTTTTTTGTAAATCGACTCAGTGCTTTGGGCACTGGGACCCATTGAATGTACGAAATTCAGTTTATCGGCCAGATACGATAGCAGGTGGTTTTTAGTCAATATTTGCTTAACTGTGCTATACAGTGATTTACTTAAGCTCCCACTACTTTTCGCTGTGTCCAAAATTCGGACAAACATCTCATCTGAAAAAATTTCGGACAATTTTGGACATTTTATCAAAAAATTTCGTACATTCGTTCTATGAAATGTCCAAGATTTTGAACGCGTCAGGCAAAAAGGATAAAATTGACCTCTTGTCCCCCATTTGTCTGACCCTGTCAAAAACTCTCGTCCTTAAGATTAAAAATAATTTTCGTCTTATCATTGGAACTCACTGCGCTAAATATATCTAAACATTTTTATTTGCTGCATGTGCTGCATGCTCTTCAAATGTTTTCCCATTTGACCATTTTATTATGGAACAATTTCGAGAAACGTTTAATTAATTTTAATAATTCCAATTATTTTGTATTGGAACCGAGGGGTGACGCACTTCTGCGGTTTATGGAATAAATGGGAATAAATGGAATAAATGGGAATAAATGGAATAAATTTGAATAAATGGAATAAATGGGAATAAATGGGAATAAAAGGAATAAATGGAATAAATATTGGAATAAATGATAATTTTTTCAAATTCGTCAAAACCTCAAATAAACTTAATAGACCCACACAACAAACCATACTAATGTGTCAAAAAGTGAAAAAACCCACTTTTGAAAACTTAGAAGAATTTTTGTTGAAAAATGGAATAAATAAATTTATTCCATTTATTCCAAAAAAAAAAAAAAATTTAATCTCAAGATGCTCAAAATGCTTTATAATTTGTGCAAACCTTTTTTTGAACTTATTTGTCTAACTTGTCATGTGTTTGGTTCAGGTATTTCGCAAAAACAACAAACAAATTTTGGGAATAAATGGAATAGAAGAATAAATGGAATAAATGAAGTGCGTCACCCCTCGATTAGAACATTTGAATTTTAAATTGGACCACCCAAGGTTTTTCATTTGAACTTTAATTTTTCATTGGAACTTTCAGTTTTCCACATTGGAACAAACCAAATTTTTTGTGGAACAAAACGGAAAACGTTGTGAAACGTTTGAATATATATTGAACATTTGTATTATTATTGGAAAATCCCGTGTTCAATATTGGAACAAAAAGAATATTTTTTGGACCAAAACCAATAAACATTGTAACAAAAACACTTAGTTTTGGAACATTTGAGTTGTTATTGGAACATTTAAATGATGCCATTTCCAATACAATTTAATGTGGACGTAATTTCATACACTGAAGAGTTAAGGCAGTAATGACTTAAATACGTTCGAGTCTTTTCGTCACATCAACTCTGTTTGCAACATCTATTCTGATACGTACGGGTCCCTTCATATGTTTTTTATTTTCTGTTCTATCGATGTTGTGTGTGTTTTCAATTGGTTTTCGCAATGATTCGACAGATGGACAGCGAATAAAATAGTATACATTGGATGCTGTAAAGTAAATTTTGTGAAGTCGTAATCTCACATGTGTGTTTTGAAGCAACTTTCTTTGAAAACTGCTATTTTGACTTGTTCACTCGGCTCAGATATGCAAACTCAACACTCGTCGAGATAACGAGCTTTGGATTTGTTCAAAACATACACGCCAGTTCAGACTATCTCAGACCAATTGCGAGTCTCAAAAACATTTTTAATTTTTCATTCAATAGACCATGGTCGCTTTACCTCATTTATTTTTGGTGGACAGATAGCGTTGAAAAAATAGTGTACACAAAGAAAAACGTTTAGAAGTTCTTTTTTTAATATTTTAAAACTTCAAATGAAACGACCGAAATTTTTTGAAAACTTTCGCGTTCGAAGAAATGTACCAGAAAATGTACTAATTTTAACAATTGCCAACTTGATAAAATTAAATTTCATAGAAATACAAAGGATGAACTGTCATTGGGGATTGACTCGGGATTGAGAACTTTCTTAAAGTGACGATATAAATAACTTTAAGACGACTTTTCGGTAATTCCTTAAGCAAATTTAATTTTTTCATAGTGAACTTTCATTTAAAACAATAACTGAAAAAGGACCACGGTCTATTCGATTACGCGATGATAGAAAATAGTTCATAACTGGTCTCACAGAACACTAAAAATGATTTCCTATTGAAAAGAATTCCAATTGCTAAAAAATTTTTTTTTTACTTTGAGATTCTCAGACAGCCTCAACAGGTTTCGCATAATACTTATAGTAATTATAAACTTTTATAACGATTTCGTCTCATGTATCAACGGTTCAAAGTAAGACACACAAATAATAACTCAGATATAGCAGCAAGCGTAAGGTGACTGGCAGTCCAATACAGAAGTTAAGCATCATTCGGCGTCATTAGTACTTAATGGGTCAAGTAAGTAAAATAAAATATCCTTCATATGATTTCAGCAAACGGCGAGGTAAAACTGTGTCTAGCGAACTTTAAGGAAAATGAAGAGTGGCGCCATCTCTGTACAACAAGAACAAATAAAATAGCAAAGTACAACCACAATCACAAAGTAAAAGGTTCTTGGGATATGAAAAAAAAAGTTGTGATGGAAATTGATCAATTGAAGAAACATTCGAACATGCAACAACTAATAACGAAAAGACAATCTGAGACTCTCAGACGAACTCAACTGGTCTCATAGAACATTCAAGAATATTTCGCATTGTAATCCAATTGATTTTTTTTTTTTGAGGCCCTCAGTAGGTCTCACGAAGTCTCGAGAAATCATTCAATTAAAGACGTCTCAATACTTCCGTTTTTAATGAGCCTCTCACTAGTCTCCGTTGAATTCGAATGAATTTATGGATGAATTAATAGGTCTCCGACCGACAGTCTCAAAAATGCCAAATGAGCAACTCAGCGTCATACAAACAAGATCGTACTTTTGAGGTCCAGTTCCTGTATATGGCTATTTCTATTACTGTCCACGGCACATATTTTTATCTGCTTCTCTTTCATTCTTTAAGTGTAAACCATTAAAAAATGAAACAAAAAACGTAACTTGTTCACATTACATTTTTGAGACTCATTCAAACGCTGCAGAGTGAAAGAGACAAATATAGTTCGAATGTTGAAGAGTGAAAAAGATAGAAAATTCATAGATTGCTTGGAATCAGCCATATATGTTCCTTAGTCTTCCAAAAAATTTCTTGTAAATTTTTTGGCCTGTAAGACTTGCGTCACGGCGCCTCACTACCGTAGAGCCATAGTTATGTCATTTTTCCAGGTTCACAAACATAGGCAATAAAGCTTTATGTATTCTAAAAAGAAGCTTTATAGGTAAATACGGCAGTTATCCGACACATCACTGCGAAAGAGTTGGTGCCTAGCGGAAAAATATCCAAATGTCTTTTTGACGTAGAAAGTGGGGCCATGACGAAATAATGGCGAAAATATTAACTATAATTTTGCAATTTCCAGCAAAGAAAATGTTTCCATTTCTTTAAATAATTTTTGTCGAAGAAATTTTGCACCTTTTATCTTTAGTGATGAGGTGATGTTAAAGGCATAAAGGAAAATAAGAAAAAAATAGCTTACTGTAGTTAGCGTTCCGATTGATGGCATATAGTCCCCGGGGTACTAAACATTCGCCTTACAATGAATCGGACAAGATTTCATTTTTTTTTTGTCAGGAGTTGATTTGAATGGGTCGCTTGGATCGATGAGTAATTAGTTTTCCTAGAGAACTGACATTTACGAAGGGATAATTGTTATGCATCTTTTATTATTGAGACGCTACGCTATTAGAAAATATCTCTGTACAACCAAGACAAGTCTGCTATACGTGCGATTCAATAGTTATGTGCATTGACGAGCAATTTTATATGAATTCTATAAATATTTGAGCGAATACGTATAACTTCAGCTCGTAAAATGCTTCGGTATCAATTTCGTTCATTCATTAATTCCTAGAAACGTAAACAAAAAGTCAAAAGAAAATAATTTTTCCATGAAATAGAAACAAGAGACGCCATCATCAATATTCTTGCGACTCTCCGAGTGACATAATGTGAACACATATTTCTTTTTAAAATTTATGCAAATCTTTTCTTCTCTTAAAAACAATTTTTTTTTTCTTCATCATCATATCATCCTGTACTTTTTTTACACATGTTGAAAATATGTCTCCTACATACACACACCTAACCCATATATTTGTACAACACGTATCGTACATATTGTATGTGATTTCCGTCAATATTTTATTATGCATAAGCAAAAATATGATTTTTCCTTTGGGGAATCTAGGAAATAATGTAAGTTTAAAACGAATTTTTGTCATTTGCAAGAGGAAAAAAATTGATGCTTACATATGGATTTGAAAAGGTTTTTGCATTTTTCGTTGAGCTCTGGAAAGAGAAATTTATTATTTTTTTTTGTATCAGTTGTTTCTGAGAAGACAGAAGGACTTCAGACAGAATATGATATATGGCTTAATGATGGGTAGAGTGAGCATAGGCATCGAACATTTGAAATAACTTTATCACTTAAAATTCATTTTGAAAGGGGAAAAAGGTACATACCGTTCGCTTTCATAGCAGTGGCGTAGCTTGCAAAAAATTGGAGGCTACTACAGCCAAAAGCAGTCGTACTTACAAACGTTTTCTTCGTAAATAAAGATTACATTTCTTTGGCTGTAGAAACGACTTATTTTACTAAGTAGCGATAGCTACTTTATGTTTTCACCCTTCCTGTCCGTTCGTACTTCTCTTCTTTCTATGATATTCGCTGTCTTCCGTCAGCGTTATGCATATGGGCATCGTCCCTGCTGTGACACATATCGTTCGGTATGCGCTTGCTACTCTTATAGTTGGAGCCTTGGAGCTCTATTAAGCATCCTACGAATCTACTTGGTATCTAGCACCTGTATCCCCCCTGGTGCCCCGTAGCGCAATATCTATAGAGTGACGCTTGCTAGGAGCCTCCTTTTGCTGCTGCGCGGTCCAGAGCCGTTGTTCTGGCCAGTGCTGCAGTGGCTTTCATTGCCTTTTCGCACGTTAAGGCTATTAAAATTTCTGCAGTCGTCCAGTATAACTCCAAGGTACTTTAATTGGTGAATGAACCGACCTACCTGCACTTAGCTGTACTTCACTGCACCTAGCTGCACTTCACTGCACCTAGCTGCACTTCACTGCACCTAGCTGCACTTCACTGCACCTAGCTGCACTTCACTGCAACTAGCTGCACTTCACTGCAACTAGCTGCACTTCACTGCACCTAGCTGCACTTCACTGCACCTAGCTGCACTTCACTGCACCTAGCTGCACTTCACTGCACCTAGCTGCTTCACTGCACCTAGCTGCACTTCACTGCACCTAGCTGCACTTCACTGCACCTAGCTGCACTTCACTGCAACTACCTGCACATAACGGCACCTAGCTGCACATCACTGCACCTAGCTGCACATCACTGCACCTAGGTGTACTTCACTGCACCTAGCTGTACTTCACTGCACCTAGCTGCACATCACTGCACCTAGCTGCACATCACTGCACCTAGCTGCACATCACTGCACCTTGCTGCTTTTCACTGCACCTAGCTGCACTTCACTGCAGAGAATACAACTAAATTCAAAATCTGCAGAGGTGTAAGACAGGGTGTAAGATGGTGTCATCTCTACGAAAATATTCACATCGACTCTAGAAAATTTCTTCGGGAAATTGAATTGGAGCAGGATGGGAATTAACATGAATGGGAAATACTAGAGTCACCTCCGTTTCGCAGATGACATTGTTTTGATAGCAACGGATCTGGACCAAGCACAAGTCATGATACAACAGCTGAATGATGAGTCAAGTAAAATTGGTCACAAAATGAACTTATCTAACACGAAAATCATGACAAACATCGACAGTGACAGGGACATTAAAATTGGTGTCAAGTAGACAACTATGTGTATCTTGGCCACAAGCTAAAATTAGGTCTGGACAATCAGATGGGTAGCCATCATGGCGTTTTTTTTTAAAGATTTGACTTGTGAATTCGTCAGCAGGCAAAACTCCAAAAATTATGCTTTTTCATGAAAATGAAAGAATCTGACATCCGCCATTGAAATCAAAAGCTTTTTCTATTGTATTATGGTGTGGTAATGCCCATGCTCGCCCTACCCCAACCCAAAATTTGAAAAATTGTCCGTCCCGGAACGTGCCCTGTGCGTTAAATTTGTGCCCTGTCCGGCCGATTCCCTATCGGGCACGCGCATAATTAGAAATTCCCTCCCTCCCGTTCATCTCTAGTAGAATGAAGATGTAAGAAACTTAAAGTGCTAAGTAAATTAGTAAGTCGTCAATAGTATGGGACAAGATTCGCTTCTTTAGATTCTACTTTTTGGTAACATTTCATTAGCGAGTTATTTAGCTGTGCCAGTGGTAAGCTGGGTCTGGTCTTCGTGCTTTTGGACATTCTGGCTTGGAAGGGAATGAGATAGCAGATAAGCAAGTAAAAGCAGGCTCCAACTCCGACCAGTGCCCTACAATCGTGCCCCAATCACTATACATTAAATCGCATAAGGATTGGGTGAAACGGTATCACGTTGAACGCTGGAAGGCGTCAGTATCGTATCTAGACCACTTATCCAGGGAAGGGGGCGCCCCAGAACTTTTTTTTGCAATTAAGTGAACTATACAATCTCAGATGGGAAGGAACAAATCTCAGGGGGACGTAAAAAGTCTCAGAGAGGGCGTAGTCTCCCCTAGATACGGCGCTGGAGAATTAGGCTAAAAATTTGCTTAGGATAAACCGGAATCGCATCAGCGGGGTAGTAGGAGCGATTACCGGACATTGTCGGCTGAATCGACATCTACGCAAGTTTAGGCTCTCGTCGACTCCCAGATGTCCCTGTGAAGAGGAAACTGACATACACTTGATATGATATCACCCCATGTTCGTAAATCTGAGACCCAGAGACAACTTTTAGATGTTACTGATTGAGGCCTGTCACTCTGAACAGATTCCTATCGGCGGGCGACAGAAAGCTTGCCTTGATTTCAATGATGACCGGTGAGGAAACGAGGGATCGATGTATTTGTGTTTCAAGATCACGTATGTGATAAATCTAAAGCTGAGCGACAAAACTAGCTCTGTCTGTACAATACACACAACACGGTGTGTCTCTTTTCAATTCTCACACTGGCAACTCAATTGAAAGCAATTGAGTTGTTTGCTGCCAACGAAACTATAATTCATTATTAATATTTTGGACATTCTACACAAATTGTATGTAACGAATTTCATTCCCGGTGAAGGGTGCTTTCAACCCCAAAACCTGAACCAGTTACGTCACTGTGTGCCAATCCAACAGTAACAGAAGCACGATAGTATATGGAAAGATTGATGGATAAATATTTGTCTTAAAGAATGTCTAACCTGTCGAAAATAAAATAAAATTGGAAAATCTCCCGAAACAAGAAGTTCCAAATAATTATCACCCATTTAGCAGAATAAGACAAATATGTTGCAAAAGCATACTAAGTCAATGAAGGGCTTAAAGTCTTTACCTAAATACATTTCTCATGTAGAACACAAAGCCTCGAAACCCTATGTAAGACATGTGTAAATGTAACTTGAAATTTTCACCTCATCCATTCCATTCCCAAACCAATTATAATTCTGGCATATATAACAAGTAATTAACATACATACAGGATACAGCACACATAATAATAATTGTAGAACTAGAAACTATCCCATCACATGTATGTAAGCACGTGGAAAGCTTTAGGATGGTCTCTATATGTAACATAGGATCAGAAAACATTATGTATATGGAGGAGGCATTGGATTAGATACTGTGTGTGGGTTTATATCTTCCTTCCTATATGCAATTAACTAAAACCGTACTATTGCGGCTTTCATAGTTTAGGATGGTTGACCACTGGTCGAAACAATTTGTTCATTTCATGCTTTTCGAAACTTCTCGTAAGTTAATGTATTTGTAGACACACGTATGAATAATTTTTGTGTCAATCAAAAAGGAAAACAGTAGCAAAATGTGCAAATCGATAGCTATGATGTAATTGTTACGCAAACAGTTAACTAGAAACGAATTTTAAGACGTAAAATAGTTTTGTTGTTCGTCCAATCATAAGAACTGTCCGAGAAATATATCTCAGAGATTTGCGGGAAAAACCGACATAGCAGATAATGAAATCGACAATGTGATATAAAAGACTGCTACTGCTACACAAAGAAAAAAGGGAATCTGGCATGTACAACTCTACAGAACATTTTTACTAAACTGAAACGTGGAAATTTTACTTTAATTTTCGATCACATAGACAAGTAACAGAAGGTCACAGGTTGAGAATTTTTATTTTGAATTATTTTGTCATTGTAATGACGCTCAGATTGAACTCAACTAGAACAGTTGTTGTTCTTGAACATATTAGAAGCATCAACATTTCGGCATCCAGTGCCAATCATCAGTCAAGTCATGCACCTTGATATGCTGATATGGGGTGAAGTACCGACTATTTGATGTTCTATATGAACAATCTACGGTTAAACTAGGACTAGTGAATTATATCTGTTCACTAGTCCCTTCCGAAGAACGAAGTTCTTCCAAAAGTGATCTATTGCGTTTACCATGACGCGACGCTTGTTACCAGTCGATTTGAGGAGGGAGCATCGATCATGGTCCTTAGATGCCAAATTTGCAAAAAAAAATTGCGTGCGTCCGTCAACACGATAACTCGAGTAAAACTCAACCGATTTTCAAAAACTTTTTTCTGAAAGGTAATCGAAAAATCTTTTATAGGATCGAATCTAAGTACTGTCGGCCCAAGGACCGTCGAGCTAGGACCTTTTAAGTGGTTTTTGGTCTTTTGCACATAACTCGAGTAAATCTTTTCCGATTTTCATAATTTTCTTTTGTTTGCAAGATCTGGGCATAACCGCCAATTTATGGAAGAAACATTTTTGAATTTTAGTCCTTGGACTCTTTTTTTCTAATAAGGGTGGGGAAATCTTCATAGACACTCGGTCCTCCCGGACCAAGGTAGTGTTGGATTTCATTCTTCAATGACCTACCAACCAAAATCCCATTCCTTTGTCTTCATGCTCTCTTCTCCCCGGAACCGCCTCACAGCATTACTTCGGGGAGGGGCTGTGCTTTCGCACCTACTCTCTCAGATTAACTGGCAGTCTTCTTTGATCGTCTCTCCATGCACCTTGAAGCTTACCCATTATTTTCGCAACTACGTTATCCGCTACTCTCCACACCTCCTCATCACGGCACATCTCCGATATTATGTTTTTGGCGTTTACATCTGACCTACTCACAGTCATCGGCTCACCTCGCTCTTGTTCGAAGCGGGGACAGACAAAATAACACGTGCTCCGCAGTCTCTTCCTCTCCATCGCATGTCGTGCAGAAAGGTGACAATGTGAATCCGAAGTTGTTCAGGTATTTCCTGAAGCATCCGTGGCCCGACAGAAACTGTGTCAATTAGAAATTAACCTCTCCATGTTTCCTCTGTACCCATGTCGTTATGTTTGGTATGAGTCTATGGGTTCACCTTCCCTTGTCAGAGGAGCCTCACTCTCGCTGCCACTGTCTGATTGATTCGGCTCTTAATTACGTTCTTACTGTTTTGGTAGTTTGACCCTCCCTTCTCTTATTTCTATGACATTCGCTGTCTTCCGTCAACGTTATACATATGGGCATCGTCCCAGCTATGACGACACATACCGCTTCTAGGGATATCGTTCGGTATGCGCTTGCTACTCTTATGCTTGCCAGCCTTTAGGCTCTATTAAGCCTTCTCCGATTTCTCTTCGTATCTAGCACCTGTATCCACGCTGGTTCCCCGTAGCGCAATATTGATAGAGCGACGCTTACTATGAGCCTCCTTTTGCTGCTGCGCGGTCGCCGGTACAAACCCGTTTGGCATTATTCCAACATAATTCCAAGGTATTTTAAATGGCGAGTGGATGTAATTTGTTCCCCGTCGATGTTCAATACGATCTGCTCAGTTTTTTTGCAGTTACTGACTAGCATGATCTCGGTTTTCTGGTGGGCCAGCTTCAGTTTTGCCGTTGCCATCTTCGACGTTCCGGATACCGTGAGTCGTCGGCAAAAGCAATCATCTTAGCGCATCTTGGCAGTTTCAGCCGCAGCGCTGTGTCATGCCTTACGTACTGTGGTACTCCAGCTGTGATGTCTACTGTCTTTTTCCCTTCATTAGTATCGTACGTTAGCACTCGTCGCTCGAAGTAGCTTTTCAGCATCCTGCAGAGAAAATCGAGGACTTTCGTTGCATGCAACACCTTGACTATCTCCATCCGACTTGCGCTATTAAAGGCATTTTCGACATCTATCGTCGTTACAGCACAGAAGCGGTTACCCCGTATTCTTTGCTTCCGCGCCTTGTCGGCAATCTCTATAACTGTTTTAATGGCCTCAATCGCCGATCTCCCTTTTCGAAATCCAAATTGTTCGCCTGACAGTCCGTGCTCGTCCTCTGTGTATTTTCTTAGTCTATCCAGAATCGCGGGTTCTAGCATTTTTCCCAATCCATCCAACAAGCATATGGGTCTATTATTTGGTATTAGGACCAGCTTCGGTTTCTTCGTGTCTCTGCTTGGGCTCTATGTGTTTTTTGTATATAACTCGAGTAAATCTCTTTCGATTTTCAAAAACATTTTTTTGTTGGAAAGATCTCGGCACGGCCGACAACTTGTGGAAGACCTTTTGCCTGTGCTTAGGGCTCAAGTGGGCCTCATGTCGGTCCTAACGTCGGCCCTAACCAAAAAAAATTGTTTTGCTATGTTGCAGCAACTTAGGGCCCTAGATCGGTTCTCAGGTCGGCCCTAGACAAAAAAAAAATTGTTTTTCGTGGAGAAAATTGATAGAAATACTTTTGGTTATTGAATTTTTTGTACAACATCTCTCCTGAGAGCCCTAGGCTGGACTAAGGTCGGCCCTAGCCCAAAAAATGATTTTTTGCTATGTTGTAGAGAAAATTGAGGTGAATATTTTTCAATACTGCCCTATCGGCAATTTCTAATACAATTTAATGTGCACGTAACATCGTAACATCAGCTCTGTTTGCTGCAACTATTCTGATACGTACGGGTACATATGTTTGACTTATATCTTCACGAAATTAGAATGGAAGTCGCTCTTCATCTTCAAGGTAAGAATGAAAGATATGGACTTCCGAATATCACAAAAAAAATTAGTGAAAATTGGTTGAGTGTTTCGGGCAATAGAGTCCTTAGTGTCGGCCGGAATCACGCTACGCGACCTTACCTGATAGTTGGTGTTTGTCATGAATATTTCTCTAATGAAGAGGTTTTTTGTGCAGTGTTGCAGAGAAAAAACATAGGAAGGGACCCGTCAACACGATAACTCGAGTAAAACTTGACCGATTTTCAAAATCTTTTTTTTCCCTGTAAGGTAATCGAAAAAGCTTTCACATGATTGAATTCAGGCATTGTCAGCACAATGGCCGTCGAGCTAGGACCGTTTAAGTGGTTTTTGGTCTTTTGTACATAACTCGAGTACAAAATATGTAGAAACAGCTACTCTTCAATAACTCGAGTAAATCTTTTCCGATTTTCAAAACTTTTTTATTAATCAAAAGATAAGGCAATTCCCTACAATTGAAGAACCCTTTTTGAATCTGAGCGCCTGGACTCAGCCAAGGCTCTAAAACTGAGTCTCTACAAGGGCCTACGTGTTTTTTGTGCATAACTCGAGTAAATTTTTTCCGATTTTCAAAAAAAAAATTTCAATCGAAAGGTCTGGGAATGCCCAACAATTTATGGAAAACATTTTTTTTACTTTGGTTCGCTGGACCTAGCTAGAGTCCTAAAGAAGCGGACCCGCTAGGGCCCTACTTGTTTTTTATATATCAATCGAGTAAATTCCATCCGATTTTCGTGATTCTTTTTCTATTCGATAGGTTCTTCTTCTACTATTTCAACTTATAGTTGTAAAAGAACATGAAACATTGGATTGTTTACTCATTTCTATATATATTTAGATTCGTTCGAGCCTTTTTGCCACATCTATGGGGCTGTCTCTAAATTACGTAACGCTCTAGGGGGAGGGGGTGGTGGTCAGAGAAATTGTTACGGATTGTTACACGGGGGGGGGGGGATATTTGTGGCAATGTTACGTAACAAAGTTATGTTAACGAAAATTTATATTTTTCACTGAATTTTTTAAATTTTGTAACGATCTCTCATGCTAAAAATCATCTTAGAGTTAAAATCGGAGTAGCTCAAAAGACTGTTTGAATTGCAAACTGGTGGCCATGATGGCATTTCAAACTTTCTTTTGAGTATGACGGATGGCACTGAAAATTGGCCCACAGATAAATTAATATTACGAAGAAATTCATCTTAGTTCAAATCCAAATCCTTCAAAAGCTGTAGAAATTCAAGTCGGTTGCTCCCAAATCGTTTTGTGGGAACGTTTTCTAGTTTATGCACTTTCATCTGACTGACGTTTTTGACATCATGAATGTACATTAAAGTATTTTTAAAAATATTTTTGAATTTTGTTACGTAACATAGGGGGGGGGGGGGGGTCAAGAAATTGTTACGCGATGTGACACCG
>CM055406.1:105198710-105231622 GCA_029228625.1 Pseudolycoriella hygida
AGACACGATGTCCTTTACTCCACTCACCGAAGATAAATAGGCTGGCAAAGATATTTCCAACAATGAACGAATACCAAGCCCCCCAGAATTGACTGGCAGACTTGATTGGACCCATTGAGTAATGTTCAGTTCTGTGTTCATGATTTTTTCCAATGCTGACTTCATTTTCAAATCCATTTCAGATAAGAGATTTGGAAATTTCCAGAGTGGTGTAGTTCTGAGCAGAAAAATCATCTTTGGAATTGCAACGCAGTTTTTCAAGACGAAATATGCATAATGTGTCTGTAAAGATGATAAACGATTAATGAGGACAGATATTTTCTCAAACTTAAGCCTCGCAAAACTTTCCATTCCGCTTTCCATCAGTGGTGAACCCAAAATTTCCAATTCCTCATCTTTGACAATTCGGATTCCGTGTGCTAGTTGTCCAAACTCGATGACGATGTCATTGTCGACTTCACCATTGCAGAAATATAATTCGCATTTTTCTCCATTTAGTTCCAAACCAAGCGACTTTGCATTTTCTTTGATTATTGCTAAGCTCTCAAGGACATTATGCGGTGCGTCTCCGAGGGTTCCATCATCCAGATACCAGATGTTAAGTTCGGATCGTAATTTTAAAATTAGAGGATGAATTGCAAGACTAAAAATCAGTGGACCAGCTGGATCGCCTTGCTGCGCTCCGACTTCAGAAAGAATAATTCTGTTTCCGAAGGCAAGGTATGTTGGCTTCAAATAGCACTGACGGAGGTAATGGTAAAGCTGTGGTGTCTTCTTTTTTACCTCCGTCAGCATGACATCTCTCTCGATGCTGTTGAAGGCGTTCTTGACATCCACTTTGAGAATTACGTTTCTTGAATGTTTACTTTTGTGGATGTACGACCTAATTGCGTGAACGGCACTTTCGCAGCCATACTTCACTCCAACGCCCACCTGGAGAGGCAACAGATAATCGACCATATCTTGTTTTACGGAAAAACAAGCGACTTTGGACACTAGTCTTCGAATAGTTGAGCCAACAGCGATTGGACGAATGCCACCGTCTTTTTTTACCAGAGCGTATAACGATGCCCCATATGAAAGCTCGCAAATTTCGTCGTTCAGCTTTCCAGCTAACAGAAAATTTGTTAACTTTGTAATCGATACTAGCGCTCTCTGTCCAGCTTCGCCTGCAGACATCGATATAATGTCTTTCAAATGTTGGGGGCGAAGTCCGTCGCACCCAGCACTTGATCCGTTTGCAAAAGACTTAATCGAAGACACTACCATGTCGGGGTCAACTTGAAGTGGTTTTATGGAATTGTCTGCATCACTCGGAAAAGTCAAGGTTCTCGACGGTGCTGGATGTTTCGTTACGAGTTGTTCGAACGTTTCTGTTGAATTTGCAGCGAGAGAATAGGTTGAGCTCATAAGTTTTACTGCTCCACGAATATCAAAATCTGCCAACTTAGCCTCGACACGACTGCTTAGAGATGATTGCTTGTTTGACGGCTTTCCGCTGCATGTGGGCAATGTTGCATCCTTGGAGTTTTGTTTTATTAATTGGACTAGAGATGTTCCATTTTTCTTGTCTGGCAGGCGGAGGGTTTTGTACGCGAATAGAAGCAAGCTCCTCCAATCTGAAACTGCGTTTGTAACAATACATTTCTCGATCAATCGCGATAAATCCATTGCCACAACACTCCGGGCGCCTTTTGGAATTCTTTTTACCAATTGCGTTGATTGTTTTAGCTCCGAAATATATTCGATGAATTTTTGATTGGAGATTGATAGATGTGCAACAGAGACATCGGTGGACGAACGTGAGCTGTGGAGGTGCGTTCTAATGTGCAGCGCGTAGTTTCGTTCATCTTCAGCGTCAATGCCACATTCGAAGCATTGAAACTCATGCCCGTCTTGATGTTGTTGTTGTTGTTGATGTGTTGGCGATGATTTTCTATCAATGGCTGCCTGAACCTCCTCTGCAGAATGAGTTCTCCAATGCAACCGTAGACCTCTAACTGTACGGAAACTTCTGAAACAAATTGGACAAATGTTTTCCTCTCCGTCCGAATCCGAGTCCATGCCGATTCTACGCTTTTCAAAGAAAGAAATATAAAGATTCAAATTATTGCTCCAGATCTAGTACAACTTCGTAGCAACACTTTTTTTTAAATTGATGACTGAACTCCACTGAACTCTGTATCTCTATACTCTCAAAATGGCGATGTAAACAAATAAACGACCTTGCTTTGTTGGTATTTTAAAACTTCAAAAATTGTTAGAAAAACGCGTTGATTCGCCGAAATATCCGTGGTAGTCGTTAAAGTGATCTACCCAGCAGCTATTTGAAAGTAATAGTTGTGTTTCCCAATGTGTCAACAGCCTAATTTGGACCATAGGATAGTGCCGTGTAAGATAACTGTTTATCTGTTGTAATCTCATATAGCCTTCACAATTTCTCCTTAAATCCTCAGGAACTCGAGCGACCCTCACAAAACTCCACCAATTTCAAATACGTTAGACATCCACCATCAACGAGGACAACATCAAAACAAGAAACGTTGCGAAATTTAGAAACCTTGTACAAGAAACCTAAGACTCAAATTATTCTAGACTGCTCTCTATCACTGTCACTGTCAGTACTCTAATATTATTCCTATTTCATGGTAACCCGATAATCCTACTAATATCATAATACATTCCCACATACCTGTTAATCCATTCCCACGCTTAGCGTCTATCCATTTATATAAATACTAGTACTCTAAGTAATTATAAGTCAGATTAAGTAAGTCAGTCTAAGTGATGTAAACATGATCGCGAGTTATCATAGTTAAATAAATAAATATATAAAATACCATTTTTCATTAAGGATCACAGATCCTTATTACAGTATTTAAGTAAATATTGCCTTAAGTCTTAAGTGTTTGAAATTACGTCCACATTAAGTTATATTCGAAATTGCCGATAGGGCAATATTGAAAAACCCGTCCGAAGAAACGGTGTAAAAGAACCATCCCGAAAGCACAAAACTGATCTCCAAATAGACAAAAATGTTCGCCTCTATTTTCTCTACAACATAGCAAAAAACAATTTTTTTATTAAGGGCCCGACTTTAGGACCAACCTAGGGCCCTAGGAAATGCCTCAAAATGTTGTTTTTGGTAAGGGCCAACCCTAGGACCGACCAGAAGCCCCCTCAATCTGCTCTGCAATATGACAAAAAAATGTTTTTTTGGTAAGGACCGACCAGAGGCCCACTTGAGCCAAAAGCACAGGCCCAAATTTGTTTATGAGTGAAATTCGGTACACGGTTACCTCTTAAATAGAAAAAGAATCAACGCAATCGGTTAGGATTTGCCCGATTTATGTAAACAAAAACACGTTGGGCATAGTTTGAGGGTCCTGGCTGAGTCCAAGGGCTTCTTATCAAAAAACTTTCTTCCATAAAATGTGAGACATTCCTAAACCTTTCGATTAAATTTTTTTTTTGAAAATCGGAAGAGATTTATGCTCGAGTTATGTACAAAAAAATGTAGGGCCCTAGCAGATACTCGTTTTTAGCGTCCAAGGGTTCAAAATCAAAAAAGTTTCTTTTACGAATTGTCGGCCATGCTCATATCTTTCAAATAAAACATTTCTATGACAATCGGAATAGATTTACTCGAGTAATGTACAAAAAACAAGTATGGCCCCAGCATAGATTCGTTTTTGGTGCCCCAGCTAAGTACAAGGACTCAAATGCAAAAAAGTTTCTTCCATAAATTGTCGGCCATGCCCAGATCTTTCAAACCAAACGAAATTTATGAAAGTCGGAAAATATTTACTTGAGCTATAAACAAAAGACCAAAAACCACTTAAATGGCCCTAGCCCGGCGGCCCTTTGATTACCTTTCAGGGAAAAAAAAAGTTTTTGAAAATCGGTTGAGTTTTACTCGAGTTATCGTGTTGACGGACGGACGGATGGACTGACGGACGCACATTTTTTTTATTGTTAATTCGTCATCTAAGGACCATGATCGTTGCTCCCCCTCTACTCCCGGGTCGAAATTCGACTGGTTACAAACGTCGTGGTACACGCAATAGACCCCTTTTCGAAGCACTGCGTTCTTCGTACGGGTCTGAAAATGTCAGTTCTTCAACACTAAACTCGAGTAAAATTCAACCGATTTTCAAAAAATTTTTTTCACTGAAATGTAATCGAAAAGTCTTTTTAAGGATTGAATCTGGGCACTATCGGCACAAAAGCCAATGAGCTAGAGCCGTTTAAGTGGTTTTTGGTCTTTTGTCCATAACTCGAGTAAATCTTCTCCAATTTTCAAAAATACTTTTTTATTTGAAAGGCCTGGGCATGCCTCACTACTTATGGAAGAAACGTTTTAAATTTTGAGTTTTTGGACTCAGCCAGGGCCCTAAAACTGAATCTCTACTAACGTGTTTTTTCTACATAAATCGGGTAGATCTTATGCGATTTTCAAAATCTTTTTTTTCCCTGAAAGATAATCAGAAAATTGATTACTGTATTGCATGTGGGCCGAATCGGTTGAAAACTTTCGAAGTTACGGTCGAAAAAGTGGTCGAAAACGTGGTTTTTTGAAGGTAAGTGGAAATTTTTCATTTTTATCACTGCGAAATTAGAACAGAAATCGCCCTTCAAGGTTTTGAATGAAAGATATGAACATCAGAAAATCACCAAAATGAAATTAGTGAAAATCTCTATAGAGTCCTTAGTGTGGGCCAACTCACGCTACGCAACCCAACGCGATATTTAATTTTTTTTTCGTGAATATTCCTTTGATAATGAGGTTTTTTGTGCGGTGTTGTAGAGAAAAAAGAGGCGAACTTTTTTGTCCATGTAGGTATGGGTCAGAGGCTTCTGCTAAGTGCTCTAGGTCGGTTCTAAATTCTTGGCTTATTTCAAAGGCTTCGAAAGATTTTTTGCGCCGTTTCTTCGGACGGGTTTTTCAATATTGCCCTTTCCGCTATTTCCAATCCAATTTAATGAGCAAGTAATTGCACATACTTAAGAGTTAAGGCAATATTTACTTAAATACGTTCGAGCCTTTTTGTAACATCTATTCTGTTTGCAACATCTATTTTCAATCCTTTACTAATGTCGCTATAAGAAATAATTCTACGAAATCGTATCTTATTACAAAGTAGGTGTTGGAGCCAAATTTTCTTTTAGTCGCTATCTAATTCTGGTAATAACAGCTTTATTACATAAGTTTGCAGCTCGTCATTAAATTTCTATTAAATGAAATTGGGTAGTGGTTAGCGCTTGTCGAAAGGAAAGAAATTGGAATTGGGTCGATTATGCTGTAACTCTATAACTCTGTAGTAAACGCAAGCAAATTCTAAATAATTTATTTTTCGACATTGTATTCAATTTTGCGATCGATACGATAAATTATGGACAATTTTTCACCCCAAAAAATTCTTTCACAACTTCATTAAAACGTAAATTCCAACCAACAAAGCCATGACTACCCATTTCCGTGATAAAAAGTAACACAAAATGTATTAATTTGAACCAGTTTTTCTTCCGTTCGTTCTTTTTATGACAAATTTAAATACACTTAACCAAAATGTATATAATACGATCCCTAATACTTTAATACATTATGAAATGTGAGATTATTCTGCACACGTACCTCACGAAGAGTATGTGTGCTATCGCCGAATAAGCTTTATGTTGGCATCCATCGAGAGTGTACCCTCGTCAAAATTCTCACCATACGATTTAGCCCAATGTTATATTGTAGACATGTGGTGTATGTGTATCATTTATTTGAAAATTTCCGATGTTCCCAAATAGTAAACGGGTATATTGAAGTTTCAACTGTAAGTAAATTACACAAATTTGGACAAATTGACAAGCCATAGCTGGAATTTTATACAAAATTAAAATAGAGAAGAAAAAAAATAAAATAAAATAAAATGAAAATAATATACAGAAAAGAGATTTTCAATTTTCCAGGAAAATTCATTTCTTGGAAAGGGTATTTCTCTATTTTAGAACTGTTAAATGTATTTTATTGCTGTCGTAAAGTTTCTATCAAAAGTTTTCATCTTTTAAAATTTAATATTTCATCGCCTCAAGAATTTATATAACAGACAGAACATAAGGGAGTGTGCCAAAAGTATCCTTTCTAACTCGGTACATACCTATTATACATTTCAGAACATATTTTAACACCTAAAAAGATCAGAGAAAACTTTAAAAGGGATAACGATGTCTTACGTATATATTTTACAAGAGTTAGGTGTAATATAACAGGAAAACAGGACGATGTTTTTGCAATCTATGTGCCGAGGTGATGCTTTGAGGAATGAAAAGCGGTTTCAAGGAAATCTCTTTTTGCATAAAATGTATTTTGTTGTTAAAAGGTAAATTCTGACGAACAGAAAAAAACCAAACTGTTTGATAAGATAACGATGTACATTTCGTATAAATTTCTGTTTTGTTGGATACTTTTTTATTTGGGCTAGTGATTGAGGGACTTGAAAATTTATTTGTAGGTGTTGCTTGGGTAAACCTACATTCAATTCATCGTGTTTCAGTTCAAAGTACCACTTTTTCGGTTCACTATTTTGGAAGTCATTTCCGTAAGAATTTTTATTAACTAGCTTCGTTGCTAGGTAAAAGTGTATACGGCTGAAGGAATCGAATGATAGGGTGGGTTGATAAATTGCCCGACTACTCATCATATGCACACAGACAACTTTGAGCTGATGAATTTATGCCAAAATCTTTCACCATTACCATTGTTTTCATTTTTGACAAAATATGCTACTAAAATTTGAGTTGCAGATATGTAGACCAATACGAAGTATGCGGGTTTGATGCGTTCACCTTTACGTTTGTAACGTGTAGGGAATCCATTTACCGGCCTTTATCGGTAATACCGATTTTTTTTTCAAAAAAATAACCGGTAAATTTTTAGACCCGTACGAAGAACGCAGTGCTTCGAAAAGGGGGCCTATTTCGTTTAATACGACGTTTGTAACCACCCCAATTTCGACCCGGGAGTTGGTTTGGAGCATCGATCATGGTCCTTAGATGACGAATAAACAAGAAAACATTCATAATTATAAAAGTCAAAATTTTGTCTGTTTGTAAATTGTCGGTCACAAATTTTCAGCGTGAACCAACATACGTCCGACCTGCTTGAAGAGTTCCGAGGAACTGAAGCAAAGTGTCGTTTTGCATTGCCTTATAATTCAAAAAAGGCAATGCAAAAGAAGGTTCCCATGTGAACCAACATACGTCCGACCTGCTTGACGAGTCCAAAGGGACTGAATTAAAATGCGGTTTTGCATTTCATTTTATAGCAAAAAAACCATTATGCTGCCTAGATTTCGATTGAATTTTTTCTTCATGTAATTTAAAAAATTTTTTTTGTGTTTTTGGACAGTAGGTTTCTTCGGGAAAGTTGTTGATATTGATGAGTAGAGTCTTTATGAATCCTAAGAAAATGGCTGCCACCTGTCAAAGTGACGCCATCTTGGATTTTTTGCTATCTTCTGAATTAGATTAGTTACACGTTTGGTTTCTTCGGGAAAGTTGTTGATATTGATGAGGAGAATCTTTATGAATCCTAAGAAAATGGCTGCCACCTGTCCAAGTGACGCCATCTTGGATTTTTTGCTATCTTCTGAATTAGATTAGTTACACGTTTGATTTCTTCTGGAAAGTTGTTGATATTGATGAGGAGAATCTTTATGAATCCTAAGAAAATGGCTGCCAGCTGTCAAAGTGACGCCATCTTGGATTTTTTGCGTTTAAAAGTATTTGAGAAGGTATGGGAGACAGATAATTGGTTTCTTTGGCAAAGTCTCAGAGTTTTGTGAGTAGAAGTCATCAGTATTGGTGAAAATGGTGGGCAGTAGCAAATTGGGTCAATTTTTATGGTTTTAAAATTACTTTCGAATGTACGGGAGCTAGACGATAGGTTTCTTTGGCAAAGTCTCAGAGTTTTGTTAGTAGAAGTCACAAGCATTAGAGTTTTATTAGTAAAAGTCATCAGTATTGGTGAAAATGTCGAGCAGTTGGGCATTGGGTCAATTTTTATGCTTTTGAAAGTATCTGGAAAGGTATGAGAGCCAGAGCATTGGTTTCTTATGCAAAGTCTTAGAGTTTGTTAGTAAACGTCACCAGTATTGGTGAAAATGTCGGGCATTTGAGCATTGGGTCAATTTTTATGCTTTTGAAAGTATCTGGAAAGGTATGAGAGACACACCATTGGTTTCTTTGGCAAAGTCTCAGAGTTTTGTGAGTAGAAGTCACCAGTATCGGTGAAAATGTCAAACAGTTAGACATTGGGTCAATTTTTATGCTTTTAAAATTATTTTCGAATGTTAGACGATAGGTTTCTTTTGCAAAGTCTCAGAGTTTTGTGAGTAGAAGTCACCAGTATTGGTGAAAATGCTGGGCAGCTCGGGGGAAGAAGCAGTTAGGGGATAACCGGTTGTATGGGGAAATGGTAGTAACGGGAAAACAGTAATGAGGAGAAAATGTTAGTACGGTAGATGCGGTTGTACAGGAAACAGTAGTACGGTGGAAACGGTTTTACGGGGAAAACGGTAGTGCGGGGGAAACGGTTGTGCGGGGAAAGAGTAGCACGGTGATAACGTTTGTGCGGGGAAATGGTAGTAGGGGAATATGTTAGTACGGTGAAATGGAGTACGGGGAAAACAGAAGTGAGGAGAAAATTGTAGGACGGGAGAAACGGTTGTACGGGGAAATAGTAGAACGGTGATAACGTCTGTACGGGGAAATGGTAATACGAGGGAAATGTTAGTACGGGGAAATGGTAGAACGGTGAAATTGTAGTACGGGGAAAACAGTAGTGAGGAGGAAATTGTAGAACGGGAGAAAAGGTTGTACGAGGAAATAGTAGCACGATGATAACGTTTGTACGGGGAAACGGTAGTACTGAGAAAATTGTAGTACGGGGAAATTGTATGGTGGAAACGGTAGTAAGGGTGAAACGGTAGCACGAGAAAAACGGTAGTACAGACGTAATGATAGTATACAGCAAACAGTAGTTCGGCAAAACGGTTTTGCGGGAAAATGGTAGTACGGGGGAAAACCAGATTTGCGTAAGCTTATGGTAACTACTAAAATACTACTAAATCCATTTCTTATTCATCTAAATCTAACTTTGCACACCCTTGCATACATTCTAGTATTAATGTCGCAAATCTCCTGCAAGAATGCTTAATGTCTGCGTAGCCCCTAGGGGCGGGGGTATTTACTAGTATGAATAGATGCGTCAAACAGAGTTGATGTTGCAAAAAGAATCGAACGTATCTGAGCAAATATTGCCTCCACATGAAATTGTATTGGAAATTGCCGATAGAGCAATATTGAAAAACCCGTCCGAAGAAACGGTGTAAAATAACCCACCCGAAAGCACAAAATTGATCTCCAAATAGACAAAAAATTTCGCCTAAATTTTCTCTACAACATAGCAAAAAACAATTTTTTTGTTAAGGGCCGGCTTTAGGACCGACCGACGTAGGACCATAAGGAAATGCCTCGGACACATACTTCCATAGACAAAAACGTTTCCCTCAATCTGCTCTGCAATATGACAAAAAAATGCTTTTTTGGCTAGGGCCGGCCTTAGGACCAACCAGAGGTCCACTTAAGCCCCAAGCACAAATTTGTTTATGAATATAATTCGGTACACGGTTACCTCTGAAATAGAAAAAGAATCAACAAAATCGGTTAGGATTTGTCCGATTTATGTAAATAAAAACACGTTGGCCCTAATTTCAGGGTCCTGGCTGAGTCCAAGGGTATCTTATCAAAAAACTTTATATAGAACTTTTTATGGAAGATAAAATGTAAGACATTCCTAGACCTTTCGATTAAATTTTTTTTTACCAAAAACCACTTAAACGGCCTTAGCTCGGCGGCCCTTGGGCCAACAGTGCCCAGATTCAATCACATAAAAGATTTTTTGGTTACCTTTCAGGGAAAATTTTTTTTTGAAAATCGGTTGAGTTTTACTCGAGTTATCGTGTCGAGGGACGGACGGACATCTTTTTTATTGCTGATTCTTCATCTAAGGACCATGATCGGTGCTCCCCCCTACTCCCGGGTCGAAATTCGACTGGTTACAAACGTCGTGGTAAACGCATAAGCCCCCTTCGTTCTTCGTACGGGTCTAAAAATGTCCGTTAACACGATAACTCGAGTAAAACTCAGCCGATTTTCAAAAACTTTTTTTCCCTGGAAGGTAATCGAAAAATCTTTTATGGGATTGAATCTAGGCACTGACGACACAAGGGCTAGAGGCCATTTAAGTGGTTTTTGGTCTTTTGTGCATAACTCGCGTAAATCCGATTTTCCGATTTTCAAAATTTTTTTTTTTGTTTGCAAGATCTAGGCATGGTCGACAGTCTATAAAAGAAACTTTTGCCTTTGCTTAGGGCTTAAGTGATTGATTGATTGATTTATTATTTGGGTTGTCCCTCGCGGAAATACAAAAGACATAAAATTAATAATAATAGTTCAAATGTAGTTACTACTGCGAGAGGCCTAGGGCCGAGGCCCCCCTTTTTGGGCCTATTGTGCTCTGCCCATGGTTGATTGGTCTATTGTTGGTTTATGTTTGGTGATGATGAGTTTGTTAATGGTGATGGTATCTGGTCTATTGTCGTGTGGTATATGTGTGTGTATTTTGGTTTCGTATCAGTTTTGTTACTGTGGCGTCGTTTCTAACCATTTGCTGTCTGTAATAAAAGATAGCACATTGGGTAGTGGTACTTTTTTAAATTCATCTAGTGTGATATAGAAATCTCCTAGATGTTTTGTTCTGAGACTAGATAATGTCATGCAGTGGCATAGGAAATGTTTTGCTGTTTCCGGTACGTTACCGCACCTTCTGCAGCAGGGGTCCTCGCTGAGTCCCATCTTATTCAGATGATATCTCAGGTTAATGTGTCTGGTTAGCACTCTGACTAACAGTCTGAGCATTTCCTTTTCAAACTCAAAAGATATTTGGTGGTTCGCCAGTTGCATCCCTCCAACATCTCTTTGGATTGTCTTCAGTTTTGTAGTTTAGTCCAAGTTTTTTGGTGTCCCTATTCTGCTTCCTGCTTCAGAAGTCTCACCATTGCCTCGGCATGAACGCCTAATGCTGGCTCTGGCCCCACAAAACCCGTTCCGCTCCCAATTCATCCGCTCTTTCATTTCCCAGAATGCCTGAGTGGCCCGGAACCCATACCAGGGACACCTGATTGTTCTCTGATAAGGTTTCCATGCCTTCTCTTGTCTCTAGGATTGATTTTGCTGAGAATTTGTGAGATGACATCGCTTTTATCGTCGATTCGCTATCTGCGCAGATAACTATCATTTTTCCTGTCACTTGCTGATCTATCAGCGTGTGGCAAGTCCCGTTAATAGCCAGAACTTCCGATTGAAAGACAGTCGCAGAGACTCCCAGCGGAATCGAAACGTTAAGTTCTAATTCTTCGCAGTATATTCCTGCTCCCGTACCTTCATTCGTTTTATATCCGTCTGTGAATACCGTTATGTCTCCCCTTGTTGGTGGAGCTCCATTTTCTCACTGCATCCTCTCGGGTATCACCGTGTGAAAACCTTTGTCAAACCGGAAGGTGGTTTCCATGTGGTCACTCGGCATTTCCATTTCCCTAAATCTTCCGATCAGGTCAACTAAAATGCTCGCATGTCCCTCATTTCTACCTACCGCTATCCAGTGTACACTCCTGAACAATCTCGCTACTGTCATCCTGGCTTGTTGTTTGACGAACAAACCAATGGGACATAACGATAGTAAAATCTCCAACGCCGCCGTCGGGGTCGACGTCATTACTCCTGTCGCACTGAGACAAGCGAGTCTCTGTACTACAGCTAGTTTTTTTTTTTCTATCGATTTAGTCTCTGCCCTGTGTGACCAAAACATACAGCCGTAGCTTAAGATTGGTCTCACAATTGCTCTATACATCCAGTATAGAACTGAAGGATTTAGCCCCCAGCTCTTCCCGAATGCTTTCCTGCACTGCCAGAAGACTGTAACCACTTTATTGATCCTCTCTTCTATGTGAGGATTCCATGTCAACTTCTCATCTAATATGCCTCCAAGATATTTTACCTTGTCTGTCATTACTAGCTGAGTTCCGAAAAGCTTTGGCATTCTCACAGTCAAGGCTACTTTCTTGTTCTTAGACTTGAATAGTACGAGTCCGATTTTTCCTGCATTTACAGAAAGTCCCGTTTCTCCACACCATTTTTCGACGATTCTAAAGATTCTTTGCATGAGTTCGCTAATCACTTCTTCGAATGCCCCCGGAATCAGTATTGCAATGTCGTCTGCATAGCCTACTGCAATACAACCTGCGTTATTCAATTTAGTCAGGAGATCATTGACTGTCATATTCCACAGGATTGGCGGTAGTATACCTCCTTGTGGGCATCCTCTGTCTACTAATCCCTTTCTAATAACTTCCATCAGATTAACAGTCAGTAATCTGTTACCCAGCATCGCCATAATCCATCTTATTAGCGTTCTGTCCAGTCCGAACGCCCTTAAAGCTGCGTTAATAGCCTCAAAGGTTACCTTGTCAAAAGCCCCCTCCAAGTCCAAGAACGCTGCCAAAGTTAGCTCTTTACTGTTTATGCCCTTCTCCAAGTTATGAATAACTTGGTGGAGAGCTGTGTCAACTAATTTACCAGATTGATAAGCTTGCTGGTTTTTATGTAACGGCCTGAGCGTCAGGTTTACATCTCTAATATATCTATCGCAAAGCCTTTCTAGTGTTTTCAACACAAAAGACGTGAGACTAATGGGTCTGTATGATCCGCCCTGGTCGTAAGCCACACGTCCGGATTTCGGGATAAACATAACAATAACCTCTCTCCAAGTCTTGGGAATATAGCCAAGCTCAAGGATTGCTCTTAAAATATATTTGAGGGGTCTCAAAATAATTTGAGACGCTTTTTGAAGCACTATCGGATATATACCGTCGCATCCTGCCGATTTGTATGGCTTAAATGAATTAATTGCCCATTTTAGCCTATTGTTAGTTATTATCTTATCTGCTAAACTCCAGTCAGTCGAGTTTGGTGTTCTAACTCTTCCTTCTTTAGTTGTCACGGGTTCTGCCTTTGTACCCGGAAAGTGATTATTCATGAGAAGGTCCTCCACTTTTTCACTGGTTTTTGTGTATGTCCCATCCTCTTTCTTCAGCATTTCCGGGTACAGAGGGTCTTTAGCGAGAGCTTTGCTGAGTTTCGCTCCGGCTTTTAGGTCTTTGACTTCTTCGCAGAACTGTAGCCACGACTTCCTCTTAGCTTCTCTTAAGAGACTTTTATATCTCTTCAACTGCTCTCTGTATCTTTGCCAATTTTCCTCATTACTATTAGCTCTTGCTTTGTTGAAAAGACGGCACGTCTGTTTTCGTCGTTTCTCTAACTGGTTGGTCCAGTATCGAGTCCTCCGGACGAACGTCTTTCTCAAAGGGCATGCTAATTGGAATGAATTCAAAAGGCAATGATCTAAATGCCCTAAGGCCTCTTCTATTTCTACTCTTGTACGCGGTTCTTTTTCGCTTGGCTTTAGGTCTACCTTTAGACTTTCTAGAAGCTGGTTCCAGTCTGTCTTTCTAGGATTCCTGTAAAGCTTCGGTTCAACCTTGTCTGCTAGAAGATTGAACTTGATCCACTTGTGGTCAGATGCTGACAGATCCAAAGAAACTCGCCAGCTTTTGACTTGAGTAGATATTTCGGACGATGAGAGTGTCATATCTTCTCTTCTGTTGGATGTGACGAACGTCGGTTCGTTACCTTTATTTTCTATTTCTAGTTCCGTTGTACTTAGATAATCTAACAATGACTCACCTCTTTGGTTTGTGTCGGTGCTCCCCCAAACTGTGCGGTGTGCATTCGCGTCCAAACCTATGATGAGCTGTATTTTATCGACTTTGCAGCGTTCCACTAATCGCTTCAGTTCTGTCGTGCAGTGTTCTCTTCCTTCTGGATGGTCATAAGGAAGGTATGCCGATGCTATCATTACTGGTTCATCGACTCCCTTTATTTTCCTTTCCAGAAAGATTGCTGTCAAATCTCTCGAGCTGAGTTCTGTCACTAGAATTGCATTAAATTTTTTGTTCACAAAAATGCATGTTCTCGGGCTTTCACTTCTGGTCCCCGCAAATACGGTCCCAATTGAGTTGTCTAGCCCTTTTGCTTTTTTGTTATATACATAATGTTCCTGTATGAGTGCAATATCAGACTTACCGTCTTTGAGGTGTTGATTTATGGTTGCTGTTGCTACCTTGCCGTGCTGTAAGTTTCCCTAACTATCTGAATACAGGGTGTGTTCTATTTATTTATTTTATTCATTTTTTGGATCGATCTTACGCTTGATCCGGAAAGCCAGCATTCTAAGTCCGCTAAAAGCAGGGCACTCAACTGCTTCTAGGTCCTTAAACTGCTCTTAAGAGCTCTAGTGGGCCTCATGTCGGTTCCAAGATCGGCCTTAACCAAAAAAAATTTTTTTGCTTTGGTGCAGAGCAAATTGAGGGAAACATTTTTGTCTATGGACGTATGTGTCTGAGGCCTCTACTTAGGGCTCTTGGTCGGTACTAAGGTCAACCCTAGTCCAAAAAATGGATTTTTGCTATGTTGTAGAGAAAATTGAGGAGAACATTTTTATTTATTTGGGGTTCAATTTTGTGCTTTCGGAAAGTTTTTTTTACACCGTCTCTTCGGACGGGTTGCCCCCATCGGCACTTTGCAATACAATTTAATGTGGACGTAAGGCAATATTTGCTTAAATCTGTTCTGATACGTACGGGTTCTTCACACCACACTTTTTATTTCAAATAACAACATTTTAGGCATAGATATATCATTGTGAGCCATTCTCAATTATCGACCTAAAAATCATAATTAGAGAATTATTTACGAAACCCACCACCGATAGTAAACGATCGTGTAGTAGTAGTAGTTAGGAGGGTGGTAGGAGCGATTACCAGACATTCTGAGCTGAATCGACAAATAGCCCCAGTAAGAACTTTTTACGGGTCTAATGAATTGAAGGCGTTCACAAAATATTTCATTGTATCCATCCCAATCATTCAATTTTGTATCAACATTGTATGAAAGAAATAATGTTAGAGTGCTACGTGAACATTTCATTTTATAAAGATTTAGCTTTCACTTGTCGTGAGTTCCGTTTGAGTTTTTTTTTTTGAAATAATCTGTTCATATCAATTTTATGAAAAAAAACGAATTTTCTAGTATCTTTACAAACAAACGCCTATTGTGACGCAAATCATTTTATTTCTCTACAAAACTTATGATATCACTGGTGGCGCCACCGTTTATGGAGTCATAGTTCAGCTATGAAAAATAAGTAGATACCGCCACCGACCATAGATTTTTGAGATGAAAACTGAGGCAGAAATCAATTAATTTTTCTTACGTTACATCACATAAAGTTATATTTTTGACAAGTGAAAAAACGGAAACAAACAGAGAACTTTTGTTTGTCCAAGAAGAAAGTGTCAACGCAGTTGATTGGAGTGGTTTTAATAAACCTAAAGAGCCAGCTTCACATTACTCTGAATTTTCTTATATAAGATGTTTTTCAAATAATGATAGAAAAAAGGTAGAGTGATTTCTTGTTACTGCAACAAGGAAGAGATGTTAAAAAGCGTTGGAAAAAATTCCTAAAAAAGATTCATTTGGCATCATCCTTTCTTATATTCCTTATAATAATGGACCTGCGTCGCGGGCACTTACTAGCGACTGTCGATCTAATTTAGAGCTATTGAAATCGGCCAACTTTATCTTTTACTTAGCTTTTTTATGAAGGACCGATTTCGAGTATCTATGAAATTTTCAAGTACATTTCTAGCATACAAAAACCTCTTAAAAGGTAGGGTGTGACGCAGTCCGTAAGTCCGCTTCCAAAATTAATGATATCGCTTGAGGTGACGCTATCGCTTATAATACGCAGAGTTTGTTTGAAGGGAACCTTGTGTTCAAAGTTTAAAGATAAGAACACTCCTTGCCCGGCTGTCCGGCCAAATTTCCTTTTATGTTTTCAATGGGTAGCCATGAAGGACGTTTTTTAAGTTTTGACCTGGGAATCCGTCACAAGCAAAACTTTACTTCATCTTAATTGGAGGAAAAG
This sequence comes from Pseudolycoriella hygida, assembly GCA_029228625.1. Classification (NCBI taxonomy): domain Eukaryota; kingdom Metazoa; phylum Arthropoda; class Insecta; order Diptera; family Sciaridae; genus Pseudolycoriella; species Pseudolycoriella hygida. The sequence goes on from CM055406.1 coordinate 105,214,867, forward strand.
TCTATCATGGAATCACCGTATTTAATACGAAAATTATGAACCTATTTTTTCACGAAAATGAAAGAATCTGACATTTTCATACCACTCGCCATTGAAATTGGAAGCTCCGAAAGCTCTTTCTATTGTATTACGGTGTAAACTAGTGATGTAAACGATGTGGTAATGCAGTTTATGGCCCAATTGTTTAACAAACGTTGTATTGTTGAAAAAATTACAGCGCTTTTACTGGCATTTTTCTACATTCAATTTGAGCAAGCGATTTTTGCACTACTCCGCCAGTCAATCTAGGTCTGCTTGTAGGTTTAAGCAGTCTTGTCTGGTGTTTATTTTCTTCGATAATTTGTGGTCGTCTGCGAAAAGCAAACTCCACGAAGACTTGAAAATTGATGGGAGACTGTTTATAAATATCAAAAAGAGCAGAGGTCCAAGAATCGAACCTTGCGGGATACCAGATGTTGGTTTAATCTCTTTGGACCTCGCACTTCCAATCACGACCAATTGCGTTCTATTAGTCAAACAGGTATGAACCAGTGGTTGTGGATCCCTTTAACTCCTACCAGTTCCAAATCTTGCTCTGATCGCGTGGAAACGTACGTAATTTACTCATATGTCGCATGAAAAATTCAAATTCAAACCGCACTAAAAGCGTCAATTCCAACAGGTTAGATTGAGTTGATTGGCCCGACACAAATCCATGCTGATATTCACTGATATACTCCTTAACGTGGTCATAGAGACGGTTGAACATAATTCGTTCCAATATTTTCAATATAGCACATAGGATGGAACTTCCCACTCAACAGAGTCCGAGAGATTGTATTCACGGAGCAGTAAGAATTCGCTGTTCGGAGAACTAACATTCAGAATTTCCTCAATTTTCTTGTAAAGTTTGTTATACTGCTCAAACGTGCTATTACAGTTTATGTACTTCACATTGACAAACAACCTTTCCGAGTCAGTCTTCTCAAATGACACCACCCACAAGTCTTCGTCCATCACTTCCTAATCGAACAAACTTCGGAAATGAATCCAGATTTGACTGCAATCAAACAACCGCCACCATCTAGTTTGACACGTCTTACAATATATGGCATTCTTGGTTGATTTTTATACCTTCTTATCCGAAATTGCCGTTTGGGGGAGACCGGGGCTATTAGGGCCGTGGGGCTATTCGGGTCAGTCATCATATCTCTGGAACCAAGTGTCATAGGAACATGCTGACATTACGTGTGAATGCGCCTAAATGAAAGATTGACTTTTCTGATGACAGTTGTGAAGTTTGCACGTATTAGTTTAGTTTGAGATATCAAAAAGTACTGACGTGTCCATTTTTTTGCGAAAAGTAAAAAAAAAATTCTCAGACTTTTTGTTCTTGTTTTGTGTAATTTAAAGCTACCACAAATCGGGTAAGTGTAAATCGATCAATAAAGTCGAGCTGATTCCGATGCCCTTCAACTTTCATAGTGCAAGAATAATTTTTGGGAGTTTTTGTGCGTCGAAGATGACAGTACGGTACGGGGCTATTCGGGTCACTTTTATGCGGGGCTAATCGGGCCACGCGTATGTTCGACATAAGTCGTTATGGAATATAGATGCCATTTTGTAAAGTCATTTTTCATTATTTTGTGATGTTACAGCAACATGGTTCGAACATACAAGCAAACAGGGCCTTTTATAACATACAAGTTCGGAGGAAAAATCCGCCCCAGTCCCACCCCAATCCACCCCACTTTATAAAAATCCACCCCAGTGCACCGCACTCATTTTCAACTTGCAAAAAATGTTCCACTCAATGTTCTCACTCATTTTACAATGATTCTTAATATTCAGTAGTTGGGCAATTTTTAAATTTATTTTTAATTCGGGATGCCTGACGCGACGCCTACAGCGATCCGGAATAGTCCCACGGTTTTTTGGAAGACTCTTTATTAAAATACAATCTTCTATTGTCATCAACTCAATTTTGTGTTTTTTAAATTTATTTCAAAGCGAAAAAAAGAAAAAAACGATCTTTTCAACAAAACCCAATTTCTGTACCCAAAATTGGCTCACCTATTCTGTCTCACTCAGCAAGAAATTGTCGCTCGCTGCGCTCGCGATTCCCTCATCTTATACTCAAAGTATTGCAATTTGAAAAAAAAAACTTCACCTGCGGGCGCTTGACACTATTTTTAGTGTGTTTTCCTCTTACCGAAAATTAATTGCTTCCAGCATAGTTCGTTTTATTCAATAAAATTTTCTCGCTCGCTACGCTCGCATAAGTTATTTTCTAGCTTGAAAGAAAATCATAAAGAAATTCTCGCCAATACATTATTTCACTATTTCTACTATATCAGATTTTCACAAGGCGAACATAATAGGAAACATAACCAAATACCCGTACGTATCAGAATAGATGTGACAAACAGAATAGATGTGGCGAAGTGACTCGAACGTACCTAAATATACAAATAAGCAAACAATCCAACGTTTTCTGTTCTTTTATAACTGTAAGAATTTCAAAGATCCATAGAAATTACCCAAGATAATGTCAAAGGCCCTACCGAAGTACGTCTCAGACCATTCAAATCTAGAAAAGCTTATATCCAAGGACTAAGTCGTTTTTCCCTAAAACATAGAAACACGTGTTATCTAAAATTTTATTGTCTACAACTTTGTCCTTGGAAGCAACTTTCTAGCTCTCATAGTTCTGGAGATCTGGGTCATCCTGCCCAATTATGGAAGTGGCCATATACCAGGATTGGTCCATATTGGAAGAGATTTACTCGAGTTATGTATAAAAAATACGTATGGCCCTGGAATAGACTCGTTCGTAGCGTCTTAGCCAAGTCCAAGGACTCAATTCCAAAAAAGTTTCTTCCAGGTGCCATACGTGTTTTTTGTACATAACTCGAGTAAATCTTTTCCATTTTCATAATTTTTTTTTGTTTGAAAGATCCAGGCATGCCTGAAAATTAATTGAAGAAACTTTTTTGATTTTGAGCTTTTGGACTCAGCCAGAGCCCTAGAACTCAGTCACTTCTAGGGCAAAATGTGTTTTTTCCATATAAATTGGGTAAATCTTATCCGATTTTCAAGAACTTCTTTTTCCTGAAAGATAATCAAAAAATTGATTACGGAAGCGCCGTGCGAATTTTTCAATATTGCCCTTTCGGCAATTTTAAGTCCAATTTAGTGAGGACTCAATTGCATATACTTAAGAGTTGAGGCAGCACGTTTGCATATGCTTGTTGTTCCTCCAGAACATATCGTGAGGGAAATGAAATATTTGGATGAAATTTCCCGGAAAACCAAAAAAGTAAAAAATCGGTCAGAGTTAGAGACTTAATTTAACCTTCGCCTTATGCCGACTTTTTAGCCGCTGCCGTCGACCTTATGCGGCTGTTACGTAGCTATAAAAGAAGCGTGCCATCATTAAGCTTACACATGAGTTGGACAGATTGGGCGAACTTGAAAAGAAATGTGGAACTGATACAACAGTTTGGCCAACCTAAGTACCCAAGACTCGGACGATGCGACGGTTGCTTAAAATTAATGGAAACAAATTGCATTTGCATTCGATAGAAAGATTTTATAAAAAACGAAAATATTTTCACTCGTCACTTACATTTGATAATCAAACTTACACTTAAACTTACACAAAAATTCATTATCGATCAATCATATGGCTAGCGACTACCGGTCAAATCTATTATAGGACAACAAATGCTCTCCACCGTCTCCACACTTTTCCACGACGCACAAATCACAGTTTTCGTTGCGTATCTGAGTGAATCATGAAGTTTCCAATTTTGTAGTTCCTTCAAAGTTCCATAATGTGAGTACTTACCTTTGTAAGAATGCATCATATGACGATTTAAGCTGGATTTTTGCGTATAACATTTCTTACATTGGGAACAGTAGTGCGGTTTTTCTCCTGAAAAAAAGGAATTTAAATTTTTTCCTTCACTTAAGAACGAGCACCTCAACTCCTCACCTGTGTGGAAAACGGTCTCTTTGTTTATCCCAAGACGTGACGGGTTTTTCGCAAAATATTTACCTTCATTGGCGCAAATCCGAGTTGTTGGTCTGTCGAACAAGTTAATCCATACCAGCAGCATTCGACAAAGTGAGGGTAACCAGGAAAACCAATGAAAAAATCCGGGAAAAAGCCGTAAAAACAATTCCTCCACCAAATCGAAATATCTCTTGTTGCATCACATGTCACACACTGAATGACTACCTGCTCTGACGAAAGCAATAGCTCACTACATCGGTAAAGCAGATTTAGACTAGATATTAAGGAGATGCCAAAGAAATTTACTGATTAAGAGGATGGTAGACGTCTAAGCATATTTTCAAGGCAGCTGTATAAATATATCCAGAATTAATGTGGAAATCTGTTCTGGAACGGAAATAAACATATGACTGCCCGACTGGAAGACAGTAGCCACTTAAGACTTAGTTTTTTTGGCCCCGTCTGATAACGTTGGTCCTCAAATCCCAGGTTCGAGTTTCAACCACAAAATACTATCACTTTGGCGCTGTATCTGTTCAACTGAACCTCACAGCGAAAAGTTTTTTGAATTAACAAACTACAATAAATTTTAAGACTATCTCCACTAACATGAAACATCACATAGAGAAAATCGCTATAGGTCGATCAGTCTCGATTTGTCAACTTAACATCGAAGGTTCCTCGCAGGAGAAATCTGAATTCCTTAGCAAACTGGCTATTGTAAATGAAATTGACTTAATTGCTGTCCAAGAAACTCACATTGATGATGGGGCTGAATACCATACACGTGGACTAGTTCCAGGCTTTATTGTTGCAGCCTACGTAAACAGCCCGGTGTATGGAATAGCAACTTACGTTCGCGGAGACCTGAGAACATTCAAAGTCCTGCACAACAGCAATGAAGACGGCATATTCCGAATCGTCATCGAAATCTTTGGAATCAGAGTTATAAACATTTACAAGCCACCTAGTCAACTATGGCCGGACCCTGTATGCCAAGTCGAATCACATCCTGCTGTCTTTGTTGGTGACTTTAATAGTCACCACACTCAGTGGGGATATCAGAGCAACAACAATAATGGTATCGCACTCAGTCAATGGGCAGAATCGGAGAATCTGTATTTGGTGCACGATCTGAAACAATTACCAACTTTCCACTCAGCTAGATGGCGAAGAGGCTACAATCCTGACTTGTGTTTCGTGTCGAAAGACGATAACGAAAGGCCGATAAAAGCAAAGAGACAAGTTCTGAAATCGTTCCCACGGAGCCAACACCGACCAATCATTATCACAATTGGTACGCAGGTAGAAACAGTAAATTCAGTGCCAAAACCAAGATGGAACTTTCAGAAAGCAAATTGGTCATCATACACTGAAAGAATCGAGTCCAGCATACGTTTCATCCCCAACGAAATTAACAACTTTGAGAGATTCTTAGGACTGATTAAATCAGCAGCGAAAAAATCGATTCCTCGGGGATTCCGTAAACGCTACATCCCATGTTGGACTGCAGAAATGGAGGAACTGTATAAGGAGTTCGAAGAACATAACGATGATGAAATATCTGACCATCTCTTAGAGCTTCTAACAGCTGCAAGGAAAGCTAAATGGGAAAGCAGAACCAAGGAAATGGATTTTACTCATTCTAGTCGGAAAGGCTGGGCGCTCATACGACACCTGGGGGAATCGTCAAAGCCACTTTTTACTAAATCTAACATGGACCCAGAAAAAATTGCTTCGACCATCTTACGAAATTCCAAGAAAGTTCGACCAACAAGACATCATAATCGGACCGTAAAAGCTGAATTAGCACAAATCAAACGAACACTGACTGCAAACCCAGATATCGATCGCCCATTCAACATTGAAGAGCTGAACGAAGCAATCACATCGTTGAAACTTGGCAAAGCTGCTGGGCTCGACGGACTGTATCCAGAATTTATTCGCTATCTTTTGAAAAGAGCTAGACTTTGGGTTTTGAAGTTCCTTAACAAAATTTTTAAGACCTCAAATGTACCAACTCTGATGAAGAAAACCATTATAATGGCCATCTTAAAACCGAAAAAAGATCCCGGTAATCCAGACAGCTATCGCCCCATCGCTCTACTAAGCGTAATGTATAAACTGCTTGAGAAACTGATCTATTTCAGGACGAAAGACCTAATTGACTCTGCCCAGCCCACAGAACAAGCAGGTTTTAGAGAGAATCGGGGTTGTTGTGAGCAGGTTTTGGCTCTGACCACATACATCGAAGCTGGTTTCGAACGAAACCTCAAGACAGCAACGGCACTAATAGACCTATCGTCGGCGTATGATTCTGTATGGAGAACTGGATTTATGTTGAAATTTCTAAAGGCTGTTCCAAGTAGGAAAATGGGAAACCTGGTTAACAACATGATTAATAATCGACCGTTCCGAGTGTTCACCAATGACGACAGCAGCCGAGTTAGGAAATTGAACAATGGGCTTCCCCAAGGTAGTGTCTGTGCTCCACCTTACTTCAACCTCTAAACGAGTGACATGCCAGCTACTACCTCCAGGAAATTTGGTTATGCAGATGACACTGCTCTTGCTACACAAGTAAGAAGGTTTGAAGCTGGTCAACATTTTCTAGAACGTGACATCCGTAAAATGCAAAAGTACTACACGAGATGGTGCTTGTGTCTTAACACCCACAAAACTGAAGTTGCAATGTTTCATCTCCATAGTCAACAAGCTAATCGTGAGCTGAATGTGTATGTCGACGGGGTCAGAATCGAACATAACTTTGTGCCGACATATTTGGGAGTGCCTCTGGACCGTACACTGACCTATAGACAACTTTGCGAACAACGTAGCCAAAAGCTGAAGACACGTAACAACCTAGTTCAAAAACTATCAGGAACAAACTGGGGTGCAGATGCCAATGTGCTACGAACAGCAACTCTCGCATTAGTCTACTCGGCGGCCGAATACTGCGCACCAGTCTGGTATAATAGCGCACATGTTCAAAAAATCGACGTAGAGCTAAACTCTTCGATGCGACTGATTACTGGCACAGTGTCATCGACGCCGGTTCCTTGGCTCCATGTATTGGCCAACATTGCACCACCACATTTAAGACGGAAACAAGCTGCTCACAAAATGTGGAAGAACTGCCTCGACGACACCAGGAACTATAGGTTGCCCATACTAGCAGACTTGGAAGACCCACCACCCAGACGACTCACGTCACGCTCGCCAATTTGGCTAGATCTTGAAATCCAAAGCGAAAATGTCGATATAAACAATGCCTGGACATCGTACTGGTTGAACAGCCCGAATTTCACCAATAAAATTCTCGTTGACGACCCAACAAAGAAACTGAGTGGATTTTCTTTGGAACGAAAGGAATGGAAAATGCTGAATCGGTTCCGGTCTGGACATGGCTGTTCAGCCAACCAAATGCACAGGTGGAACTTCACGAACTCACCATACTGTGACTGTGGTGACGGATCATCTGTCCAAACAATGAGTCACATAGTGGATGAATGCCCTCTTCGAAAAATGATTGGGGGATTACAAGTATTGAACTCGGTGTCACCGGACGCAATTTTATGGCTGAAGAAACTGGATATCAATGTGTGATGTGTGTATAAGTATATGCAAATAGTAAATGTAAATAGTTGCTGTGAATAGTGTAATGTAATTTATGTAAAAGTGTAGTATTTTAGAAATTTATTGTGACGAATTTAAAAGATGAATAAACCATACGATTAATAATAACCTGTGTGGACCACCTGATGCCTTTCTAGGACTGTTTGCACTGGGGACAAGAGAAAGCTCTTTCTCCTGAAGAAGAATTTTTTTTTCAGTTAACCGCCCGCCGTAGTTACAAAGCATTAAAACCATGCAAATCGGCTTCAACGAAATAATTTTTTTGTGAAGTTCAGTTTGCAAAGTGTTTATACTTTGCACGGCAGTTAAGTGCGCATGGCTAAACCTCTCACCTTTGTGGACCGTCTGATGGTATTTTAAATGATGTTTATGTCTGAAAGCTTTCTTACACTCTGTACAAGGATACGGCTGTTGGAGACGCATTCAAATAACGCGCGTTCGAAAAGGTTGTTGTCATGGATCTCGGATAATTTATTAGTTTTACGTTGTCACCTATGATCTGAACGATTTTTAAGTATGAACAAAGTTTCCAGGAGTTATAGATTGTTATTATAGAAAGAAGATTATTTTCTGAAAGTTAAATTTGAATTAATTGAATTAATCCTTAACAAATTAGTTTAAATTTGTTAGAATAAATAATAATTAGTGTGTGCTAAAGTGCGTGATCAAAACAATTGTAAGATCAAAGTTTAATTTGGCTAAAATTACCAAAGTAGAGGTAAAGCATATGGTCATACGATTCTTAGACCTTTGTCCATAAAGAATAAATAATTTATTTTAGTTAAACTCGTTCGATGAGAATAGTTTCCCGTCATTCATAAAACTAGAATTGGAAACCTTCATCTAGAGTAAGAATTCACTTATTTTTCCATAACGAACTTTTCATAACCATCAACTTTTCCCCTAGGAAAAAGTTGTTTGTTGCGTAAGCAGTTGTTAAGTTACACACACACACTAAATTGTCCGGCAGTGGACTAAATGTAAAACATAATGGTCATTTACATATAAGAGTATTTTCTAAGTTTTGCATTCATTTAGGTAATTTGAAGCGTTTTACAAGCAAGTTGTCAATAAAACTAAGGATCTGTACGAAACAAGTGTCTTATTTCTTGCCATCGCTGTCAAATCGTTGAGTACCTTCTGCCAGGCAGTTGCGGTTAGCAACAATCTTCAAATTACATTTACTTGATCTGGAATTTACGTAATGACAGAGGCAAGCAATCCGTTTCAACGTTCTACTCGCATAGCAAGATCGCCCCCCAATCGAAATGAGTCACACATTTTGGATCCGTCACAACAAAGCTGCAAGTTGTGTTCAAATTTGGACAGTGAAGAAATGGTTCAATGCGATGGTTGTAAAGAATGGCTTCATTTTGTGTGTGCTGAAGTGACGAGTGACATCATTTCTTCAAAGGAGTTCTTCTGCGCTAAATGCACCACGAAACCTAAACAAAATCAGTCGAAAGCCGATAGCAATTCAAAACATGGCTCGCATTCAAACAATTCACGTAAAAGTCAGAGCGGTTATTCACATGGAAAAAGCAGCTCGTCTTCGAAGGCGCGACGTCAACAGTTAGTGCTCGATCGAATTGAAGAGGAACGAAAGTTGAAAGAGGACCGTGACAAGGAGTATCTGGACAAAAAATACGAGGCGTTGGAAAGCTTTAATGGCGGCACCAGTGATTCTGAATTGGAGGAACACGAAAATGTTGAAGAGTCCGCAACAAAGTATACGGAAGAATGGGTTACTAATCAGTCGAATAGAACCGAGGCAGCTGGAAATGTGGATATGCAGCAGGTTGTCGATGATTTAGTGGATTTGTCCATGGAGGTGGAACCCGATGAACTACAGCGACCTAGCCAATTGAGTGAACCTGCAGAAGCTTTGCCATCGTCAAGACGTGGCCTAACCGGAGGTGATAGTTTAGAGCTAGAATTGCCGATAAATGATGCATTGAATGATCGACGTGCGATGTCGATTTCGACAGACACTACGACCGTTAAAGTTGGACCACCGACATCAAGGCACCAAGCCGTTTACACAAATTCGATGTTCAGTGGCGATGAAGGAAGTCAATGGACGTTGAACGAAGTTATGCAACCAACTTCGACTGCAAATCGTCATCAAGTCGATGTACACGTTTCAAGTGCAACGGCGATGTCGACAATTAAGGTAACGTCAGCACTACCCACAGTTCAGTTACCAACGTCGTCGAGTGTCGTCAGCTCTGAGAATAGAGCAACGTTTGCGAGGAGCAGTGTGATTCCATCAGTAGGCGCATACGCTGCTAATCCAAAAAATTTACCGATGTCAACACAATATGGTCAGCGACCACCGACTACACAGTTTAGAGAATCTATGCATTTCACGGATACTAATCTGTATCGTGGGACTACTGTTCAGCAAACTACACAGTCAGCCGGTCAGACTTATACGAATGCTAACCGGCTCGTGGGCGTTAGTACGAATCTCTACTCAACGATTCCGTCCCATTCCATAAGCATGCCTCACGTCCACAGTGGCGCTTATTATCGACCAACGGATATACATCTAGCTGATCAACTAAGTAGCACACATCAACATGATCGTCAACAGCAAATTTCAACGAATTACGTATCACGACAGCCATCTAGTTTTCGAACACACTATAACACGAGCACTCAGCCAGTCTCGTTAAGCTATAGTCAGTCCAACTCCTCCGATTTTCGTCACTTCGACAATGGCAACGGGCAACCTGTGACAACGACGAACGTCGTTCCGGTCGGCGCGCAATCCTTCGGCTTAAACAATCTCAACAACCTCAACCATTTCACGGACCCGCCACACCTACCGCCACCGCTTGCCCAACCAACTGGTTTTCCTCAGACTAACACTTCTGGAATAACTGCAGCCACAAGCGACGCACCGGTTGCCGTGCCGGCACTCACTCAAATAGCGGCTCGACACGTAGTACTGAGGAAGTTGCCGTTATTTTTCGGTGACATTGAAAAATTTCCGAGTTTTTTGAGAGCCTACGAAACTAGCACCTCCTTGTGTGGTTTCTGCAACGGTGAAAATCTAACAAGGCTTAACGAGAGTTTGAAAGGGAGTGCTTAGGAATTTGTGGAGCAACAGCTGCTTTACCCAGATGACGTGCCGCAGGTCATTGAAACGCTGAAAGTCATTTTTGGACGACCAGAATACGTAATAGACAAACTGTTGGAAAAAATTTCGAAACAACCACCTCCACAAGCCGAAGATCTTTCATCTTTAGTCAAGTATTCGATGAACGTTCAGAATATTTGCGGAACTATCAAAGCGGCTAATGCAACGGAGCATTTAAACAATCCCTCTCTAATGAAGGCGTTGGTCGACAAGCTTCCTCCATCCATTCAATTGAACTGGGCGTGCCACAAGCAAAATGTTCCCGACGTCAATTTATACACCTTGGGAATGTGGTTGCGTGAGTTAGCGAAATTGGCGTGCTCAGTGTCTGGACCTCCAAAGATAAAAAACCAGAAAAAGTTTGAAAAGGTTGCGGACTACGTGAATGTTCAAGTCGAAAGCTCCTCCGCTTCAAAGACGGACAACAGTGGACCGACTGCAAAAGACAGGAAAAATTGTAAAGTTTGTAATCTAAGTTTCTGTCAATCAGTCAAAGATTGCGCAAAGTTCCAAGGCCTGACTTCAAAGGATCGATGGTTAGCTGTGAGAGAACACGGATTTTGCATTCGCTGCCTTGGCGATCACAGACTCAAAAACTGCAAGTCTAAACAAAAGTGCAATGTAGGAGAATGCCAGAGAGCTCACAATGCCTTGCTTCACGAAAGTGAAAATAAGGACAATAAACACGGCTCCAAGGGCAGCACTAAGAAGGCCGTTGTCAAAGTCAATTGTTCGCATAGGTCGGGGAGCAAAAAGATTGATATTTTCCGAATAATTTCAATTCTCCTGTCCCACAATGAAACCGTCATACAAACATTCGCCTACCTCGACGACGGTTCAAATGTTACGATGATGGAAGACGACTTGGCAGTCGAACTGGGACTTGAAATGTCGCTTCGAGAAAAGTTATGTGTCAAATGGTCATTTGGCAAGATTCGAAGAGACGAAGTCGAATCGAATAGAGTCCAGGTGGTAATTTCTGGCGTGTACGAAAACGCGGCAAAATATACGTTGTACAATGTTCGAACAGTCAGCGACTTGGCATTACCATCTCAAACGCTGAGTCAAGCATGGCTGGACTCATTTAAACATCTCAAAGGCATCCCAATCGCCGTTTATATCAACGCCAAACCGCGCATGCTGATTGGTCTGCAATACTCCAAGTTAATGGTGTCGCGTCGAACAATAGAAGGAGACTGGGCGGAACCAATAGCGTGCAAGACAAGGCTCGGATGGGTGGTGCAAGGCCCGGATGGTGGTGATCGAAGCAAAGATACAGTTGACAGCAATTTTAGTTTGAACATCTGTGAATGCCAAGTAGGAGATAACGAACTTCACCAGATAATAAAGGATTTCTTCTCCTGGGATAGTTTCGGAGTCTCAACATCACAAAAATTACTCGAATCGAATGAAATTCAACGTGCGAGGAAATTGCTAGAGACAACAACAAAAAAAATCGATGGGCGGTACGAGACCGGCCTGTTATGGCGCGTCGACAATGCTAAATTTCCTGACACATACCAAATGGCGTTGAAACGTTTACAGTGTTTGGAACGAAAAATGGAAAAGGATCCGGAGCTAGCAAAGAAAATGTGCGACTACATTCAGGATTTTGTAGCGAAAAGATATGTCCGAAAATTGGCGAAACACGAACTACAAAAGGTTCCACGGACGTTGTATCTTCCGATGTTCCCCGTATTCAATCCCAAAAAACCGGAAAAGTTTCGAGTGGTATGGGACGCAGCCGCAAAAGTCGACCAGACGTCTTTAAACTCCATGTTGCTCACTGGTCCGGACCTGCTCAAACCGTTACCGGACGTCCTACGAAGATTCAGGGAAAATGCAGTTGCAGTTACTGGCGACATGAAGGAGATGTTCCATCAAGTCCGCGTTATCGAATCTGACGTTTACGCACAACGTTTTTTGTGGCGAGATGGAAATTCAAAAATTGAACAGGAGGTGTACGTTATGGAGGTGTTGACATTTGGCGGAAAAAATTCACCTTGTTCAGCGCAATACGTCAAAAACAAAAATGCGTTGGAATATATTCATCAATTTCCGCGAGCTGTCGAGGCGATAACTGAAAACCACTATCAGGATGATATGTTGGAAAGTTTTGGCACAGTCGAAGAGGCAGTTCGTCATACCAAAGAAGTGAAGCTCATACACAGCTACGGTGGCTTCGAAATGAGGAGCTTCAAGTCGAATTCATTCGAAGTCTTGAAGAAACTCGGCGAGAAACTGGAAGACCATCAAATGAATCTGGATATTTCCATCGAGCAGCCTACCGAACGAGTTCTAGGTATGTTCTGGCATACGTCGATCGACGCCTTCACATTTTCGCTCAAATTCTTAAGATTATCGGAAGAGGCATTTAAAGGCAAAGTAAGGCCTACGAAGCGCGAAGTTTTGAGAGCGATAATGTCTATATTTGATCCATTGATCCATCTGGTCTACGGAAAGATTTTGTTGCAACGTATCTGGCGTGAAAGAACAAATTGGGACGAAAAGCTATCAGATTCATCGAACAAACTTTGGCTGGAATGGATCGAAAATCTACCAGAAATTGAAAATATCAAAATTCCTCGGTGGTATTCGCCGAAACTGATGTCGGAAAACAAAAAGGTGCAACTTCATATTTTTGTCGACGCGAGTATAGAAGCGTGCGCGGCTGCTGTTTATTATCGTATTGAAGACAAGGTTGGAGTCGACTGTTGTTTAATTGGGGCCAAAACAAAGGTAGCACCCAACAAGCCCTTATCGGTACCAAGACTTGAACTACAAGCAGCTGTATTGGGTGTAAGACTGGCTGGCAACATCGGTAAATGTCAGAGAATTCAAGTACTCGAACGTTTTTTCTGGTCAGATTCTCAGACGGTACTCGGCTGGATAAATTCTGAGGCACGGAAATTTCATCAATACATTGCGTTTCGAATCGGCGAAGTTTTGGAGAATTCATCAGCGAACGAATGGAATTGGGTAGACACCAAAAATAATGTGGCCGATGATGCGACGAAATGGAAAAACAAACCAGATCTGACGGCATCATCAAGGTGGTTCAAGGCTCCGTCGTTTCTTTATCAACCACAAAACACTTGGCCCGCTGTTAAAGATCGGGAAAACTTGGTAACGACTGAAGAGATGCGTGCAGTTTATTTGCTGTCGCACATTGAAGTAGCGAATAACAACGTGATGGCGCCAGAAAATTTTTCAAATTGGAACCGACTCCGGCGCTCAATGGCCTATGTGTTACGCTTCATCGATAATTCGAGAACAAGGGGAAAAGCCAGACAAATCGGCCCGCTCACGCGGGAGGAGCATTGTCGAGCTCAAAACATTTTATTCAAGCAAGCGCAACGAGAGGAATTCATGGAAGAAATTTTGACCATACGTGCGAATGAATCGTTGCCAGTTGGTGAAAGGAGACAGCTTCATAAGTCGAGTACATTGCGAAATTGGTCACCGTATTTGGATAAAGAAGGATTGCTACGGTTAAAGGGAAGAAATGATGCAGCACCGGCAATTTCATTCAAGACAAAACGACCGATTATTCTTCCTCGCCACCATCAAATAACAAAGCTCGTCGTGCTGTGGTATCATCAAAAATTTCACCACAACAACCACCAAACTACACTCAACGAAATTAACCAAACGTTTGCGATACAGTCGTTGAGAGTTGTTCTGAAGAATGTCATCAAAAGCGCATGCCAGCGATGCAAAAACGACAAAGCTAAGCCCATAGTTCCTGAAATGGCTGAGCTTCCTCCAGCGAGATTAGCCACGTTCACGAAGCCGTTCACGTATACAGGCGTGGATTATTTTGGTCCGATGAAAGTAAAAGTTAGGCGCTCGGTCGAAAAGCGGTGGGGAGTAATATTTACGTGCTTAACCACAAGAGCCGTGCACATTGAGGTGGCGCATTCGTTGGACTCGTCTTCTTGTATACTTTGCGTACGAAATTTTATGAATCGACACGGGCAGCCGGTGGCATTTTACAGCGACAACGGATCAAACTTTCTGGCAGCCGATGCGGAGCTGCGAAAGGAGTTCGAAAAGTTGAACCAATTACGACTGGAAGAAGAATTTACTAACGATCAAACGCAATGGAAATTTAATCCTCCCACGGCTGCGCACATGGGGGGCGCCTGGGAACGCTTGATCCGAACAGTCAAGTCAGTTCTATCGAAGACGATGCCAACCCGCACACCAACTGATGAAATGTTGAGAAGTTTCTTGATTGAGGCAGAGAACATAGTGAACTCGAGACCGCTTACGTACGTATAATTGGATCATATTGACGACGAAGTCCTCACACCAAATCATTTTTTGAAACTATCGTCAAATGGAATAAAATGTCCCGGCCAATTCAACTCAAAAAATTTGCTCAGGGACGGTTGGAAAGCAGTCCAAGAAATGACGAACCAATTTTGGAAAAGATTTGTCGTCGAATACCTTCCCACTCTCACACGAAGAACCAAGTGGTTCAAAGATGTCAAGCCACTAGAAGTGGGGGACCTGGTCATCGTCGTGTATGAAGAAAGCGATCGTAATGACTGGCGTAAAGGGGTCATTGAAGAGGTCGTCATGGGCAAAGGCGAGCAAGTTCGTAGAGCACTAGTGAGGCTTATCCGCGGTGAAAAAAGAAAATTGACGGACGTCGAAGTGGAAGACATTCGACACCAGTCATTATGGAGACCTGCAGCAAAGTTAGCGGTTCTGGATGTAAAAGGTAAAGGTAATAAGTTAAGCAGCTCCCCTCTAGCTGTTAACGAGGAGGGGAATGTTGGAGACGCATTCAAATAACGCGCGTTCGAAAAGGTTGTTGTCATGGATCTCGGATAATTTATTAGTTTTACGTTGTCACCTATGATCTGAACGATTTTTAAGTATGAACAAAGTTTCCAGGAGTTATAGATTGTTATTATAGAAAGAAGATTATTTTCTGAAAGTTAAATTTGAATTAATTGAATTAATCCTTAACAAATTAGTTTAAATTTGTTAGAATAAATAATAATTAGTGTGTGCTAAAGTGCGTGATCAAAACAATTGTAAGATCAAAGTTTAATTTGGCTAAAATTAGCAAAGTAGAGGTAAAGCATATGGTCATACGATTCTTAGACCTTTGTCCATAAAGAATAAATAATTTATTTTAGTTAAACTCGTTCGATGAGAATAGTTTCCCGTCATTCATAAAACTAGAATTGGAAACCTTCATCTAGAGTAAGAATTCACTTATTTTTCCATAACGAACTTTTCATAACCATCAACTTTTCCCCTAGGAAAAAGTTGTTTGTTGCGTAAGCAGTTGTTAAGTTACACACACACACTAAATTGTCCGGCAGTGGACTAAATGTAAGACATAATGGTCATTTAAAGTATGATTACGAAAAAATCCGGACGACTCAAGTTGGATGCTTCTATTAACCGGATTCATTTCAATGAAAACTTTTGTCATCCTTCGAAAGCATATATATTTACTTTGTACTTCCACATAAAGTCATACAGCAAGCTCGCCAGTACGGATGAAATCCCGCACCTTTCCTTTGATACGGCGCACAGTCGTTCCTTTGATTAGACTGACCGACTTATCCCAATAAAATTTCATTGAATTGGTGTCCTTGATGGCTGCTCGTGTCTTCTTCATATTTCTTTTGCCAATTGCCCAAAATTGCTCAATGGGACGAAATTCGGGACAGTTCGCTGGATTCATCTCCTTCGGGATAATTTGTACATGGTTGGTCTTGTACCAATTCAGCGTAGCGTTGGAGTAATGACAAGAAGCCAGATCGGGCCAAAAAATATTACTTTGCCTTTATGCCCTTTGATATGGGAGAGCAATCGTTTTTGGAGACATTCCGTGATGTAAGAATCTGACTTCAAAGTAGACGATGTAACGAAAGACTTGCTCTTACGACCACATCCACAAATCGCCTGCCAAACCAGTAGCTTCTTGCCGTACTTGTCAACATTGACTAATT
>CM055406.1:105232122-105259054 GCA_029228625.1 Pseudolycoriella hygida
ATGCGATTTCCCGGTGGCCAAAAGTTATTTTCCGGTGACCAAAATGTTGAAATGTTGCGAGCGCAGCGAGCAAGTTTTTTTTTTAATAATTTTTTCCGAAATCGTTGACATATCAGTCAACATTTCACAAAGAAAAATTTATGAATCGCGAGTGGAGCGAGCGAGATTTTTCTTAATACTTTTTAACGAATTTGTTGACATATCAATCGAAATTATACAAAGAAAATTTTATGATCCGCGAGCGAGATTTTTTTGAATACTTTTTAAAAAATCGTTAAAATGCCAATCAAAATTTTACAAAGAAAAATTTTACAAACCGCGAGCGAAGCGAGCGAGATTTTTTCGAACGAAGTCATCAAAATCTCAATCAAATATTTTAAGGGTTTATAAAAAGCGTAATTTCCCACTTTTAATCGATTTCTTATTTTTAGTAATTTCCAACTTTGAAGCGATTTCCCATTTCCTAGTCATTTCCCATTTTTTAGTAATTTCCCATCCTGAAGCGATTTTCCATTTTTAGTCATTTCCCACTTTTAAGCGATTTCCCATTTTTAGTAATTTCCCATCCCGAAGCGATTTCCCATTTCTTAGTCATTTCCCATCTTGAAGCGATTTCCCATTTTTTAGTCATTTCCCATCTTGAAGCGATGATTTCACATTTTTAGTCATTTCCCACTTTAAAGCGATTTCCCACTTTTTAGTCATTTCCCATCTTAAAGCGATTTCCCATAACGTAAACCGTTCGAGCTTTGCTCGAGCATATTTCCCGAAACGTGAACCGCTCGAGCTTCGCTTGAGCATATTTCCCGGAACGTGAACCGCTCGAGCTTCGCTCGAGCACATTTCTCGAACAAGACCCACTCGAGCGATTTCCCGGTATCCGGTTTTTCGGCCCCCAAACTGCCCGGTATCCTAGACACCAAGGATAGACACTATTTCCAGCTGCGCCGTCAGTAAAGCTCACAGTTCCTTCATGTGATAGGCAGCTTGGCCAACCTTCCAGCCATTCCGACCTGCTGGGTACGACAGCCTCGAAACGCCTTGCGAAGTCTGTCTCCGGTATCATTCGGTCCCTAGGCATCGCAAAGACCTCGTTAGAGATAGCCTTCTTGATTTTCCCATGGCCCGAAATAAAATTTGGGATCCAGAGATCGTTCTGAGACAAGCCGTAGTAAAAGCTTTCGCCTTCAATGCCACATGGACCGGTGGAAGGTTAATTAACGTCTTCATAGCCGACGTAGCTGTCGATTTCATAGCTCCGGTAACACAAATGCATACCAGCCTCTGAATCTCATTCATCTCTTTCCTCGCACTCCTTATGTCGAACCTCGGCCACCAAACAAAGCAGCAATGACTCATCATGACCTTGACCTTGACCTTGCAGCATTTGAGCTGGACCCTGTGGTTACTCCCAGAGAGCTTGAGCGTGTAAACCTTGAAGGTGAAATGGTCACTCCTTTTATACTCACAAGTCACATCATCCGGAATATGACAGCGCTGGGCAACTACTCGAGATGCAGTGAAACTTATAAATTATCTTCAGTGCCCTACCTACACCTGTTCATTCATGGAGTATGTCCATCCTTACGTGCTTCTAGATGGGTGATATTGCATTGGCAACGATGTTTATCATAACCATTATAACGTATCCATTCTTTGAATTGCAATGTCCGCGGTTGTTAGTTTGGTTTCTTTCGCGATGTGGTCATCCTTTGGCCCTTTGTACCGGCTCAGTGTATTACCATTCCATTCATTAAACTTCCCGCTACCGAACCAATACTAGCTGCAGCGAACGGTCTTTCTCCTCAAAGGACTTAAGTGTTGATCTCCAGACTGCTCATATTTCAGACACCTATACTTTCTCCACTTGGCAGTCGGGTATGTAATCAGCTAATTACACAATCACCAAATTGACCAGCTCTTTCGTCAGTTCGTTTATAGTACCCACATCCAGACATCCGTTCGACCAATACGAGACGATGGTATTTTAGATAAGTGCAAGGGTCCTAACCCAAAAACTTTTCTTCCACAAATTGTTGGACACTCATTGACTTTCCTGAATTGATGCGTCATTGTTTTGGCTGAATCGATATCTGAATGGCTGATCTGATTTGCAACCGTTTGATTGTTCGTTTTGAACATTAAGTTGTGTACGTTTGAATGCCTTGTGAATTTATGGAACGATGTCGATCAACAGTTCTTCCATCAGCGGAATTAATGCCTTTCGATTTGAGTATGGAAAGTCACATACGGGTTTACGTCTGAGTTCTAATTGTCATCCTTGATCATTGTTCAATGTTAATTGTGACTGCCAGTTTCATCCCAGATTGTTAGTATGAGTGCGAATAAACTTGATGTTAATGTAAGCTACAGCAATTACACAGCAAAAGATTTTGCACGACTTTGAACTTCACTAAGTATCTCGGGTAGCACATTGCTTTGCGCAGCCAACATCACTTTCAATTTTATACATTTTTACTGTTTTTTCATACATCTTTCGGAGCAGAAAATTTTTGCGACCGTCCGAACAATTCAACAGCCGTGACTCATCATGGGTCTAATAACTGCTTCGTACATCCACAGTATAGCCTTGGACGGCAGGCCCCAGTTTTTTCCAAACGAGTTCCTGCATATCCTGAAAGCTACTAGAGCCTTCTGTGCCTTGTCCTTGATATGCTCGATCCAGTTCAAGTTACGATCGAGGATAATTCTCAGATATTTCACCCAAGTTCCGGGAACAATATCTATATTGAACAGCCTCAATTTCCCTACCCGTTCTGCTAAAGAGAACTATGTCAATTTTGTCCGGGTTTACTCTGAGGCCATTACCTTGACACCATTCCTTTACTATCTTCAGCGAATATCTCATTCTGTCACCCAGTGTACTCTCAAACTTGCCTCTGATCATAATTGTCAGGTCATCCGAGTACCCTTGAGCGAAGATTCCTTCGTCGTTCAGCCTCCTGATGAGAGAGTCCACGACCATACACCACAGCAGCGGGGATAGTATACCCCCCTGAGGGCAGGCTTTAGATGCCTAGAAACTTGCCTTGTGGCCACACACCGTTGCCTCAACTGCCCTGTTTCGGAGCATACTAGTGATCCATTTAATCCCCATCGGTGCTACTCTTTTACTCTCTAGGGCCTGGTGAGTGATCTCAAAATTGGTGTTGTCAAAAGCGCCTTGAATATCCATAAAACATCCAAGTGGAATTTCCTCCCCTTCAAAAGATCTCTCTACCTTAGCCACCAGACAGTGTAGACCAGAATCCGTAGATTTACCTAACTGGTATGGGTGCTGGTTCATGTGCAACGGATACCTCGGAAGAATTTCGTCCCTGATATTGAAATCTATCAGTTTCTCTAACGTTTTCTGTACGAAAGATGTGAGACTAATAGGCCTGAAGTCCTTAGCCTCGCAATGGGAGGGTTTACCCGGCTTCGGTATAAATGTTACCTTAACGGTTTCCCACGTCACTGATATGTGACCAAGAGCCAACGAGTTTCGCAGGGCTCCACAAAGCGGTTCCAACAGAATTTCTCGCCCTTTTTAGAAGAGCAGGGAATATTCCGTAATTTCCCGCTGACTTGAATGGCCGAAACCTCCCAATAGCCCATTTCAACCTGTCCACAGTAACAATCCGGCTGCCCAGAGCCCAGTCCTCCTCCGATGGCGAGTGTGGCGCTGGTTCTCCGACATCGCTTTTTTCGTTACTGCAGCCCGGGAAATGAATCTCTTAAAGATGTGTGGCCGTTTACTTCCCGCAACTTGTGAATTCCCCACCCTGCCTCAGTAACAAGCCTGGTGTGAGCCTCGGATTTTTTGCAAGGATTTTGTGCATTCTGGCATAATCTGGAATAAGATCCATTTCTGCACAGAAGTTTCTCCATACCTCCCTCGATTTCCACCGGACTGCTTTACTAAACATCTTCTGCGATATTCTGAAGGCGTTCTAGTCTACGTCCTTGGAGGTTCTCCTGGCTTTATTCCAGGCTTTACGAGCTGTCTTCCGCAGTTCTCCGATCGCTCGGCTCCATAACTTATCTTTCCTTCTCGCACTGGATTTTAGTTCTGGGCACGAGCTCTAGTATGCCTCGGTTAACAGCGATGTGATGCTATTTACGGCTTCTTCCAGCTCTTCAGAGGATCTCGGGATGACCGTGGATAGCTTCTCCTCAACATGATCTTTCAAGAAATTCCTGTATTGTTCGTAGTTAGTCCTTCTCTGTACTTGATCACCTTCGGCACGTAGCCTTTCAGACTAAAGTGAATACACCTATGATCCGAAAAGCTAGACGTTAGCGATACTTTCCATGAGTCAATCTGGTCTACCAGGGAGTCAGATACTAACGTGATGTCCAGTACTTCGCTTCTATTTTTAGTAACGAAGGTCGGCACCTTGCCTCTGTTTAAAATATTCAACTCTGCTATGTTCGTACTACCCCAGACCGTGTGGTGAGCGTTGGCGTCAAAGCATAGAATTATTGGAACATCATTAATCTTCGAGAAGTTTTTCGCCTCGATCAGCAGATCTGTATATGGGCAGTCTGCCTTATCTGGCATGTAGCAGGATACCACGAGAAGATCACCTCCAGCCTTAGCCGTTCTACTGATTTTGACTACAGTCGTGTCTCTATTGGAAAATTGATGGAGTTACATCGCCTGCGAGTTGGGTTTTGCATAGATGGCCGCTCTGGGGTTTCCTCTACGTTAGCCCTGAAAATCCTATTTCTATAGAAACCAAATCCCAGAACCTTGTTTTTGTTCACCCAAGGTTCTTGGATTAGTAAAACACTTGTGTGCCCCGCTGCTAGGTCACGGCAAACATTTGCCGTGGCCGCTTTGCAGTAAAGCAGGTTTATCTGCCTAAACTTCATATCTTCGAACATTGACATTTTCGTGAGTAACGATAAGGCTTAGTTTTGACCCTTACGGAGACTGCTTTCCGAGTTTTGTAGCCCTCCCAACGCTTCCGGGCCACTCACTGGTTTAGTTACCACGCGCTCTCCGAATAGAGCCGATGAAGTTACAGTATTGGCTTTGACGCCTTTACTGTTCCTTCTCGTTCCCGCGATTAAGAGAGCCGGTTTTTTCGTCCCATCGTTCTCCAACTGGCCTAACGCATTTCCTGTAGGACAATCGTTAGTTATAGCCGTTCTGGATTCTGACTGGAAACTTACCTTTTTAAGGCGTCCATGTTCTCCGCTAGCTCGTCCACATTCCCGGCAGCTGTAGTATTTTCCCCAGTTTCATCCTTCCGGACGCCACTGTTGTCACCTTCTGCCGCCGTTCCTGTAGCCTCGCTGCTGGCATGCCAAGGTCCCCCGTTCTACGTGCGACCCCTTTCGAGTTTGAAGGTGATGACATCAGGGAGCCAGTGAAGCCCTGTAGTTCCATGATTTTAGGATCTCAACCGAAACGTCGTCCACCTTCAGCTGGAACCTCGTTTGATCCCCTCTGATTGTGGAGTTTTTTATCTCCCAATAGCGTGTTCGCAGCTCTGGGTCGTGAGCCCTTAACACGTCCAGAAAGTAAACTCCTGTCGATGACGCCCACGCGTAGCATCCGCTTAGGTCGACTGATGGCCTTCCATTGGCTTTTCGACATTGTGGTTAGGACCACGTCCCTCCAGGGACAATTTCCTTTAGCCACGCCAACGAGCGGTCATCGGCGCACTCCTAAGTCAGCTCCGCCTCACCCAAATGCTTCCCATTGAAGTTTGCGGCCATAGTTTTGGAGCCTATGAATCTCTCAAGGCCCCTCGCGATGTCCTCCAAAACCAGCTTTACTTGGTCGGCGTCAATTTGAACTCCATTTGCTCGTACCACTACGTAGGTTAGCGACTCCTGCACACCATCTCTATATGTTGCGATTCCCGAGGCGACTTCTGGCGGTATCACATTCGTCAGTCGTTTGTGGGGGGGGGGGTGATTCCCTCTCCCGTTGTTGGACTCCTAGGGCTTTTTACTGCGTGCCGACCTTTCGTTGTTTGTAGGAGTCGATATCGGAGTCTTCCTCGGTGCCCGCGCTCCAATAGCTCCTTAGCCTTCCGCCTTCGTTTCTTCTCCGCACCGCTCATGTTTTTCCTTTTCCTCACATTCGCCTCGCCGTTCGTCCCATTGGATTTCATTACCGGCCTCTTAACCGCCTTTTTCAGGGGGCCATTTAACCTGCCCCAATGTAACTTTTACATTATCCTCATCGGACAGCAGAAGTATGTCATCGTCAGTTTCCACAGCCCCACCTTTTTCGACTACCGTTCTAGCACTATTGCCCGTGTCCACTTCCATTTCAAATCGAATTAACCAAAGAATACACGTGCACTTCGTATGTCTGGTCGCTGTGAGTCTAATGCCAGTTGGCTCGCAACACTGTTTTTTTTTTCAAATCTACTAGATTTTCACTTCTGTTACCCAATTTACTTTGTTTACATCAAGAAATCGAGTTTCCAATCGCGAATACCAGAATATAGAATCCTTATTGCGGGTCCAACTCACGCTACACGGCCCAACACGATTTTTTTTTTGTTTTTTCGTGATAATGAGTTTTTTTGTGCAGTGCTGCAGAGAAAAAAAAGCGAAAATTTTTGTTCATGGAAGTATAGATCAGAATCTTCTTCTAAGTGCTCTGGGTCGGTTCTAAATTCTGGGCTTATTTTAAGGGTTGGGAGAGCTTTTTAGTGCCGTTGCTTCGTACGGGTTTTTCAATATTGCCCTTTCGGCAATTTCCAGTCCAATTTAATATGGAGAGTTTAGATACGTTCGAGTCTTTTTATAACATCTTTTCTATTTGCCACATCTATTCTGTGCCGCACTGAGGGGGAAGGCGCAGCAGGTCTCATTTTTCAATAACGTGAGCGAAAATGAAAGCGCCGCTCTTTTTTGGCGTTCGCGCTCCCGTTAATCATATTTTTATTGCTTCGTCCTGAGCAATTGAGCAACAGCGTAGTAAGCAAATGGACCAGAATCGTCATCTGCGTTGTAAAATGATTTTGTACACAGAAACCTTAAGCCCTTTTCTCTTTCAAGAAACTGTCCATCCGTAGTTTGCGAAAAACCTGTTCATCACTTAAGAGTGATTTTGCGAAAATTTCGAACGATTTCGTCCACTTTTGGGACAACATGTCCTACTTTTTCCTGATGAATGTGCCATTCGATTCCTTGTTCTATTGTAAGAAAAGTAATTTCTCATTTTTGCAAAATTTGATATTTTGGGCAGTTATGGTGTGCTAAGTAAGTGCATGTCAGGGGGTGGTAAAAATGGTTTTTCGGCTATAACTCGTGTAAAACGAAATGAAATCAAATGAACTTTTATGATATGGTTAGCCCCAATAATACAAAGGTTTTTCATCATTGAACTCCTTGGAGCCTTCCCCCACTCCTGAGTTATTAGTCATTTTAGGTGAAAACTTTGGGAAAGCTTTACTGCTTGAAGTAGCGATGAACCGAAAAACTGAGTATGTTGCACCGGTCTGGAACAACTTTTGAAAGAAAGATCAATTTTTGACACTTTTTCTCGACTATTTTCAGCTGAAGAAGTCTATATAACTGCCCTGAAACATGATCTGCAGCTGGATATGCGAAAAGGAGCTGTTCACAAGTGACGGTGTACTAGGGAAGGGGGAGGGGTGATGGTTACCAAAAAAAGCGTGAAGATGTTTCCATATAAAAAGAAATTTAGAAAGTTTTGAACACATAATTACAAAACCCATAATATCAGGAATCGAAAAAATATAATTTGTTTGGAACTCTATTCCAGTTGCTTTTTTTGAAAATTGTTTGAATTTTTTAACAAAAATAATTGACGAGAAAGTCTCAAATTTGTGCAAAAAGTGACAGAAATTTTTGGTAAAAATGTCCGAAATGTCCGATATTTTTTGGGAAAAATGTACGAAATTTTTGGATAAAATGTACGAAATTGTACGAAAATGTCCGAATTTCGTATATTGCATAATTTTGTGGGAAGCCTGCATGCGGAATCAAAACCAATTTTTTAGACCCGTGCGAAGTTTTTCACTCAGTTCTACGAAAAACGTAGAACTACGAAGTCCTTAACAAAGAGGTCTGTTGCGTTTACCACGACGGACGCCAAGTTTGTAACTACTTTAATCTCGACTCGGTAGTAGGTTACTTTTTGGGATTGAATCTTGGCACTGTCGCGGCAACGACCGCCGAGCTAGGTCCGTCTAAGTGGTTTTTAGTATTTCGTACATACCTCAAGTCAGTCTTTTCCGATTTTCATAATTTTTTTTTTGCTCGAAAGAATTCTTTTCATTTTGTGCCTTTGGACTCAGCCAGGGCCCTAGAACTAAGTCTCCACTAGGGCGCAACGTCTTTTTTCTTGACATAGATCGGGTAAATCTTATCCGATTTTCAAAATCTTTTTTTTCTGAATGATCATTAAGACAACGACTACGGGATTGAATTTGGACAAAATCGGTGAAAATTGGTTGAGTGATCTGGGCTGTAGGGTCCTTAGTGTAGGTGTAGGCCCAGCTCAGGCTACTGCACTACACGATATTAGGTGATTAGACTCGTTCGACCGGGGAGTAGGGGGGAGCATCGATCATGGTCCTTAGATGACGAATCAGCAATAAAAAAAATGTCCGTCCGTCAACACGATAAGTCGAATATAACACAACCGATTTTCAAAAAC
Organism: Pseudolycoriella hygida; assembly: GCA_029228625.1. Classification (NCBI taxonomy): domain Eukaryota; kingdom Metazoa; phylum Arthropoda; class Insecta; order Diptera; family Sciaridae; genus Pseudolycoriella; species Pseudolycoriella hygida. The sequence goes on from CM055406.1 coordinate 105,240,779, forward strand.
TTTTTTTTCCTTGAAAGGTAATCAAAGGTAGGCATGGGAACGGTGAAAAAATATTGATAATATCAATCGAAGGAAATTATCGATATTCGATATATCAAAACTATATCGCCCATGCCTAATCAAAGGTAATCAAAACATCTATATAACAGAACTATAAAAGTGAAACTATTGTAGTGCGGCGTACGCATAAAAAAGTAAGACCAACAGACTGGTACTGCTGTAACGCTGTCACAACTTACAGCCATGATGTTTCCAGTAGACCCGTACGCCAACGCGCCGCACAAGTCTAGTTTCAAATAACCAAATCACGTGTCTGCAACCTCTGGTGAAAATATTTGACTTCTTTTTCTAGACCCCTCTTTGAAATCTGTTCAGTAGATCCGGAGTTATTAATCAAATAATAAATTATTCAGAAATAGAGCTCATGTATACTGTGAGAAGATGACTCTTGTGCAAATAATAGATGACTCAGAATTCAAAAAGTTTAAGTATCGCAAATGAACTTGGAATGCGATGCTTTTTCAGAGCATCTTTCAACATTCCTAATCAAACTTTTTGAATTCTGATTCATCTATTTTTCGTGTCATCCTCTCACAGTACATGAGCTATAATTTCGAATAATTTGCTATTTACGCACGACACTGTTCTAAAAAAACAACGCAAATTTGACGGTTCATATTTTTGGATGCAAGTCGAACCAAATCGACCATTTCTAATTGCTTGTAACTCTTTTATATCTCTAAAACTAGTTCAGGGGATTTTCAAAGTAGTTTTCGAAGGCAAAGTTGTTGAGAAATGAACTTACTGATATTAGTGTCAGTAGGGCGCTTTCAGGTTTTAGCTTTGATATGCTAAAAGATTCGTTTCGAATTACAAAATTCAAAAGAATCACGCCACAAGTACCAGGCGAAAGACAGTGACACGACCCGACACAACCCGACCCGACCTTATTCCGAAAATATCATAAAAATGGAAACTAGAACAGAATACAAACCTTACCTGGTGAAGTTCCACATGTTACAGTTTTACTGAGAATCTCCAATACATTAAGCAATTATAGTTCTTTCATGCACTAGAATGATCCTTCCTCTAGTGCATGAAACTACTGGATCTTGAATCCGGAGTACGCAGCCTTCAAAAAGTTGCAACAAGTGGAAGACTGCATTTTCGGCTAAGAAGCCTGGGATCAAAAAATGATATAAGGCAATGTCAAAGCCAACAGCAAGTACTCTTTGGAAAAATAATTTTCAATTTGACACCAGGCTGCGTACTTTATTATGGTACGACGGCACAGAGTAGGTAGCCTGGTGCCAAAAATTTAAGCTTATCACTGTGACGGCATTGACGAATGATTCAGAGCGCATCAATTTTTATCTTGGCACCAGGCTACCTTCTTGAGCTATGCTTGTTTAAATGTAGAAGACAGCGGCAGCCCGGTGACACATGTCATTACTTTTGGTGTCCAAAATCTAAACGGTACACTCATATCTTTGCTTCGTCGTTCACTCGCAATCATAGAAAGACTCATCCATACTTGAATTTGGAGTGTCATCTGTGAGGTCAATTATATTTTCGTCAAGTTTACGTTCCAAAACAAATAAGTTGAGGAGAGGAGATTTAATATTACCATCATTTACATTGATGAGGTTTTCGTGTCTATGACGGTGAATGAAAATAGCCTCGTAATATTCAACCTTCCATGCTTGGCGAATCGACTTTATAAGTTCGAGCTCGCTAATGTGCACTTCGTGGTTCGAACTGAATATATGCTTCCCTACTGCCGTCTTATTCTTCCAATTTGCTGATTTGACGTGCTCATTGAAACGAATAAACAGCTTCCGTATGGTCATACCATAATAAATACGGCCGCAATGCAAGCACTGGATGCGATAAATACCCGACTTATGCAGATCCAGAGGGGTGTCTTTGGTCGATCCTAAGAGGTCTTTGAAAGAACCTTCATTGCGATGTACCAATTCCGTGTTCATCTCCCTGTAGACCGGCTTCAACCTTCTCGAAATCTTCGGGTAGTATCTGACTCCAACTTTTTTTGGTTTCACTTCCGGTGGTTCCTTGAAAAACGTTGATATTTCGTTCAAAAGCTTTTTTTGACGATGTTTATTGATGATGTCATTGATGGTTTTGTTTTGGAAACCGTTCACTTCGCCGATTCGCAGTATTGCAAATATATAATATACAAAAAAGTCTTGGGAAAATCTTTAAAATCTTTTGAGATTAAAAAAATCCCAAGTGCTCCGCAAAATCTTTAAAAATCTTAAAAATAAATCGTGGCATACCATTTTTTGGAGTACCCCTTCTTAAGTCCAAGGATCGCAAGGAAGGCAAGGAAAGTAAAACTAAATGACGATCTTACGGCTCAGTTTGACCAAAAGTGGAGCATACGAAGTTTTTTCTACGCTGAGCTTTCTCTAACATTAGAAGATTTACGTAAAGTTTATAAATTATTTGAAAAACAGCAGAAGAGTATTCAGCGAACAAAAGCGGCAACAGAAGCTATTCATTTTCCGGAAAAACACATTATTATTAGAAGATCGAACAACATAAAAAAAAAATTTTCACCTCTTCAAACCTTCAAGTGAACTACGAAGTCCGAAAATCTCTCATACGTAAAACCGTAACACATTAACGATTTTTCTCCAGCACTTGAACATATTGTAAATACGTTTCTGCCAAAAAAAATTTAAATCTCGTTAACATTTTTTCTTCGTTGTCATTTCATCAAACCCTCAACGCTAATGGAACTATTAATTAATAACAACATATTTTATCAAAGGTTCATATAATTAATTTTGTACCACACCACATTATATGCCACAACAAACAAATCAAATTATTTATTAATTTTCACATATATTCTCACTATTTATTAATGGAAATTAATCACTTTGATTGAGCATATTGGATTTGGTATTGACATGCCAGCTCTGCAGTGTGAGGCAATTGGCGTGACCCGTAAATATTTGGAATTCATTTGTTTTCAAGATTTTGCTTGTTTGTTTTAGTCAACATAATTACCTTAGAGATCATCCTTCTCCTTGAAGCGGTGAATCTACGTTTAGCGCGTTGTTAGCTTATGTCACAGTATGAAATTTCGTGACGAATTTCAAAATATCATGGGCGCGCGGTAGTAACAATATATGAACATACGTCATTAAAATTCGTTAAAATTCATTGATTTCGTGAATTTGAAGATATTAATGAATTAAACATATGAAGGGAACCGTACGTATCAGAATAGATGCGACAAACATAGTTGATGTTACGAAAAGACTGGAACGTATTCAAGTAAATATTGCGTTCACATTAAATTGTATTAGAAATTGCCGATAGAGCAATATTGAAAAACCCGTCCGAAGAAACGGCGCAAAAAAATTCTCCGAACGCACAAAATTGACCTCCAAATAGAGAAAAATGTTCTCCTCAATTTTGTCTACAACATGGCAAAAAACCATTTTTTGGGCTAGGGCCGGCCTAGGGCCTTAAGTGGAGGCCTTGGATACATACATCCATACACAAAAATGTTTCGCACAATTTGCTCTGCAACATAGCAAAAAACATTTTTTTATGTTAGGGCCGACCTTAGGACCGACATGAGGCCCACCTGAGCCCTAAGCACAGGCAAAAGTTCTTCCGGCCGTACCGAGATCTTTCAAACAAAAAAAAAGTTTTTGAAAATCGGAAGAGATTTACTCGAGTTATGTACAAAAAACACATAGAGCCCTAGCAGAGACTCGTTTTTAGTGCACTAGCTAAGTCCAAGGACTCAAATTAAAAAAAAATGTCTTCCATAAATTGTTGGCCATATTCAGTTCTTTCAAACAAAACAACTTTTACGAAAATCGTAAAGATTTACTCGAGTTATGTACAGAAGACCAAAAACCACTTAAACGGCCCTAGGTCGGCGGCCCTTGGGCCGACAGTGCCCAGATTAAATGAAAGATTTTTTGATTACCTTTTAGGGGAAAAAAAGTTTTTGAAAATCGGTTGAGTTTTACTCGAGTTATCGTGTCGACAGACGGACGGACGGACATATTTTTTATTGCTGATTCGTCATCTAAGGACCATGATCGGAGCTCTCCCCTACTCCGGGGTCGAAATTTGTACTCCGGGGTCGAAATTCGACTGGTTACAAACGTCGTGGTAAACGCATAAGACGCTTTTTCGAAGAACTTCGTTCTTCGTACGGGTCTAAAAATGTCCGTCCGTCTGTCAGCACGATAACTCGAGTAAAACTCATCCGATTTTCAAAAACTTTGTTTTCCTTAAAGGAAATCAAAAATTTTTTTGGGATTGAATCTGGGCACTGTCGGGCCCAAGGGCCGCCGAGCTAGGGCCGTTTAAATGGTTTTTGGTCTTTTGCACATAACTCGAGTAAATCTTTTCTGATTTTCATAATTTTTTTTTTGAAAGATCTGGGCATGGCCGACAATTTATGGAAGAAACTTTTTTTAATTTGAGTCTTTGGACATAGCTAGGGCACTAAAAACGAGTCTCTGCTAGGGCTCTATGTGTTTTTTGTACATAACTCGAGTAAATCTTTTCTGATTTTCATAATTTTTTTTTGTTTGAAAGATCTAGGCATGACTGACAATTTGTGGAAGAAACATTTTTCGATTTGAGTCTTTGGACTTAGCTAGGGCACTAAAAAAGAGTCTTTGTTAGGGCCCTACGTGTTTTTTGTACATAACTCGAGTAAATCTCTTCCGATTTTCAAAAACTTTTTTTGTTTAAAAGATCTCGGAACGGCCGACAATTTATAGAAGAATTTTTGCCTGTGCTTAGGGCTCAAGTGGGCCTCATGTCGGTCCTAAGGTCGGCCTTAACCAATAAAAAAGTTTTTTGCTATGTTACAGAGCAAATTGAGGGAAACGTTTTTGTCTATGGAAGTATGTGTCCGAGGCCTCTACTTAGGGCCCTAGGTCAGTATTAAGGTCGGCCCTAGAACAAAAATGGTTTTTTGCTATGTTGACAAAATGACAATGTGCAAAGAGCCAACAATATATAGAAGAGAGAATTGCACAATGTGCAAATAGCCAACAATATATAGAAGAGACTATTTGCACAATATGCAAGGAGTCTTTTCGTATTTTTTTAATTAAACATGAAAAATCGCTAAAATTAAAAAATAAAATTTAAGTTAATGTTAAAAAAAAGCAAAAACATGTCTTACAAAATCCTCGAAGTTTTGTGATCATGGAAATATATTTATAAAAAATTGTGAGATAGCGGTTCCAAAATTAAAAATATTTGTTTGAAGCAAGACATGGGTATTTTTCACGTATAAAATAGTCTTTTTTGGAAAACTGGTTAAAATTTACCATGTCTTGCTCGGCGGCTCTGGAACTAACTAACCCACTAACTAACGTACTTACTTAGCAGCCTTTCTAACCCAAGCGGGTTTTGGCTGACTCTACAACGTTTCTCCATCTGGAGCGATCCTGGTCCAGACTTCTCCAACGTGGTCGTCGTTGTTGAATCCGTCCGTTTATCCGAGGCTCATTGTAGAGTTTCTTGAACTGTGATTTTTTTACGAGGAAGAGGCGTTAAAACTTCGCTCAACCCACTGATCCGTTTCCCCGACAACCCGTAGGCAAGTTGTCAGGTAGCACTCTTAAGTTTAGCACAAAACTCCGAAGAGAATTGAGGTCCCAGGGACTACGACGTGGACGTAAAAAGAGCACTTGATAGTTAGACAGTTGCACGCCTGGCATATGCCCCGGACTACCACACTCCGCTCATATGCTATCAAGCGCTACCCTATCTAACTACCCAATCCCCTAACTAAAAACTAACGTAGGATGTTTCTATTAACTTTGGCTTCTATGAAGTAAAATATTTAGTATGGAAAATGACGATTTTCTAAAGGTAAAATCTTCGGATCCACTGGATCCACAAAATTTTCTGAATTTTTTGTTCGTATGGGGACTTGCGTCACGGGCGCATCGCTACCCATGATGCGCTACAACATATTGAATGCATTTTCATATGGTGCATGTGGGTATATTATAGAACTTGCAACTAATAATGTGCAGCATATCGCAAGCGTTAAAATCCGAAAATTTTCAGTGTACTATTAATGGTTTACAAAAGAGGTCCAACCATGCGACCTAGTTGTAGTCAATATATGAATTTACATGTTTCTGCTCGGTAAATGCGTCATTACCTCGTCGCAAGCGACTCGGAAAACGCACTTACCGAGCATCAACATGTGAAATATTGTACCTAAGTGCTTTCAAATATTTGTTTTGACTCGTAGGATTCGGCTCATGCGTCAAACTTCCTACGAGTCAAAACAACCAATTTCGAAGCACGTACGGAATGTACTAATAATTATATAATTGACGCCAATAAATGAAAGCAACTAACTAACTACATGTTTTTTCTGCACAAAATATACACCACGTCCAAAATGAAACTCATAAACAAAAGATTTTTGCATTTCGTATGGGTGTCGTTTTGGACGCGATGTATGAAATTAACAAAGAAATTGATCAGAGAAAACGCAGCGGTAAGAAATTATATTTTCAAAAAAATTTGTAAATACTTTCGGTACATCGTATTACAAAACAAAGAACGATTCAAACTCATCCACTCATGCATACATATAATATTTTACGTGTTTCAGCAATGTAAATGCGATTTTACATTCGCTTCAACACGTAAAAAACGGTACGTAAGTGCTTCCCACTCGTCAAAATTAAAATTTGGAAGCACAGACGTAATGTACTATTATGTACATTAAAACTGAATCGCATTACGATTCGCAATTCACTCAGATTCGAAGATCGTGTGGCGTAGTGGCTAGCATCGTTGATTGCGGCCCGAGACTAAGTATTCGATGCTTAGAGCGGGATTTTTTTAATTTAATATTTTGACTTTGGCTGCTAGTTTCCGTTCTATACAAAGAGTTTACCAGTCTAGACGGATAAATACTGACATTAAAGTATTATTTTCCGACCAAAATAATTGCGTTTAATGTGAGATTTCTATGTGAACCGTAAATAATTGGGGACCCATTCAAATCGTCGCGTATACAATCAACAAATAATTATTAATTTTGATCAATCAAAATGGCAGTATGTAGGACCTTTGTAAAGTAATTATTTTCTCAATCTGACTAATATCTGCCGAGCAATTGAAAAATTGATGTGATGAGTTCGTAAAAAACGTTTTTGATTTCATTTCATCTATAGTCTTTCATTTTTTTATGTAAGTTTTTACATACGCAGGGGACCGTATCAGAATAGATGTGGCAAACAGAGTTGATATTACGAAAAGACTCGAACATATTAAGGCAAATATTGCCTTAACTCTTAAGTGTATGAAATTACGTCCACATTAAGTTGTATTGGAAATTGCCGGAACCCGTCCGAAAAAACGGTGTGAAAAGCCTTACATAGGAAAAAACCATTTTTTTTTTTGTTAGGGCCGACCTTAGAACAGACCTGAGGCCCACTTCAGCCCCAAGCGCAGACACCGGACCCAAATTTGTTTTTGAATATAATTCGGTACTCGATTACGAAACTCAGTTTTAGGGTTCTGACTGAGTCCAAGGGTTTCTAATCAAAACATTTTCTTCCATAAAACGGGATACAGTCCTAGACCTTTCGATTAAACAAAAATTGAAAATCGGAAGAGATTTACCCGAGCTAAGTACAAGAAACATGTAGAGCGCTAGCAGAGACTCGTTTTTAGTGCCCTAGCTAAGTCCAGGGACTCAAATTGGAAAAACTTTCTTCCATAAACCGTCGGCCATTCCCAGTTCTTTCAAACAAAAAAAATTTTTGAAAATCGGAAAAGATTTACTCGAGTTGTACATAACTCCAAAGATCAAAAACCACTTAAACGGTCCTAGCTCGGCGGCCCTTGGGCCTACAGTGCCCAGATTCAATGCCATAAAAGATTTTTTGATTACCTTTCAGGGAGAAAAAGTTTTTGAAAATCGGTTGAGTTTTACTCGAGTTATCGTGTTGATAGACGGACGGACATTTTTTGTATTGCTGATTCGTCATCTGAGGACTATGATCGGTGCTCACCCCTACTCCCGGGTCGAAATTCGACTGGTTACAAACGTCGTGGTAAGCGCATAAGACCCCTTTTCGAAGAACTTCGTTCCTTGTAAGGGTCTAAAAAAATGTCCGTCCGTCCGTCAACACGATAACTCGATTAAAACCTGAAAGGTAATCAAAAAATATTTTATGGCATTGAATCTGGGCATTTTTGTTTGAAAGATATGGGCATGGCCGACAATTTATGGAAGACCTTTTTTCAATTTTGAGTCTATGGACTTAGCTAAGGCACTAAAACCGAGTCATTGATAGGGCCATACGTGTTTTTTGGGCATAGTCTCGAGTAAATCTTTTCCGATCTTCATAAATTTTTTTTGTTTGAAAAATCTGGGCATGACCGACAATTTGTAGGACAAACATTTATGATTTTGAGTCCTTGGACTTAGCTAGGGCACTATAAACGAGTCTCTGCTAGGGCCCCACATTTTTTTTGTACATAACTCGAGTGTAAATCTCTTCCGATTTTTTTCAAAAAAAAATTATTATCGAAAGGTCTAGGAATGTCTTCCATTTTATGGAAGAAAGTTTTTTGATAAGATGGCCTTGGACTCAGCAAGGACCCTGAAACTAGGCCCAACATGTTTTTGTTTACATAAATCTTGCAAACCTAACCGATTTTGTTGATTCTTTTTCTATTTGAGAGGTAACCGTGTACCAAATTATGTTCATAAACAAATTTGGGCCTGTGCTTGGGGCTCAAGTGGGCCTCTGGTCGGTCCTAAGGTCGGCCTTTACCAAAAAAATATTTTTTTATCATATTGCAGAGTAGATTGAGGGAAGCATTTTTGTCTATGGAAGTATGTGTCAGAGGCATTTCCTAATGGCCCAAGGTCGGTTTTAAAGTCGAATGACACTGTGTTCTTCGTACGTGTCTAAAAAGGATGAATATCTTTTTTGGAGTAAAGAAACAATGAAAAAGATTTTATTTTAATAAAAAAAAGTTGTCAGACACCGCATGAAAGGCAAGTATGTACTACCATTCACGTGGTCTCTAAAATTTTATTCTCCACAACGTTGCCTTTGGAAGCAATTTTCTAACTCTCATAGTTCTGGAGATTCGAGTCATTCTACCCAATTATGGAAGAGGCCTGATACCAGAATTGGGCCATATTTCCCTAAGACCCTGAAACACGTGTTCGCTTAAATTTAATTCTCTACAACTTTGCCTTTAACAGTAAATATCCATATTGCATAGTTAAGGAAATATAGACGAAAAACTATTTTCGTATGTGACCAAGAAACTCAACTTCGTCCATTCCAATGGTCCCAGTGCCCAGACCGCTGACCCGATTCCCACAAAAATTTTTACCAGTTTTGTGACATCAAATGCTTTCATTTGACACCAAAATAAGGAATTTCCATGCTATACTTGCTGAGATATTTGCGAAAAAGTTTCATCGACCCTTGAAAATTTCATGTCTGACCTCTACTTCTTCGACCTTATCTCCGGAACTACTTGGCCGATTTCGCTCATCTTCGAAGTTGAATCATGGGAGGCATGTGCCTTTCAAGGAAAAAAATGCTGATCGGTGGAGCCGTTAAAAAAAAAGTGGAGACGGACGGACAGACAGACATTTTTTTGTTGCTGATTCGTCATCTCTATACGCAAATTGATGCATCCCATCAACTCCCACCTCGATCTTCCCCATGTTACAGTAAAATTGTTTGTAGTAAACGTATAGGAGCTTTGTAATTTGAAATGAAAATTGAGATGAAAATTGCGAGGGTTTTTTCTGATTTTGAAAGTTTTAGAGCTTTTGTATGAACATTTCTTGCAGTTTTCTTTGAATTTCTTCAAATTGTATTTTAAAATCAAATTTCATTACACCACTTTACAGATATTTTACAATGAAACTGGTGACAACTCCCTCAGAGCTAATTTGTTGTCTACTGACCATCTTCGATAAGAATTGGAAAAAAAATGTATGAACTTTCATTAACCCCTTTTTCGATAAGTAATTCAGAAATGCAATGGAAGGCCAAAGCAGCTGAAAGCATATTTTTATGTCCTTTGAAGCTATCAAAAAATTGTGGGATATGGGAGATGGTGCGCGTGACAAAAATTCTTGTTACCCTAACTCGACGCCTATGCTCCAGGCATTATCCGATCATCATCATATATACGAGTTTTTTTCAGCGTAATTCATTCATGGTGAAATAAAAATATAAAAATTCCTCAGTCGCCAGTAATCTGAGCACAATGAAGGTACTTTTGAACGTGGCATTAATTTTGGTATCAACGACTTTCTTCACTGAAGGCATACGTAGAAACTTGGTACTTTGAACATTCCAATGACATTACTAGTATAGACTGGATTACGTATTTTCATTTTTGCTTGTGCTCATGATTACGTAAACCAACCAGTCTACGACTATTATGTCATTGGTGCATTCGTCTAAATTATCTTATCAAAATCATCGCCATTTTAGGCTTTACAAGGCGTTGTACTTCGAACAGAAAAATGTGTTTGTAATAGTAATCCATGGTATGGTAACATAACGTGCAGTGCACAGGCTAAATCACGGAATGTGACGAATGTGAATGTGAATGTAACATTGATTAGAAAAGTGGAAGATTTTACATACAACGCTAAGACTTTTTACCAATTCAGCAATAATGAATATCGCCCAATGCTAATTGACGTTACAATGAACTTTTGCGCAAATGAAAAAGGCATACCAAGTTCTCCTTTCCATGCCGTAGTGAGGGCAATTATAAATGATCACACGAACTTCTATGATTCGTGCCCATTTCTGCCCGGAAAACTATACTACATTAAAGATTTGAATTCCGTTGCATCGGATTTACCGAGTGTTGTACCAGCTGGGCGTTACATGCTGAACTTCACATTTTTTTGTGATCGTGGCCAATACTGTGGCAATATTGCCGTTTATTTTCGCGTTGATAATTATGGCATATTGGACTTAAACGTCGGCTAATGTTTTGGAGGTAGTTACGGTCAATTCTTTAATGGTTTTTACGCAAGAGATGAAACAAATAAACGAGAATTGTTGGAATTTTAAATTACTTTTTTTCTCATTGAGCCGTAGAGGAACTAAAACTTTGAAGTCACTGAAACAAGAAAAGCTTAAAATTTATTTGGCTGACAGTTGCATTTGAGCCTGTAGTGCTGTAGATGCAAACGAGCCCGAATTATGTCACAGCCAATTCACTTATTATCTTATAAACTGTTCGAAAAATTTGGGTGTTGATTTTTTTCGAACACTTTGTAACAGTTCAGAATGTTTTTTTGCCTTATAACTTCCTAAACTTCCAAGTGCCTCTCCACTAGGGTGGGTCAATTTCCGGCCATTTTACAACACACACATTTTCGGTTGTAGGAACATGAGAGAAAATTTTCAGCGTCATTAGTTTTGTATTTCCGAACACTTTTGAGTACCCCTTGTGTTTGTTGTAAAATAGCCCAAAATTGACCCAAAATCGACCCACCTACCCTCCACCCAACTTTTTATTTCAAATTGGCATCGATACATCATTGTGAGAATTAAACTGTTACCCTAAAGTAAATATTTTCTTGCTACGGGCGTGACACTAATGACACTTTCATCGTCGACGGTAACTCTCAGTGAAATTTGACAGCTCTCTTAACTTAACGAAAACATTATATCTGTTACGGCCTGAACGAGCTATCCAATCCAAAAGGTATACAATTCTTGCGATTTGTAGGTTCTGCGCTTTCTTTGAGATCTAAAACCCACACTCTGAATTCAATCAGTTTTGGTGTTGCCGCTTTCGGTTTTTTCCAAATATGTGTCGATTATGCAGTTTTATTTGGTTTGTTTATTGGCGCATTTTTGGACCCGTACTAAGTATAAAGGTTTGCCTCTTTTTTCTCTGCAACACTGCACAAAAAACCTCTTCATTAAAGTAATATTCACAAAAAACCACCAAATATCGTGTAGGGTCGCGTAGCGTGAGTTGGGCCCACACTGAGGACTCTACAGCCCAAGCCACTCAACAGATTTTGACTAATTTATTTTTTGTGATTTTCTGATGTCCATATCTTTTATTTTGAACCTTCTAGAGTGATTTCCGTTCTAACTTCGCAGAGAAATAAGTGAAAAAGTTCCACCAACCTTCAAAAAACCACGTTTTTCACCTCTTTTTCGACTATAACTTTTCGACCGATTCTGCCCAAATTCATTCTTGTAATCAATTTTCTGGTTATCTTTCAGGAAAAAAATGTTTTTGAAAATCGGATCAGATTTACCCGATTTATGTAGAAAAAACACATTGGCTCCTTAGTAGAGATTCCGTTTTTGGGCCCAGTCTAAGTCTAAAAGCTCAAAATTAAAAAAAATTCTTCCATAATGTGTCAGGCATGCCATGGCCTTAAAAAAAATCTTTTGAAAATCGCCCTTGCTCGGTGGCCCTTGTGCCGGCAGTGCCCAAATTCGATCCCATAAAACATTTTTCAATTATCTTTCCGGGAAGAAAAAGTTTTTGAAAATCGGTTGAGTTTTACTCACGTTATTGCGCAACTGAAGCTCCCCCGCTCCTCCCCCTAGAATTTGGGGTGGTTACAAACGTCGTGGTAAGCGTATAAGACCCCTTTTCGAAGAAGTTCTTCATACGGGTCCAGAAAGGCCTTCCGAAAGTACAAAATTGACCCCCAAATAAACAAAAATGTTCATCTCAATTTTTTCTACCACATAGCAGAAAACCATTTTTTTGCCTAGGGCGACCTAGGGTCCTCAGGAGAGGTTTCGGACGAATACTTACATAGCTATGTATCTATGCATAGATAAAAATATTTCCCTCCATTTTCTCTACAACATAGTGAAAAATTATTTTTTCGTCTAGGGAAGACTTTAGGACCGACCTAGGGCCATAAGGATATGCCTCGGACACATACTTAGACAAAAACGTTTCCCTCAATTTGCTCAGCAACATGGCAAAACAATTTTTTTTGGTTAGGTCCGACGTCAGGACAGATCTGAGGCCCACTTCAGCCCTAAGCACAGGCACCGGGTCCAAATTTGTTTTTGAATATAATTCGGTACTCGATTACCTCTCAAATAGAAACAGAATCAACAAAATCAGTTAGAATTTATCCAACTTATGTAAGCGAATACGTTGGGAGTCCTGACTGAGCCCAAGAGTTTCTAATCAAAAAATTTTCTTCCACAGTCCTAGACCTTTCGATCAAAAAAAAATTGAAAATCGGAAGAGATTTACTCTAGTTATGTACAAAAGACCAAAAACCATTTAAACGGCCCTAGCTCGGCGGCCGCCGGCGGCTATTACTTTCGGGGGCGAAAATGATCCACACAACTTCCTCTACAACCAAACCGAAGCGCAGAGACTACTTCTTCCATGAACGGAAATGATCCCTACAACTTACTCTACAACAGTTTTTTTTTGAGCCGCCGTCTATTTTCCGCCATCTTGGCGGTCACCCCGATACATTACACACCTAACACAGCAACTTTCCTTTTGACACCAAACTTCTTCTAACACCCAACCTTTGTCTCATCATACAAAATGTGTTACCACATTACACACACAAACAAAATATTTTTTACATATTTATATACTATATAGCAAGTGGGGGGAATTCAAAACTTAGCTGTATATATGGTTCCGCAGTCTCCGAAAATAGTATATTTTGTAACGAGTGATGAAAGGTTGAATGACGAGGCAAAGCCGAGTAGGACAAGCGCACGAACGTCTCCCAAAAAATTCCACTTTCGCTCCGCACTTTTTTCACTCCGTTATGATCATAATGAGTAAGAAAATTCTTTTTCGCGCAGACGGACAAAAACGCCATATTTCCTCACCGAATGTGCATCCGAAAAGGCGCGTTTTTGGCCTAAATTTGAACATCACTTTTTAGACCAAGACTGAAAACGACAGGACAAAAGATTTTTCTTCCCACCTTTTACTGCTGACAAAAAAATGAAAACATTATAATCAAGGTTTTATCACTGCTGACCACTGAAAAACTAAACCAATGAACAATTGTTTCTTTTTATACTTCACAAACACTTCTTATGTAAATACACACACACATAGCTTTGAATTGTGAACCTTGCTTTACTACTTATTAGACCCGTACGAAGTACAAAGGTCCTATACGTTTACTACAAACAATTTTATTGTAACATGGGGTAGATCGAGGTGGGAGGGTGAGGGGGGATGCATCTATTATCGTCTAGAGATGACGAATCAGCAATAAAAAAAATGTCTGTCTGTCTGTCCGCCTCCACTTTTTTCCAAACGGCTCAACCGATCAGCCTAAACCCTGAAAGGTACATGCCTCTCATGATTCAAGTTCGAAGATGAGCAAAATCGATCAAGTGGTTTCGGAGATATGGTCGAGGAAGTGACCAGAAACATGGTTTTTCGAGGGTCGGTGAAGCTTTTTCGCAAATATCTCAGCAAGTATAGCACGGAAATTCCTCATTTTGGTGTCAAATGAAAGCATTTGATGTCACGAAACTTGTAAAAAATTTTTGTGGGAATCGGGTCAGGGGTATGGGCACTGGGACCAATGGAATGGACGAAAAGGAGATTCTTGGCCATATACGAAAACAGTGTTTCGTCTATATTTCCTTAATGCAATATGGAGATTTACTGTCAAAGGCAAAGTTTTAGAGAATTAAATTTAAGTGAACACGTGTTTCAGGGTTTTAGGGGAAATGGCCTTGTCCTTGGATATAAGCTTTTCTAGATTTGAATGGTCGGAGATGTACAGCGAACCGAATATAAGAATGGACAAGTCAAATTTTGAACAATGAAATTCCATTGTTTAAAATTCGACTTGTCCGTTTTTATATACGGTTCGCTGTACCTCGGTAGGGCCTTTGACATTACCTTGGGTAATTTCTATGGATCTTTGAAATTCTTACAGTTATAAAAGAACAGAAAACGTTGGATTGTTTGCTTACTTGTATATTTAGGTACGTTCGAGTCACATCTATTCTGTTTGTCACATCTATTCTGATAAGTACGGGTTTGGTTATGTTTTTTGTTTTTGTTTGCAGGAACAAAAACTAAATGAATAATGTGAAAAAATCAATCGTACACTTGCTATGATCATGATATAAAATTTTCATGCAAAATTTGTCCAGTGTTTTTGTTCGGAATCTGGTGTTTTGCCCGTCTGCGCGAAAAATAGTATACATCACTTGGAGCTAAAACGGTTCTGACTTATACCACGGTGGTAAAAAGGTCAAATCCGAGGGTGGAGCGCAGCGGAGCTGGGTCTAAATGCACCGTTTTAGCTCCTTGTGATGCAATGTACTATTTCGGATGCACATAGCGGCTAAAGCCCTCGGGTGCGAAAGTAAAATTTTCGCCCCTTGGGTTGAAAAGTATTTACTTTCGCCCCTGTTATGAAGCATGAAAAACATAATACACAACTCGCAAAAGTACTTTCGCCCCTCTCCCTTGTTGTGTAAATAACTATTTCCAGTCCTGACTGCCCTGAAATCATGTTTTATAGAAATCAGGCATGAAATATCATTTATTTTCCTGTATTTTTCTGGATTTTTTTTGTCCTATTTTATGACTCCCTATTATAAGACGTCAACAACCTTTGCTGTGTAAGGACAAGCATGGATTGGTCTTAGCAGATGAGGAAAGGTGTATCGCGAGATGGGCTGAGTACTTTAAGGAACTGCTTAACCCGAACAGACCGCTCAACCGAGACGACGAAAACGACGAATTGCCATTTCAGACTGCGCAACCATACATAGAAGAACCAACGATGCAAGAAGTTGAAGCTGAAATTTTAAAGCTCAAAAATTTCAAAGCCCCGGGGACTGACAACCTACCCGGTGGACTTTTCAAGAACGGCGGCAACGCGCTATGTATGGAGATGCACGAGCTCATCATACGCATCTGGAATGACGAGGAGTTACCGGAAGATTGGAAGACCAGCATACTTTGTCCCATATACAAAAAAGGTGACAAATTGGAGTGTGGCAATTTTCGAGGAATCGCTCTGCTGAATATTGCTTACAAGATATTTGCAAATATTCTATATCAGCGCCTTCATCCATACACGGAATCTACGATAGGTGAATACCAAAGTGGTTTTCGTGGAGGTCGTTCAACATCGGACCAGCTGTTTAATATCAGACAGATCTTGGAGAAGTGCAAGGAGTACAACATTGAAACACACCATTTGTTCGTTGACTTCAAGGCAGCCTATGACAGTGTTAGAAGAAGTAAGCTATGGAGAGTCATGGAAGAGTTCGGAATTCCCAACAAACTGATCTCGCTAACGAAGCTAACACTAAACGGAGCTAACAGCCGAGTAAGGATCCGCAATCAAATGTCAGAGACTTTCGACATTGAGGAAGGCCTACGTCAAGGAGATCCTCTTGCAACGCTGCTTTTCAATTTAACACTCGAAGTAGCTGTTCAAACCATGGACATAGACTCCAGCGGCACCATTTCTCCAAGTCCAGTCAGTTGCTTGGTTTTGCAGATAACCTGGACATTATTGGCCGAACTATGGATGTTGTTAAAGATAAGTTTATGGCCTTGGAGAGGAAAGGTACCGACCTTGGGTTGAAGGTCAATGACGGAAAAACGGAATACATGATCATCCCACCTACGAATCGATATCGGGAAGATAACGTAACGATCGACACACACACATTCAAAATGGTCAATAAGTTCGTATACCTTGGATCAGAGCTGAACATAAACAACGACATTGCGGACGAAATAAAAAGGCGAGTAACTTTGGGCAACCGGAGTTATTACAGCCTGCTGAAAATTCTAAAGTCCAAGTCAGTAAGCCGAAATTCAAAATGCGCACTTTATAAAATTGTGATAAGACCGGTAGTTACGTACGGTTCGGAGTCGTGGTGCTTGACACAGAAAAATGAACAATCTCTGCATACGTTCGAGCGAAAGGTACTGCGTACAATATTTGGACCAGTATTTGACCGAAAACTGAACCGATGGCGCAGACGATATAATCACGAGCTCATAGAGCTTTTTGGAGAGCCCGACATAGTCAGAACAACAAAAATAAATAGACTACGTTGGCTCGGTCACGTACAACGAATGAATGAACATCGTATTCCAAAAAAAATTCTGAAGTCCAAACCTGAAGGCAAAAGGAGTGCAGGGCGACCCAAGTCCAGGTGGAGCGACGCTGCTTTTGCCAACTTAAGAACTGTGGGAGTAACCAGCTGGGAGACGTTAGCTGCAGATAGGCCCGGTTGGAGAAGCATGTTGGAGAAGGCCAAGACCCTTAATGGGTTGTAGTGCCGGTAAAGTAAGTAAGTAATTATAAGACGTCATTTATGAACCGTTTATTTCCTTCAGCTACTTTATTTGTAGTGGTAATGGTTCTTAGGATATACACTTAATGTTTCACTCTACTAGAACAACATATTTTCAGCTATTGTTCAGTTTTTTCACTCTTTTTTTCTGTTGTGTACTTTATTGTACTCTTTTTTAGCTGCAAAGTACACTTTTTCATTTAAAAAGTTGGTCGCTTTACACATACGAAAGCAGATCGTTTTTAGTCTATATTTGTTCAACAACAAAAACGTCTTAAAAGGTAAAGTGTGACGCAGTCCGAAAGTCCGTTTCCAAACTTAATGATATCGCTTGAGGTGACGCTGTCGCTGATAATACGCAGAAGTTTGTTTGAATGGAATTCGTGTTCGACGTTTTAATTTCCTGAAAAAATTACAGCGCTTTTTTTAAAACAAAATTATGTTTATGTTAAAAAAATTGCGTCACAAATGCCGGACCCAACGACGAAATAATTTTTCTGTACCTTCAGTTTTTGCGCTGCAAAAATATGACTTTTGTTTGCTATTGCGTAGATTGTTTAAGGTAATTTTAAATTTTTGCGTGTAAAAACTGAAAGTACAGAAAAATTATTTCGTCGCTGGGTTCGGCATTTGTGACGCAATTTTTTTTAAACAACGTATTTTTTTCAGGAAATTAAAAAATTGAACAAAAGATTCCATTCAAACAAATTTCTGCGTATTATCAGCGACAGCGTCACCTCAAGCGATATCATTAATTTTGGAAGCGGACTTACGAACTGCGTCACACTTTACCTTTTAAGAGGTTTTTGTTATGATATCAGTCGTTTTGGAAGTTTTCAGTTGTTAAAAAAAATTCTATTTTTTGAAAAAAATTTTCTCAGAAAAGAAAATTTTCTTAGAAAAAAAATTTTTCCGAAAG
>CM055406.1:105259074-105272585 GCA_029228625.1 Pseudolycoriella hygida
AACAGAATCAAGTCATCCGCGTAGGCCAGGATTTTCATTATTACCTCAACCACCTCGACATTTCCCTGCAAGTTTGCCTGCTTGATGATTTTGTCCATGAAAATTATGAACAGAAGCGGGGAAAGACAACAACGCTGACGAACGCCCTCTTTAACCTCGAAAGACTCGCTAATTTCGCCATCTATTCTCACCGCGGCCCTGCTTTCTGAGTAAATACTCTTAATGGCACGCAGTAAACCCCCATTGATACCGTACTCGCTAAGAATCCCGAATAGCTTCTGCCTTGGTACCCGGTCGAATGCCTTCTCCAAGTCGATGAAGCATCAGTATAAGTCCCTGTTCTTTTCATAAAGCTTTTCGATAGTCTGTCTGAGGCAGAAAATCTGATCCTGACATCCCCTCAGAGGCCTGAAACCACCTTGAATCTCATCCAGTACACCTTCCACTATGTTCCTAACCCGGTCAACAAGTACACCCGTGTACACCTTACCTACCACGCTCAAGAGCGATATCCCCCTGTAGTTACTGCAAACCTTACGGTTGCCCTTCTTATAAATTGGAGCAATAGCACCGAAGCTCCAGTCAGCAGGTACTGTTGAAGACCTCATGGCCAAATTGAAAATCCTACAAAGCCATTGGATCCCACCTGATCCGCTATACTTAATAAATTCCGTCCTAATTTCATCCACCCCTGCGGATTTTCCTGCCCTTAATCTGCCGACCTTCCGGGACACCTCATCCAGTGTAATTTCCTCCTCCACCTCCAAGCTAGGACCCGCGTCCCTCCCATTTTCTGCTACCAGATTGACAGATGTAAATAAATCCTGAAAGTAATCCCGCCAAGTCTTCAAGACTTCACCCTTACCTGTAATTAACTCGCCGTCTTTATCTAAAATGCTACTACATCCTTCTTTCACGCCACCGCGCCTAATGTCCTTAATCATCGACCAAAATTTCTTACCCCTGCCTCGACCTGCCCTTTCCAAATCCTCCCCAAACTTTTTCCCCTCCCGGTCCTTCGCTTCCCTGACTAGATCCTTAACCAGTTGCCTACAAGCCTTATAAGCCTCCCACTTCGCCACCGTCCTGTCCTGTAACCAAATCAAGTATAGTTTCCTTTTCTCCAATACAGCCCCCCTGATATCGGCGTTCCACCAACCCGTCTTTTTGTTTCGACCCCCGCTAGCGACACTGCCCAGACATTCCTCGGCCAGATCCAAGACAAATTTCTTAAAATTCGCCCACTCAGCCTCAATGTCCCCGCAGTCAGCTGGAAGCCCCTCAAATCCTTCGGCGAATTTTTCCATAAAACAAGACCTAACTGCCTCTTCCCTAAATTTGCCCACACGAAATTTGCGACTTAACACCTTCTTCCTTTTAGTCTGACAGAGTTTACCAACCGACAGATGGGTACCCAAAAAGTAGTGGTCAGAACCGAAAGTGAAACCCCTGAAAACACGTGTGTCCCTGACTACCTGTCTCCTGTCCTGCTCTATAATCATGTAATCAATAATGGATTTGTGACCCAAACCCTCATTGACGTACGTATACCGATGGATCCACTTGTGCCTATAGAAAGAGTTGGTTATTGCTATTGTTATTGCTACAAAATTACGTTGTGTTAAAAAAATTGCGTCACAAATGCCGGACCCAACGACGAAATAAATTTTCTGTACCTTCAGTTTTTGCGCTGCAAAAATTTGACTTTTGCTTGTTATTGCGTAGACTGTTTGAGATAAATTTAAATTTTTGCGTGTAAAAACAGAAAGTGTTGAAAAATTATTCCGCTGGTGGGTCCGGCATTTGTAAGGCAATTTTTTTAACACAACGTAATTTTGTTTTAAAAAAGAGCGCTGTAATTTTTTCAGGAAATTAAGACTTTGAACACAAGATTCCATTCAAACATACTTCTTCATATTATCAGCGACAGCGTCACCTCAAGCGATATCATTAATTTTGGAAGCGGACTTTCGGACTGCGTCACACTTTACCTTTTAAGAGGTTTTTGTTGTGATATCAGTCGTTTTGGAAGTTTTCAGTTGTTATAACTAAAATTCATGTGAAAAATCTTCTATTTTCTAAAAAAAGTTTTTCTCCGAAAAAAAATTTTCTTGGAAAAAATTCTTCTTAGAAAAAAAATTTCCTTCGAAAAAAAATTGTCTTCAAAAATATTTTTCTCTGAAAAAATTTTTCTCAAAAAAAAATATTTCTCCAAAAAAATTTTTCTCCGAAAAAAATTGTTCACCAACACCTTCGGCTACCATCCGAACACTTCGTATCACCTTCGGCTACCTTCGGAATACTTTGTGTCACCTTCGCCTTCCTTCGGAACACTCCGTGTCACCTTCGGCTACATTCGGAACACTTCATGTCACCTTCGGCTACCGTCGGAACACTTCGTGTCACCAATTCTTCCCACTGATTCATATAACTTTCCTGAAGAAACCAACTGTCTAGATATTCTTATACAGAATTTAGCAAAAAATCCAAGATGGCGTCACTTTGACAGTTGGCAGCCATTTTCTAATGATACCAAAAAATTCTCCCGATGAAACTCTATAACTTTCTAGAAGAAACCGTATCTCTAAGTAGTGTCATTCCGGAGCTAAAATTCAAAAACCGAAAAAGCATAAACGAAAATCCAAGATGGCGTCGCTATGACAGCTGGCAGCCATTTTCTTATCATCCCAAAAAATTCTATTGATAAAACTCTATAACTTTGTAGAAGAAACCGTCTCTCAAGTAGCGTCCTTCCGGAGCTAAAATTCAAAAACCGTAGAAGCATAAACGAAAATCCAAGATGGCGCCGCTATGACAGCTGGCAGCCATTTTTTAATGATTTCAAAAACTTCTCCTGATGAAACTCTATAACTGTCTAGAAGAAACCAACTCTGCAAGTGTTATCATTCCGGAGCAAAAATTCGAAAACCCAAAGAAGCATAATTAATTTTCTCCTGACCAAACTTTATAACTTTCCTGAAGAAACCAACTCTCTAGCTATTGTCACTTCGGAGCTAAAATTCGAAAACTCCGAGCATTACCTAAAAACCCTCAAAATTGACCACTTTTCCACATGCCACGGCTTTTCCAGAATTTTCCCGGAAAAGCGGCATACGAAATTTTTCATTTGCGGCCGAGACTGACGTTCCCTGAAAATTTTAAGGAAATCGCTCGGGCGGTTCTCGAGAAAAAAAAAAGTAGATATATATATAGATGTAGGTACAGGGTACCGGCGTAATCGGTAAAGTTAAAGAGTTTTTAGAATTGTAGAGAGTAGAATGAGAATTGACAAATGCAACCATTCTTGGTTGATACGTGGACATGTAAACTTCTTACACAAATTGAACTAATAAATTATTTGATTTTAACCGAAAATCTGGGATTTTATTAAAGTTAATAGTTTATCGGTTCCCACATAGATACATACATAGATCGTTGACACACAACACAGGAATAGAATTGTTATTACTTTCAAAGCAGATTTTACCATTAATGATGAGTGAGGGCTCGTTTGAAAGCTGCTGCGACGTAGTTTTTTTTGGAGGGAGAGGAGGGCGAGGGGAAAAAACTGAAAAGTTCGCCTATACATCGTGTCTTGTCCCAAAGGTTTTTGTATGGAGTTTTGGGGTGTGGGGACCGCTACCGCTACGAGCATGATTAAGATTTTTTGTCACGTGTTTCAGGGTTTAAGGAAAAAATGCCACAATCCTGAGAGATGACCACTTCTAAAATTATTAGAGATGAACTCTAGAACTATGTCACTTAGAAAGTTGTTTCCAAAGGCAAGGGTTTAGGGAAAAAAACAAATACCGGGATAAAGTCACTTCTAGAATCGTGAGCGATGACGTATATACCTAGAACTATGGCAGTTAGAAATTTGCTAAGAAAGGTAAAGTTGGTGAGAATTTAGTTTCAGGATTTGTTGGAGAAACTACGTGGTATTGATATGGTGCAGGGGGGATCATTTCGGCCATCAAAATCAATGGTCTCAGACATACTTCGGTAGGGCCTTTGACATTAGCTTTGGTAATTTCTATGGATCTTTAAAATTCTTATAGTTCGAGAAGACCATAAAACATTGGATTGTTTGCTCATTTCTATATTTAGATACGGTCGAGTCTTTTCGCCACTTAATTTTTTCCACTGTTCCATAGCCAACAAATTTGGTCGTTTCCAAGCAAAACAAATTTTAATGAAATTTAGTTAAAACCGACCAAGCAATATAACAATTCAGCAAATCAGAATAAAAATTTTGTTCTTTCGTTCGGAAAAACGTAATTTTGGAAGATCCAATCAAATCACATGATATCAGAGAGCCACAAACTGCCAAAAAATGCTTTCATTAGCTTCGTTTATTGAAGATTGGTGCAGTCGTGAAACTTTAATCAAATTGCTAAAGACCAACCAAAGGTTCATCCAGTTTGTCATGGAACAAAATTTAAGGGTTCTTTCTCTTGAGATATCTTCAAATACACATCATCGACTCATCGACATCCAAAATTGAAAGATACTCATACTGCTGAAGAAGCTACATTTATTGTGTAGAATGAACCGTAACAATAAACTGAAAAGTTAGTCTTTAAAATAAGAAATAAAAAATTTCATTTGACGAAACGTTTTTTGTGAGGTAATTTTCTCCGCTATTCACCAGAAAATATAAAGTACATAAAAGCTGAACGAGTTTAAAAGTATGAAATGATAAATGTAAATATCGATCTTCGTAACGCTACTCTATAGGATTACATTAAGCTAAAACTCAAAAGCAACTACATCCTGCAGTATCGTAAAATTTCCAGCAAAAAAAAAAAAAAAACGCCGGTACGAAAGTTCGTTGAGTTTAAGGAATGTCGATTATCGATATATTCTCATTTTTTATGATTAACTCCATAAATGATATTAACCCCGAAAAAGTGGCATTTAAACTTTGACTACCCCAATATAACAATGATCTACAGCATAGCACGTCATTATAACCTTGGTTTACTAAGTGCGCATTATCCCATTAAGTTTTCAATGAATTTGTATCTTTTCTCACTTACCCCTCAATCGGCGTTACGCAAAAATTTCTCCAACGCAATGTTTCCCCTCAATCAAAAACGCAACAGAACCAACAAGCAAACTTGGTTTTCCCCACAATGTCCCTACAGCGACAACGAAGAATTTGTAGGTGGAAAATTTCAGGTCTATGTCGTTTTCACCCCCTGCTGATTGTTGCACTATGTTCGGATGGTATGTACACACGATCCCAATTTTGTGCTAATAAAAATTTTTCCACCAAAATGCTTTTACACCCCATGAGTTTTGGTGAAAAATATGTTTCTGTCGATATATTGATGAATGTTCGAATTGTAAAGACTCGATTTGAAGCTACGACGAGTTGATTTTGGACTAGTGAGATTAGTGGGTTTAGTGTTACAGCGATTGGTTGAGTTCAGTAGCGAATTGTTAATTTGTAACAGAGGTAACAGACAACTGTCTGTGGGTCAGAAATTACCGTCGTGAGTTACGATCGTCCTACCTGCATGAACAGCTCCGAGGAACTTAAATAAAATGTCGTTTCACATTGCCAGAAGCAATGTCAACCGAAACTCAATCGGGAAGATAAAACCAAGTGGGAACCTAGAGAGTGTAGAGTGGAGAGAAGTGGAGAGTGGGGAAAAGTGGAGAGTGGGGGAAGTGGAGAATGGGAGAAGTGGAGAGTGGGGGCAGGGGGAGTGGAGAATGGGAGAAGTGGAGAGGGGGGGGGGAGTGGAGAGTGAGAGAATGTGGAAACTGTGTGTATTGAAGTAGAGTGTGAATGGAAGTGGAGTGTATATTTAAGTGTAGTGTGAATGAAAGTGAAGTGTGAGGGAAGTGTAGTGTGTGGAAAGTGTAGTGTGTGGGAAGTGTAAGGTGGGATAAGTGTAGTGTGGCGGAAGTGTAGTGTGGGGGAAGTATAGTGTGGCGGAGGTGTAGTGTGGGGGAAATGTAGTTTGGTGAAAGTGCAGCGTGAGGGAAGTGTAGTGTGGTGGAAGTGTAGTGTGGAGAAAGTGTTGTGTGGTAGTAGTGACGCATGGGGAGGTGAACTGTGGCCAAGGTGGAGTGTGGAGGAAGTGGAGTGTGGGTGGAGTTTAGTGTGGGAGAAGTGTAGTGTGGGGGAAGTGTAGTGTGGGGGAAGTGTAGTGTGGGTGAAGTGTAGTGTGGGTGAAGTGTAGTGTGGGGGAAGTGTAGCGTGGGGGAAGTGTAGTGTGGGTGAAGTGTAGTGTGGGGGAAGTGTAGTGTGAGGGAAGTGTAGTGTGGAGAAAGTGTTGTGTGGTAAAAGTGAAGCATGGGTGAGGTGAACTGTGGGCAAGGTTGAGTGAAGTGGAAGTGGAGTGTAGAAGAAGTGGAGTGTGGAGTGTAGAAGAAGTGGAGTGTGGAGTGTGGAAGAAGCGGAGTGTGGAGTGTGGAGGAAGTGGAGTGCGGAGGGAGTGGAGTGTGGAGGAAGTGGAGTGTGAAGGAAGTGGATTGTGGAGGAAGAGGATTGTTGAGGAAGTGGAGTGTGAAGGAAATGGAGTGTAGAGGAAGTGCAGTGTGGAGGAAGTGGAGTGTGGAGGAAAAGTAGTAAGGTGAAGTGCAGTGTGGTAGAAAGTACAGTGTGGGGAAAGTGGAGTGTAGTTAGAAGTGGAGTGTGGTGGAAAGTAGTGTGTTAGGCAAGTGGAGTGTGGTGGAAAGTAGTGTGTAGGGGAAGTGGAGTGTGGTGGAAAGTAGTGTTTTGGGGAAGTGGAGTGTGGTGGAAAGTAGTGTGTTGGCGAAGTGGCGCGTGGTGGGAAATGTAGTGTGAAAGAAAGAAGAGTGTGGGGTGAAGTGAAGAATTGTGATTACTCATTGAGAAATAAGACGTGGAAAAAACGATGGAAAAAGTAGAATTCATAGTGTTTCTCGCGCCTACTTAATTTGTAATTCGCATGTTAAATCAAATTTAAAGTAAAAAATGAAAGTTTGTCATTCACACGCCCGCCGTGCCGTCAGCTGAGCTGATTTTTCCATTGGTGGTTAGTCCTAGACTTCGCCAGCATTTTTCGTCTAACCCCCAAAATTTGTATAACGACGACAGCTTTTTTTTCCGTCCATCAACACAAAATTCCGGATAAAAAGTGTAACTGATAAAATATTTGCTCATACAAAATTTATGGAAGAATTTTCATTAATTTAAGAATTTCGTTTGCAAAAAATTTATATTTCTTCATACAGTCTGCACATAAATGAGGGGTGACAACGACATATACCCAAACATTTCTTGGTATTGTGTGATAAAAATTCCTTTTCTCCTCGTCCGTCGTTGAAATAAAAAAAGGGAATAATTGTGCACAGATTCGTTAGTTACTCGTGTGATATACTTGTGAATGTAAACGCACACTCGTTATTATTGATACTACAGTGAGATGGTGTTATGCGCACGTTATATGATATATGATTTTATATGAGGGGATGATACACTAGGCATCCTAAATCTATGGGGGTTGTTTAGTTTGATCCGGACTTTTATTTGATTCGGACGGTAGTTTGGTTAGTTGTACCCTATGCACGTTTTTTTGGCCTACCTGTCGGATTATCAAAAAATATTGAATGTATTGTA
The DNA here is from genome assembly GCA_029228625.1 of Pseudolycoriella hygida. Taxonomy (NCBI): domain Eukaryota; kingdom Metazoa; phylum Arthropoda; class Insecta; order Diptera; family Sciaridae; genus Pseudolycoriella; species Pseudolycoriella hygida. The sequence goes on from CM055406.1 coordinate 105,266,672, forward strand.
TGTTTCGATATTAATTGTATGCATAACAAATGTGTACGTTATTTACGTTACTTCAAACGTGTAATTATTTATGACTATGGTGTGTAATTAAAAATAAATTGTGGTGAATAATTAAAAACAAAGGATTTACGGTGTACGGAGATAACATCACGTGCTTTTTTCTTTATGAAATAAAAATAATTATATTGAATCGCTTAACACACTATATGAAAGTTATATGCGGTGTAAGTGTCACAAAAAAGGATAAATAAATAAATAAAATCATAAAAAAAGTATTGAGAGAAAATTGTTATCTGTGGGAAATAAGTTTTAGGTCGGAATGAATATATGGTGGAAATAATTTCAATTCATCCCACAATAAGAAAAAACGGATATCGAAATGACCTATTGAAATTGGATGTGAACGGAAAAGTAACAATTTGAATATTTTGTGGAATAATGTGTAAGTGGAAATTGAACATAGTGTACAGTCAGAGGTATTGAATTGATACAATTTTGGTATTTAATGGAATTTTATAATCTGTTGGTATCGATATTTATTTCTATAGTCGTTACGATTACCACTCTATGGTACATAGATCTCAATTTTTAGTATCGATAGACCCAAAATCTTTTTCTCTTAAATTTTTGTACAAAAAAAGTACAAGTAAAATAAACGTAAATCCAACATGAGAGTGACAAGAATTTCCGGAAAACATTACATGGAAATCGTGAATGACTTACGCTTTCCGTGTGAATCTTCTAACGGATATCACACACTAAATACGGATGATTTGAACGGAGCAATTTTATAATTCCAAATGTGATGTTTTTTAGTCCAACGATTAAATTTGAAAAGTATTTCATGATTTCAATTTTCTTCGCAATAAAATTAGTTGAGGAAATGTGTTCGATTTGGATGAAAAAGTGAAAAATTTAAAAATTTCGGCAATCTCGCAAAATCGGATAAATTTTCGAATTTTATCGTTGGACTTAAAGTTATACTTTTCTCAGTTTCGCTATTTTCTTTTGATTTGTGAGTCTCGCTTTTTTATTTGGAAGTCAATACTTTTGAATTCAATTTAACATGAAAGTGGAAAAGGAACGAGACCCACGAATAACAAGAAACATACAAAATGGAAATAGTGTCCTTATATTTGTATTTTTTCAACTTTGTTTCTTTAAGTGATGAAATTGAGAAAAAGGTGACAAAAATCTGCTCGTCAGTTAATGAGTAGGGAACACCACTGGGTTATCCCTGAGATAAAAGCATCTATGCTACTTGACGTGTTACCTTGTTACCTTGAAAACTCATAAGAAATTGCGACTATAGTCGTATAGTTTTATTGTTATTATAAATAGAAGTTGAAACATCAAAGTTCCAAATCCATAAAACATTTTTCATTATACACAACTAGCCCGTTTACTGTACTTAAAGTCGTCCGTATTTAGTGTGTGACATCAAAAATTACAACAAAATAGAATATTCTTGAAATTGTTAACTGAAAAAGAAACACTCAACTTCTTACCCCACTAACGATTCTTACTGACTGCCTCATTAAACGTGATTCAAACGACCGAATTGCATCGTGTTTAATTAACAATCAAACAAAAGAAACCACTTTTGGTCGATGTTTACACAAAAAACCTGCAAAATTCTGAATGCTGAAGCCACGATTATTAAACTTAAGGAAGAGGAAGTACAAACAGAAATAATGCAATAACTTTGTTCATTTGAATTTAACGTTTCCGTATATGGAACAAAAGATTGAATTGAGTGCCACAATCTAATATTTGCTTAATTGAAAGTATTAAGCAATTAAAGTGGAGGGTATAAAAGGGCTGAAGGTGGAATTTTTGGGGTGAATAGTAGAAAACTTATGGGGTACTTGTCGTGATAGCGAATTAAGTTAGAGAAGTGGGTTGACGAAATGTTTCTTATGTGTTAAGTATCATTTGCGGGAACATGTTTAGGGTTTTTTTTTAAAAGGTAATAAATTAATTTGATTTGTGACTTACTTGTAGGGGCAGATATTCGTGTATTTTAAGTGTAGAAGGATTTTCTTCATTTCTAAATTTGACTGGAGAAGCATCGCACCAACTATGGCTTCTTCGAACCTCTTACAAACATGTCGAGAATATTCAATAGATTTTTGCAATTGCTTGGTATTTGTACTTTGGATTCAGTGTCTCGTTATTCATTTCGTCAAGTAGTGAACACACTGGAACTGCCATCTCAAAACATGTCCATTGTCCATGTATTATGAGTTTCAGTTTACTGTTATTTGTGATGTATATCAATTTTTGAGTGTAATTCGATAATTGGTTGTAACTGTTATCAGTTAGCTTCAAGTAGCCGTTGATAATAAATAAATAAATAAAATCCTCGAAGGATTTCTTTTATTTCCAATGAGTTTCCCATTGTTTTCTTTGATTTTCTTTGTCAATTTCTGTGGATTTTCAAGCAATTTAACATGATTTTTAGATCCGTCTTATGCGTTTACCACGATGTTTGTAAGCACCCCAATCCCCAAGTTCGACTCGGGAGTAGGGGGAGCATTGATCATGGTCCTTAGATGACGAATCAGCAATAAAAAAAATGTGCGTCCGTCTGTCTGTCAACACGATAACTTAAGTCATTGAAAAATCTTTTTTGGGATTCAATCCGGGCACTGTCGGCCCAAGGGCTAATGAGCTAGGACCGTTTAGGTGAAAGTGAAAGTTAAGTAAATCTTTTCCGTTTTTCATAATTTTTTTTTTGTTTGAAAGATCTGGGCATGGCCGAAAATTTATGGAAAAACTGTTTTTGGATTTGAGTCCTTGGACTTAGCTAGGGCACTAAAAACGAGTCTCTGCTAGGGCCTTACGTGTTTTTTGTACATAACTCGGACAAACCTTTTCTGATTTTCATAATTTTTTTTGTTTGAAAGATCTGAGCACGGCCGACCATTTATGGAAGATTTTTTTTTTAATTGAGCTTTTGCACTCAACTAGGCCACCAAAACTGAATCTCTGCTATTGTCCAACGTGTTTTTTCTACATAAATCGAGTAAAATTTTTTCCCTGAAAGATAATCAGAAAATTGATTACAGGATTGAATTTGGGCAAAATCGGTAGAAAACTTTTGAAGTTATGGTCGAAAAAGTGATGAAAAACGTGGTTTTTTAAGGTTGGTGGAACTTTTTCACTTATATCACCGCGAAATTAGAACGGAAATCGCTCTTCAAGGTTTTGAAGGACAGATATGGACATCAGAAAATCATGAAAATTAAATTAGTGAAAATCTGTTGACTGCCCTAATTTGCATGAGAAACTTAGTGCGAAAGAGAGAAAAGAAAATCTATACAAAAGTCCACACGAAGTTTTTTGTCTCTTTCGCACTAAGTTTCTTATGCAAATTAGGGCAGGTGAGTGGTTCGGGTTATAAAGTCCTTAGTGTGGGCACAGCTCACGCTACGCGACCCAACGTGCTATTTAGTTTTTTTCGTGAATATTCCTTTGATAATGAGGTGTTCTGTGCAGTGTTGTAGAGAAAAAAGAGGTGAACGTTTTTGTCCATGGAGGTATGGGTCAGAGGCCTCTGCTAAGCGCTCTAGGTCGGTTTTAAATTTTGGGCTTATTTTAAGGGCTTGGAGAGATTTTTTGCGCCCGTGCTTCGGACGGGTTTTTCAATATTGCCATTTCGGCAATTTCCAATCCAATTTAATGAGGACGTAATAGCACATATTTAAGAGTTAAGGCAACATTTACTTAGATACTTTCGTATCTTTTTGCAACATCTATTCTGTTTGGCACATCTATTCTGATACGTACGGGTCCCTTGCATAATGTTTATTGATTTTCTTTTGATTTTCAAAGATTTGCTTTGATTTCTAATGAATTTAAGGATTTTAAGGACACATTCCAGCGTTACGCAGGTCTAGCTGTATCTCATAAACTACAGTAGCTTCAAAGTTTTTATGTTCCACAAAGTTGCTCACAGGAACGTACTAAACAAAATTTGTCTTTGACATGTTTCTTGGATTCAAACACACTTTTAATGATTTTACGGAAACAAAGTCAAATGTAACCTGGTAACACTGGAATGTGCTAAAGGGATTTTCTACGTTTGTAGGGCAGATCACATCCGTCAAAATGTGTTTTTTTTTGGAATATTTAGTTTTCTTTCAACTTCTTTCCAGCTACCTTATTTAACAATGTATCCTATTACTACATGGGGTGAAAAGTCCGCGGCCTTGCAATGAAAGAACTAACTTTTACATATGAAATTAATTTTATTCTTCAACGTAGTCTCCTTGAAGGGAGAGTCCAACGGTCCTGCAACATGGCGTCCTAGCCAAGATGGCGATTTGTCAATAGTGCTCTAAAGTAAGCTCCGCGATAATTCCATAATAACTCATTATACTACTTATAATTTATAGCGATTCTTGTATAAGTGATCAGACGGACAGTTGTGCATCAAATTTATTATAATATTTTGAACAAACATTAAGTAATACTGGTTAAATAAGCTAATCCGATTTGCTATTCAAACAAGTGTTCCAACAAAATGCTCAACATGGCCGACGAAATTGACAAACGCACTACCCGTTCATTGATACAAAAGAAATCGAATGAAACGGATATTTTGGTGCTGCTGAATGGTGTCAGTGCTAAACTTGACCAGAACCAAAAAGAACTTAAGAATTTAGATATAAAGTTTGATAAATCAATTAGTGATATCACATGTAAATTGGAACAAGAATCTATCTGCATCAGAGACGATTTTCACGACCATTTCAAAATATATGACAACAAACTTGCTAATATCAGTCAAGAAGTTCAAGTTCAGTCTGTGCGAATTGATCGAGTCGAAACTGATATTGAAAACAACAACAGAATTAAACGATTAAACGATATTGTACTGAGAGGCGTACCTGCTGGTAAAAAGGATCTGTTGAACGTTTTCGTGATGATTTCTAAAGCAATAAAATTCAATCATTCCAAATATGACAGCGTTAACAACATCTTCCGTGTTCGTGGAAATAATGATGTAGCTCCACCTGTTATTGTGCAATTTACTACGTCATTGTATAAGCGTGAATTCATGTTGAATTATTTCAAGTTTGGACAGTTGAAACTGAGTGATATTGGTTGTAACTCTGACAACAGAGTATATGCATCGGACAACTTGACAAAACGTAATGGGGATATACATCGCACAGCCCTACAGATGTTAAAGGATAAAAAATTATTTAAAGTCCAAACACGTTCTGGTTTTGTCTTCGTCCAATTGTCAGCTGATTGCAAATTGGTGAAGGTAAATTGTCTGGAAGAGCTGTCAAATTTGAAAAATGGCATCGGCGACACAGCCGATCTGAATGCACATGATGTCACGTTAATCGAGCAGACTACTGGTCATTATTAAATTGCTTATCAATTAATTATTCTTAATTACATTCTATGTTCATTAATGTTAAATTGGTTCGCGGAGCAACAAGTTAAAAGATATTTAAAGAAACTAATGAAATCAAATAAGAGACTAAGTGTTTATTATCAAAATGTTAATGGGATCAAAACAAAAGTTTCCGATTTCCGTTCATCAATTGTAGAAAGGAGATTTGATGTCATTGTATTGTGTGAAACATGGTTAAACGACGGTTATTTTAATGAAGAACTGTTTGGTGACAAATATACAGTCTATCGTATCGATCGTAATTTTGATTTAGTGGATAAAAAAGATGGTGGTGGATGTGTGATTGCTGTGAATACTAAATTAATATCAAATAGAATCCATGAATGGGATGAATGGATAAAGAGGATATTTGGGTATCAATTTCGTTGTGCAATGAAGGAAAGAAATTCTATATCAATGTTCGGTACATCAAATGCCGCAGTACTCTGACTCACCACCAATTACATTACAACAAAATAAACGATATTGTAAATCTGATTG
>CM055406.1:105273085-105310128 GCA_029228625.1 Pseudolycoriella hygida
TTCGGATATCACCTCATCATTAGAGTAAAATCTTTTTCCCTGTAGCCATCTTTTTACGTTTGGGAACAAATAGTAGTCGCTGGGGGCCAGATCTGGAGAGTAAGGTGGGTGGTGGAGTAATTCATAGCCCAAAGAGTCCAGTTTCACAGTTGCTTTTATGGATGAATGCGCTGGTGCATTGTCATGATGAAACAGGACCTTTTTCTTCTGCATATGCGGTCGTTTTCTCTTGATCTCGTTGTCGAGCTGTTCCAATAATGTGACATAGTACTCGTCAGTTATTGTTTTTCCTTTCTCCAAATAGTCGATAAATATTATGCCATGCGCATCCCAAAAAATCGTGGCCATAACCTTGCCTGCAGAACGCTGTGCCTTTGGGCGCTTCGGTCGGCTTTGACCAAATTCTAACCACTCTGCAGACTGTCTATTGGACTCTGGTGTATAGTAATGAATCCACGTTTCATCAATCGTGACAAATCTACGCAACAACTCCGTTGGATTACGCTCGAACAAAGCTAAATTACGCTCTGAATCGTCAAGACGGTGCTGCTTTTGATCAATTGTTAGAAAACGCGGCACCCATCGCGCAGAAAGCTTTTTCATGTCCAAATACTCGTGTAAAATGTGTCGCACCCGTTCTGTTGATATTTTGAGGATGTCAGCTATTTCACTAACTTTAACTTTCCGATCAGCCCAAACAATACGATGGATTCTTTTGATGTTTTCTTCAGTAACTGCTTCACTTGGACGTCCTGAACGTGGGGCATCATCGGTGCTTGTATTACCTCGTTTAAATTCAGCATGCCACTTCTTGACCGTTGTATACGACGTAGAAGGTGTGCCGTAACACTTATCCAGCCATTCATTGCTTTGCACCGTATTTTTTCCCATTAAGAAACAATGTTTAATCAACACATGGAATTCATTATTTTCCATTTTTTACGAACAACAAAAACCTGCGTCAGTCTATTGACAGTAATTCGAAAACTATGACACCAAATGTCAGGAAATTTTGGCTGTAGACAAGTAAAGGGTGGTACTACTGAATGTTAACAAAAATTCTGAAGTAATGACGCCATCTCTATGTGAGGCCGCGGACTTTTCACCCCATGTAGTATTTAACACATATTCAATGTATTTAGCAAAGGATCCTAATCACGGTGATAAAAAATAATTAGTTCTTATAGTAGAAAATTTCTAAATAGTGTCAGTCTTCTGGAAAACATCGCTTTGAATGCGATAAAAGTTTTCTATCGTCTAAAGGTTATGAGGACATTTGGGTAACACATTTCAGTCGATAGAATTTTGGTTATTGTATTAGGCTGCCGGCGAGGTGGTTGGGGTGATTTAGGCTGTTCTAGTTGATTACGCAATGTACTGACTCTACCGTCTACCTGCAGGTCGCGATGTATTACAACCAAGGTGTGTTCATAATACATCTGAGAGTAGGATGGTTATAAATTTTAAAATTTTATGTTAGTTACAATTGCTGTCACTGAATTTTGTGCTGAATGAATCGTAACTTGGTAGGGAGAAAAATTCTTTGAAATGTGTGACGAAACCAATTCCCTATTGAAGGGTAGCAAGAAAAAGAAACAATTCATCTCTCTGAAAAACGATCGTGTTGAGGTCAGAGATGATCTCGTTTCTAATTTTTTTAATAACTTTTTCACAAAAATCGGAAAAGATTTTGGCTGCGGCGATTTCCAAGACTGCCGATGACGATTTGAATGCATCGAATACCCTGAAAGTCAACCCCTTGTGTATATTTTTTGAACCAGTGACTGTGGATGAAGTAAGAACAATTATCTCCCTTATGAATGTTGATAAAGCCCCAGGTCATGATGGTATATCCTCCGGCTCCTTAAAATGTTGCTCGTTTTCAATTTCTGATTATTTGTGTGATCTGTTTAATTGTTGCGTTTTCAATGGCGTGAATCCGGACGATCTCAAAATCGCTAAGATTACCCCGATTTTTGAAAAAGTTTCTAAAGATTAAGTCGGTAATTACCGTACCATTTCCATCCTGCCGGCAGTCAACAAGGTGCCTGAAACAATTGTGCAGAGATCCCTTGTCAGCTTTCTTAAAACTAGTAAGTTTTTCAAGGCAATATGGGTTTAGTTAAGAACGTGGAACGCACACTGCCCTCTTCGAACTGACTAATATGATCAATAAAGAGAATTATAACATGAAAATTGTATCGGGTTTATTCTTAGATTTCTCTAATAAGGCCTTCGATACGGTCATGCACGATTTGCTGCTAATTAAGCTTGAATGTGCCGGTATAAGAGGCGTAGCACTAGGACTTATTTCGTAGCTATCTCAGTGTGAGGAAACAATATACTGACTGTAATGGTACGTTTAGCTTATCAGGGGATGTGACGGTTGGGGTCCCTCAAGGGGGTGTTTTGTCACCGTTACTTTTTATAATTTTTGTTAACGACTTTTTTGACCTTCCAGTAAAATCCTCGCCCTTCGAATTTGCAGACGATAAAAATATGTTCGTCTCCTCCAACAACATTAATGATTTATCCAATGACCTGAAGACAATTGCCGAATACTTTTGCCTCAACAGATTGACTTCGATCCTAGTTAAAACAAAGCTAGTTCACTTTCGCACACCCCATGTTAAGATTGAAGGACTGCCCACATTAACGTCCAATGGTGTTATTATTGAAAAGTGTTCTTCAATTAAATGCTTAAGACTCCCTCTTGATAAGTTTGTCTCCTGGGAGGACCATTAGGAGTGTTGGCTCCGTCATATCCAAGCGAATAGGGCTTATAAGACGGCTCCGTTTTCTTCCAAAGGAAATCTTAGGACTAATTTATTATTCGACAGTCCACTCTCATCTAGTCTACTGTATTGGTATCTGGGATTCTGCAAAGAAAACACTGATTGATGCCCTTCAGTTTCTGCATAGGAGAGCCCTTAAAGCTACCCATAAGTTGCCTGAAAGGTAGTCTACCTATCTTTTATTCAAAGATGAAATTCCTTCAATGCTTTCCGTTCCTAAATTGTACAAACACGCTGTTTTTAAGTTTGTCTTCAGCTGTATCATTAACTCGAAACATCATTCCGTTTCCTTCTCCGATAACTTCAATCGTTATGGTACCAAATATTCGTATCTACTCAGAAAACCTAAGATCCGATCCGACTACAGGAAGAGGTGCCTGCTTTATTCAGGGCCTACACTATAGAATTCACTGCCGCATGAGATCAGAAACTCTAAACACTTGAACCAATTCAATTCATTCATTAAAGGCCTATCTATTGAAAACTAAAAATGATTGAACTAAATGTTATCGCGTTCAGAACTGGATGATATGGATGTTTCCTTCATTTTGAACAATTTTTTCTTTACTTTACTAATATGAAAACCCCTGTACAATCCTATTTTCTTTCTCTTTTGACCCCCTTACCCTTTAACTTTAATTTTAATTTAATTCGGTTTAATTTGGACTGCAATGACTTTGTTGTTTTTTAATGTCTTAGGTTAGTTGTGAGTTCTTACATGAGAGTTTTTTCTTACATGAATTTATTTTTTTCTTTTTTTTGAAACATTATCTTCAGTAGCTCCTTCGAATTGTGTTAATAACATATCATGTAAATTTTTCTATCCTGAAATAAAATATGAAAACAAAGCCAAGTACAAAACGTTTTAAAAAGTGATTTGTTCTACTAGAGGCATAAACTACAAATCTGCATAGATACTGTCCCATTTAACCTAGTGATCAATCAATCAACATTTGTGGTGCAAGAAAGTTGTAATACAAAGGTTTTATCGATTTTGTGCACTGCTGCCTTTAATTACAGTAACGCACAATGAAATATTTACACTTTTGGGAAATTCCTTATTTTTCCTACCTTTGCAATCCACATTTTCTGTGTACGTGTATATCAAACTCGGGAAAAAATAGAAAATTCTTAACTCGGTTTAAGTCTGTGGACCTTGCAGAACAATTGCAACTTGAGTAAAGTTTATGGCCCTCGCAGAGAAAATTGCAACTCGAGTTAATTGCGGCCCTCGCAGCACTCTGGCCACAAACTTCACTCTGGCTGCAATTTTCTCTGGCCACAGACATTAACCTTGTTAAGAAATTTTCTATTTTCTCCTCTTGTCATGAAAATGACTATTTTTGTACTAGGGGTCGATCGTCGAATCGACCTAGAGCACTAAGGAGAGGACAAAAATGTCCGCTACTTTTTTTCTACAACACTGAACAAAAAAAATCATCATTAAAGAAATATTCACGAAAAACCACCAAATATCGTTTATGAGTTGAACCCACGCTAAAGATGAGCGGGCTGCTCGAAACTTCGAAAAACCCGACCCGAACCCGAACCCGAATTGATTTTTTCGGGTTCATGGGTTTCGGGTTACGAAGATTTTAATCGGGTCGGGTTCGGTACAGGCCGGGTTTGGAAACAGTTCGGGTTTCGGGTTTCGAAAAATTTGATCGGGTCGGCCTCGGTCCGGGTCGGCCTCGGTCCGGGTCGGGTTGTTGTATCCTTTTATTCGAATCCCGACCCTTTATTGACTTTTTATATTTTACAAAACCCATCTAAATTTTATCATCTTACATTACACGAATTTTGTTTTAGTCTAACGTTAGTGAAGAATGCAGACGTCGGGCCTTGAAATAATTTTTGTTTCGAAGCAATTTGGGTTGTGAGTTTGGAAAAACTTGAGTGTCTGGTTCGGTCCGGGTCGGGTTTAGAAACAATTCGGGCTTCGGGTTTCGGGTTTGGAAAAATTTTATCGGGTCGGGTTCGGTCCGGGTCGGGTTTCGAAAAATGGTCGACCCGCACATCTCTAACCCACGCTAAGGATTCTACAGCCCGAACCACTCTACAGAATTTCACTAATTTAATTTTCGTGATTTTCTGGTCCACATCTTTCATTTAAAACCTTCAATAGCGATTTCCATTCTAATTTCGAAGATATATAAGCAGAAAAGTTTCACCAACCTTCAAGAAACCACGTTTTTGACCACATTTTCGACCATAACTTCGAAAGTTCTTAACCGATTTTGCCCAAATTCAAATTGGTTATCATTTATTCAATTATCTTCCAGGAAGAAAATGATTTTAAAAATCGAATTAGATTTACCCAATTAATGTAGAAAAAATAAGTTGGGCAACAGTAGAGATTCAGTTTTAGGGCCGTGGCTGAGACTCGAAATCAACAAATGTTCTTACATAAACTGTCGGTCATGCTTAGACTTTTCAAAAAAAAAGAAAATTGAAAATCTGCTTTTCATCCTATAATGTAAACGAAATGTTTAGCTTACATTATACATTGAAAGTTTTAGTTTGACGTTTGAGGGCACCAAATTTTATTTTTTAGTTTTGTTTTCTTAACTAACAGTTTACTTGACTAACATTACAGTGACAACCTTTCAATACAACAGCCGAATCAATCTGTTTTCTGAAAGAAGCGACTTGTTTGTAAATCTTTCTGAAATTTTTGCAACTTGACTTTTATCGCAGGTAAATTTGATATTTTGTGCAGATCGTACGTGAGATATCTAGATTATCTTCAAACACTTGGAGTATCCGAAGTTTGTTTAAGGGGCTGTCCCTAAATTACGTAACACATTTTTGGCCCCTCCCCCCCCCCGTCGTTGTCACACACTGTAACAACCACTCGAACCCCCCCCCCCCTCCTCCCTGTTACGTAACAAAACTGAGGAATTTATTTTTTAACAAAACAAGCAAATGTTATGACGTTCAACGTGGTATGTTATGATTTGTCAAAACTAGAGAAAGATAACTAGAAACAATAGCATTGCGCCACCAAGTGAAAAGCATATAACAGATGATCACAAAAAAGTTTCTCGTATGCGATTTTTGGTTGTAAAAGTGTTTGTTACGTAACATTTCTACATACCCATCCCCCCCTAAAGCCCGTAACAATCTGTCACAAATTCTTCTACCTTGCCTTGCCTTGGTCTGACAAGTTTCTACCGACGAAATGTAAGGCCTTGTTAGACCAAAGAAGTCTGGTGCTGAAATTCTGACAACGCCTATCTTTAAGAAGGAGCGAGGTTATTAGTTAGCAACAAAATCGAAGTCGGCACCAAGCTGTGTACTTGGGACCCTAAAGCTGGGAATAAAGAATGCAGCCGAGTGCTGAAAATCTGTTTTCGCCAAATTGGAGGCAATATTGAGTTTCAATTCGGCACCAGGCTGCTACTACTTTCTGCATTCAAAAAGTCTGAACTCGAGGACGCAGCATAGTGCCGAGCTGAAACTTTTATGACGTATAGATATCATTAATGTGTACACTTTGGTGAAGACAGATGCTTAGCACCAGGCTGCCTTCTATATTTCCAGGTAAGGGATCAAAGTACGCAGCAAGGTGTCGAATTATAAACTTATACAGCGCAATGTACTCGCTACTTCATGAATTTTGGCATTTTCAAATTTTGGGCACCAAGTGTCATGGCTGAAAGTTCAGACCTATCTTCTTACGAGGAGTTTGTTGAAAAAACTAAGTAAACTTAAACAAGTAGCTCAACCACTAGATGAAAAAACAATGACTTTATTTAGCTATTGAGGTACATTTTTGAAACTAACATTTTTTTTAACAAAAGCTTCCCTGAAAAAACATTGTTCAACCCTGAAACACTTGTTCTCTAGAATTTTATTCTCTACAACTTTGACTTTGGAAGCAATTTTCCATCTGTCATACTTCTACAGATATGAATCATCACTCCCAATTCTAGAAGTGGCCATATCCCAGGATTATGGCATTTTTACCCAAAACCCTGAAGCGCGTGTTCTTTAAAATTTTATTCTCTACAACTTTGTCTTTGAAAAAAAAATCTCTGTATTGCATAGTTAGTCAAATAGTGCCCAAAAACTGAATTTCGTCCATTCCATGGGTCCCAGTGCTCAAACCACTGTGCTGATTTCTACAAAATGTTCTTCCCAGTTTCGTGTGATCAAATTTGACACTAAAATGAAAAAATTCCGTGCTTTACTTGCTGAGATATTTGCGAAAAAGTTAGACCATAGAAAATTCACGATTTCGGACACTTTATCAACCATATCTCCGGAAATACTTGACCGATTTTGCTCATCTTTGAACTTGAATCATTGGACGTATGTGTATTTCAGGGAAAAATTCCGACCGGATTTTTTTAACGATAATAAATGTTTCCCCTTAGCTCCCGCCCACAAGAGGCCCCGTGCAAATCTTACATAGTAAGACGTCTAAATTGAATAAAAAAAACTCCCGCCTCGATCTACGCCATGATAAAATAAAATTGTTTGTAGTAAATATATGACCTTTGCACTTCGTACGGGTCCAAAAACAACAAAATAATAGCGTCGAGAAGTTAAAGGTTCCTCCGGTACTTCGGGAGGACTTCCTGCATTACATTATGTTTGCGGGTCGTTCAGATTAAACAAAGCTTGAAAAGAAAATGCGAATTTAAAAGATAAAGATTTAATTTCCTTATTTTGGAATCCCATCTGCGAATTCGTACATCACAGGGTAGGTCATCGAAATTTCACTTCTTTACGATGTGGAGGGTCTGGGGGATAGAGTTAAATAATACGAAAAATTTCTGTATATTACATTAGGTTACAGCTGCAATTTGTAAATATTTTATGTCTGTGTGGATTGTTGATATGTGAATTGCTAAGATCGACAATTTAAACTGATCATTTGTAGTCATCCGTCCCATGTACCCATTTATTTATTTTTATTTTTGCAAAACATGAAAAGCGAATGTAGTATGCGCCTTTTACCTACACGGAAAAATATCAAACATGTTTATTTCGTACAACTCTTATGCCTCATAAAAGTGAGCTTTTTTTATTTCGACATCATTATCTTGAATGATCCCATAAAAAACGTCAAATATCACACATCGCATATCCATAACGGGTGTCACTCATTAACTGCCTACTCTGTCTTCGTTAACTCTTGGAAATTTTCTGCATATATTTTCCAGATGTCCTTTTTTTAATTTTCGCAACATTTTAGGATTTGACAATATCCATAAAATTGTGTTGCATTAGCGGGACAATAATGAACTTTCGATGAATCAAATTTATTTCGTGACACCCGTTTCCCAAGCACATAACCAGATGCCTTTATATGTTAAACCATTCCAAAATGATTTGTTCTCATCAAAGTCACTTTATTTTCCACTTTTTATGCTCAGCCGACATCAAATTGAAAAAAAATTCGGATTTATTTTTTATATATTCATATAAATATATAAAATCTATTTATTTTATTTTTCCTTATGTGTGTGCATACAAGAGTGGAAAGCGTGTGTTTTCCGTAGAATCTTCAATGATTTTATTCTTTTATGCTGTAAAGCTTCTCCTACATTATTATGAACGGCTAAGCTTTTGATGCAAAAATAAATATATTTTCTTCGCGATGGTGAAAAAATGAGGTCTCATTTGTTGAGGGAAAAAATAAATAAAATCATCGCTTTTCTGCTTATAGCAGAAATGGGGAAAAATCTTTTTGGATGAAATATTTGGTGACTCTAATCGCTTTTTCATTAACCACAAAGAAAAACTCCACGAAACTTTGCATGTTTTCTAGGTAAAAATCTATTTTTACTTTGCAATTAAAAAAGAGAAGCTTACCTTTCCATGTACTAGATTACAATGTACCGTTCAGCGACAGTCATTCTTTGAGGGAATAATATTGTGATACGAGGCGTATTCAAGAGCTCCTCTATAACAAAATGAACTTTAGGAACTGATCTTTTTACAAGGTGGGGTTTGTATACTGTGTAGGTAGGTACACGAGTTTTACGTCACCGTAAAGTATCTTTCCTTTTAGTTTTATCATCACAAGGACTCAATGTTTGCTATCACCGTGTGCTTTTACACGGTATAAAATGGAAGGAAGGACGAATGAAGATATTTTATTGCATTACATATCCTTCATACGGCCCAGGTAACGCATTCACACTTATGTTACAATATGCCTCGAGGTACAAATAAAAACGAATTTTGTATTGCGTATCTGCAGTTTTTTTTTTTGTAACGAATGAAGTCTTCTTGTTGTATTGTATATTTATATTCAGAAGACTGGTCAGGGAAGTAGAAAATATGTATCGCCAACACAAACACAGAGTACTTTTGTCTGAACACTTCCAAAAAATCGTTTACAAAAACTTGACACTTTTCAATATTTGAGATTTCGATTATAAAAATCGACTGTTGCGCTCACTAACTCCAAAATCAGAACACGCAGCGTACGGACAACTTTCTCAAAAATTAAAGGAGATTAAACAAGATTTGTTTTTTCAAATACAACAGCGGTGTTGTCGCTTGTTACGTTGCGTAACGATGACAATAGATTTCCATTGAGAATGGTCTTTTAAAGTGATGCAACTTGCTAATTGAGAAATGCCAAATTTTGCAGTCAGAGTGAAGTTGGTTTCTTCATGAGAAATCGCTTCGTTACTTTTCATTCATGGAAGCAAAGTGTAAACTAATTCATGGATGACAACTGAACTTGCCAACATCACTCTGAGCGCAACATTCGATATTTCTACACCACAAAGTAGCATAACCTTATTTATAAGACCATTCTCAACGAAAATCGCGGTATCTATTGTCTCGTAACATCATCAACAAAACATAATCTACTCCCGAAGGGTTGATAAACGTAAATTTAGTTCGAACTTGTTTTTAGACCCGTACGAAGTACGTAGGTCTGATGTGTTTACTACCACGTTTGTTACATTGCGAATTCGAACCCGGGAGTAAGGGGGAAACTTTTTTTGTTGCCTCCAGATGACAAATCAGCAAAAAAAACAATGTCCGTCTGTCGGTCTGTCTGTCTGTTTGTCTGTCGGTCTGTCTGTTGGTCTCTCTGTCGGTCTGTCTGTCTGTCTGTCCGTCAACACGATAACTTTTTTGAATTTGAGTCCTTGGACTTAGCTATGGCACTAAAAACGAGTCTCTGCTAGGGCTCTATGTGTTTTTTGTACATAACTCGAGTAAATCTTTACCGATTTTCAAAATTTTCTTTTGTTTGAAAGATCTGGGCATAACCGACAATTTGTGGAAGAAACATTTTTCGATTTGAGTCTTTGGACTTAGCTAGGGCACTAAAAAAGAGTCTTTGTTAGGGCCCTACGTGTTTTTTGTACATAACTCGAGTAAATTTCTTCTGATTTTCAAAAAAATTTTTTGTTTGAAAGATCTCGGCACGGTTGACAATTTATAGAAGAATTTTTGTCTGTGCTTAGGGCTCATGTGGGCCTCATGTCGGTCCTAAGATCGGCCCTAACATAAAAAAATGTTTTTTGCAGAGCAAATTGAGGGAAACATTTTTGTCTATGGAAGTATGTATCCGAGGCCTCTACTTAAGGCCCTGGGTCAGAACTAAGGTCGGCCCTAGCCCAAAAAATAGTTTTTTGCTATGTTGTAGACAAAATTGAGGAGAACATTTTTCTCTATTTGGAGGTCAATTTTGTGCGTTCGGAGAATTTTTTCACACCGTTACTTCGGACGGGTTATTCAAAATTTCCCTACCGGCAATTTCCGATACAGTCTAATGTGAACGCAATATTTACTTAAATACGTTCCAGTCTTTTCGTAACATCAACTCTGTTTGCCGCATCTATTCTGATACGTACGGGTCCCTTCATAGTTTTTTTTTTTTTGTTTTCTTCTTGAGTTTCTTGATTTTTTTTTTTCTGTTTTTCCTTATTTTTTGTTTTGAAATTACGGATAAATTTACTCGTTTAAGTGCGGAAACGTTTGACATGTATGTGTCTAATATGGTTCATGTCAAAGTATCTACACTCATTTCATACTGTTTGTTACAATCGGATCGCTAAAGTTCGTGTATATAACATATGAGATCAAAAGTAGGTCTTTTCCATCTGTCAAAGTGACGTTTTAAACGTCAAACGAAAAAAAAATTTTAAATAGTCAGATAATCTTTTCTTTTTCCTCAATTCTGATGCTGAGTTCTATTCTTTGTTTGTGTTGGTAAATAACCTGCAAAACAATCTTAATACCCATCAGGGCGTCATATCATCGCCTTCGTCTCTCACAACCTCAATAAGCCTTTTTCATACCACAGCTGAGTATTATTTTTTGTTTTAATTTATTGTACGACTTTGTAAGAATCACATGTAAGTAGAAAAAAAGATTTTAAAAAAGTTTCGTTCGACCTTATTTTTTTGTAAATGAAGAAATTTCTATTTTGTTTATAGAATTGGAATAAATTATAAAAACAATTTCAGTTAGTCCCGATTGATTTTGCAATTTCCTCAAAGATAAATACAAATTTTGCTTTGTATTTCATTTTGTGTTTCTTGTTTTTTTTTTTTCTGTTATGTTTTTTTTTTTTTTCTCTTCTTTTTCTCGTTTTTTGCGTGTTTTTTCTTGTTTTTTCGTTTTTTTCTTGTATTTGTTTTTTTTTTGTTTTTTTAAAATGTTTTTTTATTTTCGATCTCTTCGAACTTGTTTTTTTTTCTGTTTATCCACCCCTCGTCTGCTCCAAATGTCAGAATTCTCAAATAAGTAAAAGTAGTCTGCTTCAAATGTCAAGTGTATAGAATGTTCTGCCATCTATTTTCGTTAAGAACTGTGCTATACAATTCCAAAGGTCTATTCAAAACTTGCACCTCTCCGACACCTTACTGCGAAAGAGTTGGTGCATAGCGGAAAAGTATTTAAATGCTTTTTCGACGTAGAAAGTGGAGCCATGAACGATATAATGACGAAAATATTAATTAGTAAATTGCAGTTTCCGCAAAGAAAGTGCTTCCATCTCTTGAAATAATTGATGTCGGCTACAATGTTAGCACAACGTACAAGTAAAAATAAAAATTAATATGATCAATAGACGCTTTCAATGGACTTCAATCCATCCGTTCAGTATGTGAAATATGTTAGCAAGCAATTTGCTATCTTGTGCCCGACCATATAAGTTCATCATCAAAAATTCCAAATATTCAGCGGGTTAAAAGGGTTCATAAATAAAAGTAAAAAAATTCGCTCTTACTTTTCCTCCTTTAACCCTCATTTAGTAATTATGAATTCACATTTTCTAAAGAAAACAAAACAAAAAGTTTAACTTGCAAAAATCTAAGCTCAGAGGTGAGGTGAGAATATGAATAAATATCACACCGAAATCGATATTTCGCCTGTAGCGCTACATTCTGCGAGTTTGAACCTACATTAGAGTGGTGGTTTGGTTAATCTAAACTCTACTATTCTGTACGAATATGGGAGAGGGATCAAAATGTGTACAGACCAGGGACTATTTTTGAGAAATGTTTGGGAAACTTGAAAAGTTTGAGGATGTATTCTTAGAAATTTTCAAGGAATTTCTCAGAAATCTTGAAAATATTTTTTAGAAATTCAGGTACAACAGTAAGTCCTCCAAAGCTCAGATTTCTTCCCACCTGTTTTCTCCACTGAATTGGATTTTAGGGGCTGTTCATAAATGACGTCACGCTTGCTATAAAATTCACAAAGTTCATAACTCCAAACTGGTCAGACAGAGTCCTATAAACAAAATTTGCTGTACTGCAGGAGTTATGACCTTTTTATGGACACTATTTTTTTTTAGCAAGCGTGACGTCATTTGTGAATGGGCCCTTAACGTTAACAATATGATGCATATATTTACTTGCAGGTTGTATATTATACCAACATGAAGCATGTTACTGAGCTCAGTCGTATATAATACAGCTACATGTTTATGCTTCCTGTATGTATAATATACATCTTGCAACTAAATATATGCCACAATGAAAACACTCAGTTACTGCAGAACAGTGTTCAGGTAATGTGAAGATTATTACGCTAAAATCCAAAAACGTTCAGTGCAGCGAAACTTCAGCGAGGCAATTGCTTTGAAAATAACCTCCTTACATGAAGAAAATTCCTCAATCGTTACTTTAAAAACACTGGTGATTGTATTTGTAGTCTGGATGTCCTAGAGGGGGAAGATTTCTGAATTGAGTTTAAAATGCAAAGATGGAAATGGGAGGTGAGTATATCGATTGAGTCTGTTGAGATCGAAAGTCGAATTCCAACTGTCAAAATGACTTTTCAAACGTCAAAGTCCTGACATTAGATGGCAACACATTCTATACTTTTGACATTTGAAGCAGACTAACTTATTTGAGAATTTTTACATTTGGAGCAGACTATCTTTTCGTTGAGAATGACCATTGCGCCTGGATTTTTATTCCTTTTATCATCAATTTTTTTTTATAACTGTTAACGAAACACAGATTTCTCGTCTGTTTTCTCAACTTCTCGCCTGTTTCATAATTTTGACGTTTGGAACGTCATTTTGACAGTTGGAATAGAGTGACTTTTGATACCAACAGACTCGATTCTTATATCTTCTATTATTTCATAAAAAAACTTAAGTTTAAATAAAAATTTCAAAAGTTTCAATCTAGATCTCGTTGGGTGGAGCCACCTAAATTTCGGTGCACCTGGCATGTCACTGATTGTACCAATAATTGAGCGATAGACTTTGGTTTGCCAAAGGCGCTGAAAAGCTCAATTCGGCACCTAATATGCAAATAAACTGTCGGTTTTGTGTGTACCAATATAGAGAAATCAAAAAAAAAAAAAACTGGGTTAGATTGAAATTTTAGATAAGTTCTTTTCCTTTATTTTCTTCTGTTCTCGAGAGTTGATCTGTTATGCCGGTTTTAGGTACTTCTTTGCGTATAATACATCGGATAACGAACGGAAACCTCAACGGAAAAGCGCTACACAATTTCTAAGGGAAAAAGTACTGGAATTGTGTTTACTCAAACTGAACGAATACATATTCACTTTCTCTATATGTAGCACTCATCTCATCTATCCTCACGATGAAAAAGAAAAATTCACCCTTTTTTCATGAGCCAACTAAAAAAAAGGTTTTTTTTATGTGCGGAACCATTCCGAAATATTGTTGAGGTTTTTATGTATTTTAGCATATTTGGCTTGTTTAAAAAAATTATTGTAGATTTTTCAAAACAATATTTCATAACGAGTTATGTATAGATTTCAGCATAGGTTTTCCAACTTCTATTTGTATAGGAATGTCTACTCGGTGAATAGAACTGGATATACATATTAATAAAGATGAATGAGGGTTTTTTTTGTTTATCGAATAAACTGGCCCTATATTCTTGCCCCATTTTTCACACAGCGAAAAGTTATATATTCACGAGTATGTCGTACATTAAATTTGCCTCAATTTTCATTTTTTCTGTAATATTTCTATGTAGCTTGTGTACGCGTTTTATTTATTAACACAAATTTGTTATTCTCATGAATGGTGTAGGAAAGGATTAAGGTGTCTCTAAATGTATTAAAAAACACACACACATACAAAACAGAACTCACAAATTTGTGTATTGAAAAATTGTAACGCTTATATAGCAGGTGTAATTCCTTCCAATTCAGAGGCATTAAGAATTAATTCAATTCCATTTGATTCGAGAATGTTGCCTTGCTATAAATAATAAAATCCATTTAGAAACACCATTCGATCATTAAGTTGTTACGCTT
Source organism: Pseudolycoriella hygida (assembly GCA_029228625.1). Classification (NCBI taxonomy): domain Eukaryota; kingdom Metazoa; phylum Arthropoda; class Insecta; order Diptera; family Sciaridae; genus Pseudolycoriella; species Pseudolycoriella hygida. The sequence continues at coordinate 105,287,614 of CM055406.1, forward strand.
GGAGTACATTATCCCGATTTAAAAAGAAAATGAAAATAGATTTCCTTTTACTGGAAATCCATCTTTCCGATTCAAACCTTTTACAAACGTATTGCAATCAAATAATTTATCGACGTATTTGTGGAATTCTCTTCAAATAGATTGTGCTGTTGGAGCTATAAAGTGAATTTTTTGGACTGTGTAGTCCAAGCATCATAGTACGCGCTGAGTGAGATAAAAGGTTCGCGACACTCTGCAAGAGTTCTGAATGTATTCGGAAATTGTATTGTAGTGAATCCGACGAAAACTGATCAAAATGCGACAATACATGACGTGATCTCTCTCTTTTCCTATCATATGGATCAAGTGGCGAAATAGTTATTTTCATGACAAGGGGAGGAAATAGAAAATTAACAATGTTGACAAGGCTTAACAAGGTTGACGTCTGTGGCCAAATCAGAGAAAATTGCAACGAGAGTAAAGTTTGTGGCACAAGCAGGGAAAGTAGCAACGAGAGTGAAGTTTGTGGCCAGAGCGTAGCGAGGACCGCAATTCACTCGAGTTGCAGTTGTCTCTGCGAGGGCCACAAACTTTACTCAAGAGTCAATTTTCTCTGCGAGGGCCACAGACTTCATCCGAGTTAAGAATTTTTTATTTTTACCCGAGTTATGAATTAAACTTTTCACATTTGTTAGGCAAAAATTCATATTTTCTCCCGAAAAAGATGCACTATTACAATTATTGTAGATAACCTAACACATTTAAGCATACAAAAGACAAATTTCACAGAATACATAGAAAGTAACTCAAAAACACATTCGATTGTGATGTTTTTTCAAACTCTTATATCTCGAGAAATATTTGCCAGATGAGCAAACGAACTACTTTAGAGTAATCCTGTGATCATGAACTATGTGCTGGCATTTTGTTTAGCTCGTATCCGTCGAGTCAGATCGGCCATGATACTTTATGTTAAGTATTTATTTTCTCACCTCCTTTCACCTCAAATTAGGTACGAAAATTTACATTTCATCCCGCTACAAACTACCCATGCAAAATTCAATTTTGCACCTCATTTGAGGTGAGAAAATATCAATTTTCGCCTAACAAATGTGAAAATATTTTTTTCGTAACTCAGTCGCACTAGTGCGAGAAATTAAATGACGAAATCGCTTCGTTACGAAAAACTTTGTCCGGTCCACGTTTCGTAAGATGGTATTTTATCGCACGTCTCTAGCGCTAACATGCTTTCATATGACACTAGTATCGAATAGTTATTTACGCAACAAGGGAGTAGGCCGAAAATTGTTGACCGTGTTGCGTATTTAGTTTTTCATGCTTGCTACCAGGGACGAAAGTTGAAAAATGTAATCCCAAGGTGCGAAAGCGAAAGCTTTCGCCCCGGCGACTACATTTTCTTTTCGTCCCTGCTAGCAAGCAAGAAAAATTACTTTTCATGCTTCGGGGCCAAAATTGAAGGAAATTTTATAAATTTTCTCTCGATTTTGGACCTCTGCATGAAAATATTTTTGTGTATCTGTTTTTGACGACTGACGACACAAATAACTAATTGCGGCGATATACTGACGCTATTATTGTGCATTTTGAGTCACAGCAGCGAATAATTCAAAACACACACATACACTAGTAGTAGTATTACAAGTAATGTAAGAACGAATATTAACGCACTAACGAGCTGCAGCACAGTCTTAATTATATAATTGCTCAGGAATTTGAGATAGAAATTTTTATTCTTCAGCAAAGTTGTTCACCATGAAATGAGGAACAACTTTGCTGAAGAATTTTTTTTTCTATCGATTATATTTTGGAAGTTACCGAATGTTGAAGTCGAACTTTCTGAAAAATGCAGTGTTCTGGTCAAAATTGCAGAACTCTTCCGGCTGATATAGAAATTTTTTGTCTTCAGCAAAGTTGTTCAGCATGATGTTCAGCTAATTACTAATACTGACGGCATTGATTTTCGTTACTTTCGTTACGTCGTCAGTATTAGTAATTAGCTATGAGATTGGAAATAATTTGCTAATTGTTTTTCTGAGTATGTAAATGTAATTTCGAAATTATCATTTCTGAAGAATTTTTTGTCTAATTTTATACGAAACTAGTAGGATTTTTAATCTGTGTTTTGATACAATTTAAAATAAATAAAAGCGAATTTTACTGTAGACTCGTTTATCATTCATGTTGAGTTTAGGGTCATTCCGGCGGGGTGATAAATAAGAACGGTTTGAACTGCGCGATCCACAAAAAAAGTTTTATTTGTGTTGCATGGAACAAAGCCCTAGAAACGTGTCCTGAGCATGTTTTCCTTACAAAGAAAATCTCGGTTTTTCGTCGTTTACTCAGTTGTTCAATTTTCCATTTTTGCACGAAATGACCCGTTATTTAATTGTATCGTATTCCGTGCCTGTTTATGTTTTTCCGTAAAGATGCGTAAATCTGAAGAAAAACATATTTATAAATTTCCACTCTGCGCGAACAATTTATTTTCGAGAATGATCCACATTCCGTTGAAAACAGTTTGCGGTAATTTCTATGTGACGTGCGGTAATTTCCATGTATTAGTTATATATCAAGTCTTCGCCTTGTTACTGTGAGACATATAAAAACGAATATTACATGTGTGAATCGCAGAAAAATTGTTATGAAGTAGAAACTAGATGAAAATTTTTATCTTGTTCATTCGTAATGGAGTAAAAAAAATCTTATATCTTAGTGTCAACCCAGCCGGGCAAAGTCCATTAATAAAAAGGAGTTATGTTAATATAGTGAATCGTCATACCCGTGAGTGATATGAATAAAATTTTGCAATAATTTTAATCACATCTGTACGTGTGTATATACTTCTGTATCCGAAAAAAGGCGCGAAATCAAAGAAATTTGAAAAATTTGATGCGTTTTCAAAAGTGCATCGTAAATGGAGTTAAAAAACTCGAAGTGTCAACCCACCAAAAGTGCATTTAAATAGGAGTTATGTTACTATTGTGAACTGTCCATGTCGATGTTACGTCATTATTGCAAAATTTTCATATGTGAAATCAAAATCGCAGTTAACTTCATTGTGAATAGAAAACGTACCAACTCCTGTTTTTCGGTAACGTGTGAAGTGAAGATCGAATTAAAATTTGTGAAATTAAACACATTAGCAAATCCTACGCCCACACTTAGTCGCTGTCGCTTAATTGCTAGAAAATTCAATGATTCGGAAGTCGAACGATAAGGCCGACAAAATGACTCCGCTACGATAATAAATTGTTGTAAAAGATGTGACAATGATATATTAGTGTTGTAGAAATGGTGTCTTAGTGTGGTACAAATGATGTAAAATTGATGTATTTTTGTAGTATTAGTGATGTATGTGTTATATTGCCGTTGTCTTGTTGTTGTGTTAGTGTTGCTTACCACAAAAGAATCACAACAATAAGATCAAAATTTATCACCATCACTTTTCATCACATTACAAAACTTTACTTAACCTGGAAAGCAGCAAAATAAAGTTTTGTAAGCATTTGGCGGAAGGCGATAATTTTTTTGTCCCACTGAAAAAACTTCACACAAGGCGACCCAAATAGTCAAAATGTTCAACGTGTTCTTCAAGTCTATCGCTATCACTTAAACAAGTTTTTAATTTACTAACGGCATCCTTCACACCCTCAAACTAGCGACTACCACGACGTTTGTAACCACTCCAATTTCGACCGGGGAGTAGGGGGAGGAGGGAGTATCGATCATGGTCCTTAGATGATGAATCAGCAATAAAAAAAATGTCCGTCCGTCCATCCGTCACCGAGATAACTTTTTTGAATAAAAGGGATTGAATTTGAGCGCTGTCGGCCCAAGGGCCAATGAGGTAGGACCGTTTGAGTGGTTTTTGGTTTTTTGTACATAGCTCGAGTAAATCTTTTCCGATTTTCATAATTTTGCTTGAAAGATCTGGGCATAGCCGACAATTTATGGAAGAAACTTTTTTGGATTTGAGTCCTTGGACTTACCTAGGGTACTAAGAAGGAGTCTATGCCAGGGCCATACATGTTTTTTGTACATAACTCGAGTAAATCTTTTCCAATTTTCAATTTTTTTTTCGATCGAAAGGTCTGGGGCTGTCTCCTATTTTATGGAAGAAAATTTTTTGATTAGAAACCCTTGGACTCAGTCAGAACCCTAACGCTGAGTTTCTACTAGGGCCCACCGTGCTAGCTTAGATAAGTTGGATAAATCCTAACCGATTTCAACCAAAAAGCAATTTAGACCCGGTGCCTGTGATTAGGGCTGAAGTGGACCTCAGGTCTGTCCTAAGGTCGGCAAAAATTTTTTTTTGCTGTGTTGCAGAGCAAATTGTGAGAAACATTTTTTTTTCTATGGAAGTATGTGTCCGAGGCATATCCTTATGGCCCTAGGTCGGTACTAAGGCCTGCCCTAGACAAAAAATGGTTTTTCACTATGTTGTAAATGGAGGGAAATATTTTTGTCTATGTAAGTATTTGTCCGAGGCCTCTACTGAGGACCCTAGGTCGGTCCTGAGGTCGGCCCTAGACAAAAAATGGCGTTTTGCTATGTTGTAGAAAAAATTGAGTTGAATATTTTTGTCTGTTTGGGGGTCAATTTTGTACTTTCGGAAGGCCTTTTTTACACCGTTTCTTCGGACGGGTTTTTCAATATTGCCCTCTCGGCAATTTCCAATCCAATTTAATGAGGACGTAATTTCATACACTTAAGAGTTAAGGCAATATTTACTCAAATATGTTCGAGTCTTTTCGTAACATCAACTCTATTTGCCACATCTATTCTGAAACGTACGGGTCCCTTGCATATGTTTTTATTTAAGGGTTGTTTCATCATACCCAGCCAAATTCCTAAAAAAATTTACTTTGCTGCTTCCAGGTAAAATAAAGTTTTGTAATGTGATAAAAAGTGATAAGTGATAAATTTTGATCGCAGTGGTAATTATGTGTTTTAAGGCACAACACTAACATAAGAGTAAGACATCCCTAATACCACACCAACACACATACTACACTAATACACAATTTTCACATCTTTTACGATATTTCATTATCATTTTGTAGAGTGTAGCCCAGATAACACGAATCACATTTTTCGATGTGATATTGTACATTGAATGTGTATCGAAAAGCGTATAGACCGTTACATCGTTTATTGTACATTTATTGTACATTTAACGTACATTTAATGGGGTGAATGGCAAAAAGTGTACACTAAATGTACACCTAATCTAGTGTAACGATTCACTACTTTTTTGTCGATTCTACGTTTTTGTTGATGAACATAAAATGCACATTTTTTGTGCAACAAGATTTTTTTAATTTTTCACTAGATGTTCACAATATAAGGTGCACATTTAGTGTACACTTTTTGCCATTCACCCCATTAAATGTACATTTATTGTACGCTAAATGTACAATATTCACAAAAGAAAAGATGTAACGGTCTATGTGCTTTTTGATACACATTTAATGTGCTGCATCAAACGTACATTTCGTGGGGTAAATTGTTATCTAGTAGTCGACAATAGTAGTTATCGATACTAGTGTCGTATGAAGGTATGAAGGTATTTTATCGCAAGAAATGGCATCGACATCGAGTGCGTTAAAGCACCATCAAACGAGGCGTGCATTGAACAAAGTTTTTCGTAACTAAGCGATTTTGTCATTTAATTTCTCGTACTAGTTATATGGAAATACTTTCTCGCACTGTTTCACAGACTGACCTACGAAATAGTAATTTTCCTACCTAGTTTTGTAACTAAGGTTTTTTCAGCATTAGTCCTAAATAGTGTTCGCACGAGCCAGAGGCGAGTGTGGACACTATTTAGGACGTGTGCTGAAAAAATCTAGTTACAAAACGAGGTAGGAACAACGTTTTCTGCAATTCAATGCCAAAATAGACGAAACCAAACAATAAAATTTCTATTTCTATCACAATTTCCTTTTCATTGCATTTTTAATGTCAATTAAAATTGAGTGCTGAAAAACTTTTCCGCACTCAAATTTGGATGCTGAAAAACTTTTCCGCACTCAAATTTGAGTGCTGAAAAACTTTTGCATACTCACTCAAATCTGAGTGCGGAAAAGTTGACCTTTTCCGCATTCAAAGCAGTATTGAAAACTGTCCTATTTCGGCATTGAATTGCAGAAAATTATTTTACATTTCAATTTGACGTACCTTTTCTTGAAGTTCTTAAAGCCAAGCTCAAAAGGATTTAGTAGACAAAGAGATGATAGTAAAACGTTATATATTATCATCTCTCTGGTAATGCAGGTGCTGAAGTCACCGCTTTCTTTCCCATTCATTATTCCTTTTTTTATGTAATAAAGTCACGTAATAAGTGTTTCATGCTGCGATTTTCCATGGATGGTAATAAGTCTTCCAATGTAAAAACAATTAATGTCCAACAATAATTTGAGTTAATTGAACCAATTGTGAGTTTAAAATGAAGTTATGTTGCTATTTCCGTGAGAACACGTTGTATTTCACTTAAACCATGTGGAAATCGTCAAATCCACACACATAAATTATTTTTTTCACTAAACGAACCTCGGTGCAAGGAAACTTGAACAAATGTGACATTTGCGACGGATGTGATAATATTTTAAAATGTAGGACATTATTACAGAGGTGGTCCCAGTGAGCGCATTTTATTCAATTTTTTTTATTGTTTGTGGAATAATAGCTAGAGCTTTTGTTTTTTTATTTGTTTATGAGTTTTAATATATTTACAAACAGATTTCGTTAACACATTGATGCCCCAAACGTATTTGTTTTTTCCAATTGCATTCATTGAAAAAAACATTTTATGCGTTCCGATTAGTCCCTCTTTGTAACTTGTGTAATTCTGCCGTGTCAATCATAAACACCGTATTTCAAAAAAATGTTTTTTGGTTTGTAATGTGATTGAGCCGGATTGAGTGGAACTGTCTACAATGTACGATCTCCTAAAATTGTATTTATAAATAATAAATAAATTCAATAAAAATTGCGATAAATACGTTATAGAGAATTTCGGTTATTTTCTTAAAAAAGCGGTAAGTCAAGTTTAGTTCAAACACCGAACTCACTCATTTCAAATATTGGCGTATGCCATAAAATTAAATAACGAAAAAATTAATTTGTTTTCTACGCTTTGGCAAAATAAAAAGTGTTTAGTAAAGAAACATAGACTAACAAAAGACTTAACTTCTCGAAAGTTTAATGAGAAAAAACAGCGACCGCTGCAATCGTTACGAATTTTTTCTTAGTTGAAATAAGTGCGTTCAAAGTATCTGTGTGATTTCTTTTACCATTTTCTCAGTTCAAAGAAACTATGATATACGGCGTTTATGGTTGACACGGCAGAATTGCGAATTGACACGTTTAGTGCGGCACCAGCTTCACTCAAAGTAATAGCAAATTTTGCGATGAAATGCATAAGTTCTCAAGTGATTCATAATTTAGTAGAGTGAAGTACGAATATACGGAGACGAATCTCATCAAAAAATCACAGAGATGCGTTGTTGCATCAAACGTATCAATTGTAAACGGGGATACAGAGCAGTCTTGTTCTACGTTCTTGCACTTTTCGCTTCCGTACTCAAAGGTTGGCCAACAAGAGGGCCATCACTTTGTTCTTTTGATTTATGAAACACATTTTTCGTGCGAGTTTTGTGAATTTTTGTGAATTTTTTAAAACTTTGTGAAACTTGGCATGAAAACACGTTTTCAACGTCTACTTTATTTTCGGGCATTAAAAAGTTCTGGATATAAGGTTGAGGAAATGTCTGGAAACCTGATTAAGACATATGCAAGGGACCCATACGCGTCAGAATAGATGTGGCAAACAGAAAATATGTTACGAAAAGACTCGAACGTTGCCTTAACTCTTAAAAATATACAATTACGTCCACATTAAATTGGACTGGAAATTACCGAAAGGGCTATATTGAAAAACCCGTCTAATGCAACTGCGCAAAAAATCTCTTAAAATAAGCCCAGAATTTAGAACCGACTTATATCACTTGGGAGAGGCATGTATAAAAATTATGCCAGTTTTTTCTTTACAACACTGCACAAAAATCTTATCATTGAAGGAATATTCACGAAAAACCATCAAATATCACGCAGGGTCGCCTAGCGTGAGTTTGGCCTACATTAAGGACACTACAGCCCGAATCTCTCAACATATTTTCACTAATTTTATTTTGGTGATTTTCTGATGTTCATATCTTTCATTCGAAACCTTGAAGAGCCATTTGCGTTCCTCCAACCTTCAAAAATCACGTTTTTGGCCACTTTTTCGACCGTAACTTGGAAAGTTTCAAACCAATTTTGCCTAAATTCAATCCCGTAATCAATTTTTTGATTACCTTTCAGGAAAAAAAAGGTTTTCGAAAATCGGATAAGATTTACCCGATTTATGCAGAAAAAACAAGTTGGGACCTAGTAGAGATTCAGTTTTAAGGCCCTGGCTAAGTCCAAAAGCTCAAAATTCTTCCACAAATTGTCACGAATGCCCAGACCTTTCAAACAAAAAAAAAAAGATTATGAAAATCGGAAAAGATTTACTTGAGTTATGTACAAAAGACCAAAAACCACTTAAGCGGCCCTAGCTCATTAGCCTTTAAGCTGACACTGCCCAGATTCAATCCCTCGTTTTTATTGCTGATTCGTCATCTAAGGACCATGATCCATGCTCCCCCCTACTCCCGGGTCGAAATTGGGGTGGTTACAAACGTTGTGGTAAACGCATGTATTTTATAAAAAGGGCAAAAATATGCCGTGGAAATTAAGGTGGTTTCTCATCAAAGCGTTTCGAACACGGTCGACGGAGTTGTCAGATCAGAGTAGAGGTGAGCGGGATACCCGAAATTCGAAAAAAAAGCCCGCCCGATCCCGACCCGAACCCGAACTACTTTTCACGGGTTTGGGTTTCGGGCTTTCGGGTCTAGAAAATTCCGGTCGGTCGGGTTTCGGGTTTTAAAATTTCCGTTTGGGCGGGTTTCGGGTGTACTTTTTATCGGGTTTACGATTCGGGTTCGATAATAAATTTTGAAAATGATGCACCCTAGAATATTCAAATCACATCGACTACAAAACAATGATATATTAGAGGTGAGCGGGTTGCCCGCCCGAAAAAAAAGAAAAAAAAGCCCGCCCGAACCCGACCCGACCCTAACCCGACCAGAACCCGAACTACGTTTCACGGGTTCGGGTTTAGAAAATCCCGGTCGGTCGGGCTTCGGGTTTTAATTTCGGATCGGGTTCGGTCCGGGTCGGGCCGAGCCGAGCCGCCAGCGTTCTCCGGGCGGTCGGGCTTCGGGTTTTAGTTTCGGATCGGGTTCGGTCCGGGCCGGGCTTCCAAAAAAGGTCGGCCCGCACACCTCTAGATCAGAGATGCACAAAATTTTGTTAACGAAATATTACTCGAATTATTTAAATATTCTCTTCTTTGTTTCGGAAACACCGGTTCTTTGGCTATGTTTGATTTGTAAGGTGGATTGAACAAGTACAGTAAATATAATAAATCCCAAAAAATCAGGATGATACAAAATGAACAATTAACGTGCTATACTTACTGCGAAAACGTTTCACCAACCCTGGGAAATCCATGTTTTTGGTCACTTTTTCGTCCATATCTCCGGAACCACTTGACCGATTTTATTCATCTTTAAACTTGAATCATGGGACATATGTACATTTCAGGGAAAACATAAGCTTCGCGGACCCGTACGAATCCCGTAGCAAGGATCCCGTTGCATGTATTCCCGTTGTATTAAATTACTGATTATGCGTATTCATCTCTATTGCGAATTGCCGAAATAACAATAAAAACCCGTACGAAGAAGCATTGTAGAAAATTTGTTTTGGGCCTGCCTCGGACCCATATTTGGGAATCCTCTAACCCATATTTCCATGCACAAAAATGTTCCACTCAATTTTCTATACAACATAGCAAAAAAAATTTTTGTGCTGGGGCCGACCTTTAGGTCCGGCAGAAGGCCCTAATTACAGGCCTCGGCCTCAAATTTTTTCTTGAGGACTGTGAGGCCTTCTATTACCTCTGAAATAGAAAAAAATCGGAAGGAATTTACTTGGTTTTCATAGTAAAAAGACATTTGCTCCTATCCATTGACCCTGCCTTAGTCCCATGGCCCAACCTCAAAAAAATTTTTTGCATAAATTGTTAGGCTTTCATAGACCTATCGAATTTATGAAAATCTGAAGAGATTCACTCGAGTTATGTACAAAAAATTCGAAGAGCCCTTGTAGAGACTCAGTTTTAGAGGCCTAACTAAGCCTAAGACTAAACAAATTTTGTACTAATGGTTAGTTAAAGTAACTAGAACTGGTACAATAATTATTAGAAATTGTAATTCGTATGGAATGAAATTAAATATGAGAAGAAAATTTTGGTTCACGGATGGGACCCGAACCCATAACCTTCCACTTTCCGGGCGGAATCTCTACCATTGAGCTACCGTGGACACTTTCTTCTCAAACCTAATTTTGAACCGTTCTCAGAACTCGACCTCACTTTTTCGATTACCTTTCAGGAAAAAAAAAGATTTTGAAAATCGGTCTAGCCTTACACGAGATAACTTGGCGACAGACGGACGTTCGGATGGACGGACAAACGGACGGACTTACAACGTTTTTTTGCATATTTCTTCTATTTATACCCTAAGACGAAAAACCCACCAACTCCCGGGTCGAAATTCGATGTGTTACAAACGTCGTGGTAAACGCATAAGACCAGTACTTCGTACGGATCTAAAAACTTTAGAGTGATCGGCTGTCATTTTCTTCGCTGATTCGTCATCTCTAGACGATATTATATGCATCCCCCTCACTCCCGCCTCGATCTACCCCATGACCTTGAACACTAAGTGAACACTAAGTGAATTGTAACTCCTGATGCTCAATACGTTGCGAAATTGTCATGCAAAATTATTCTTTTATTCTAATGTCAAATAAGAAAAGATTAACTTTACACTTATAACTTTCGCGACGTAATGTGAATCAGGGGTGAGTGGCTGTGCTGCCGCACTTAACATAAAATTGATTGACTTTGTAAAGTTTACATTTTGTTCATCTTTTAATTTTAAATTTCTTTTCATTTCCAATGTGAAACTGAAATATTTCTAAAAAGTTATATTCTTGTACAGGAATTCGAGAGACGTTTATTAACTTTTTCAAATCTTACAAATTATGTTACTTACGTCAATATAAGTTAATATGGCAGTGTGCACTCGAGAAATCTTAAATTTGTCAAACTCTTCTACAACCAAAAATTGTTAAAAGTTGCACAAACTCCTTAATTGAAAATAATAGAAAAAGAAAACTTTTCCTACGATTTGTTTACTTTCTTCTATATTATTTGCTGATTTTCTTTTCACATTTTTAGACAGTTTTTATTTATGCTTCCACGACTGAAATTCCACATAACACAATTTATAGACTTGCACTACCCAAAAAAAAAACCTTTCGGTAAATATTATAATTTCCGAAACGGCTGATGCTCTGTGTTTATACTTTTTATTGAATCTTCAGAACTGCATCGCTTTTAATGTATTTAAGCGTGACTTTATTTACGAAGATTTCCGACAGTTTATTTTGCTCTTTCTGTTTAAGGGTCCATTCATGTACAAACGCTCGAAAAGTCGATGTTTTGACTCCCACCCCTGTCGTAAACATTTGCACGCCTATAGGTACCACTCCCAAAGTATGCACGAAGTCGAAATTTTTGTAGATTTTGTTAACTTTTGTGTAAATCTTCTACTGACGACCGGAAAATTGGTGTATGCACTAGCAGACTGAGTTCGTAAAGCGGGAGTACGTTAGACTCATTGTAATTTTTTGAATTTCAATCAAAATTTTGAGGATGGAAGTGCCAAAAAAAATTTGGATATTCCTACTCATTTACTGGTACTGCCCTATGAAAAATAGTGCTGTAGGTATGCTACATACTGAAATTTTTAGCGATCAGGGATACCGAATAACGTTATGAAGAAAATTACAGTACCCTTCGTAATTCCTTTTTAGCAAACGAAGTGTCTTCATAAGATTTAACAAACTAAAGTGCTGATTTCGTTGGTTACGACTCATCAGTACACCTTGCCTACTAGACCATGTGTATATCAGCCCACTCGGTCACAGAATGATGACTTCTATGAACAGTGCACTTTCTTATATACACCATCTTAATCGAAACGAACGACTAGATGAGGTAGTGTTTTGAACGCTTTGAAGTACAAGAATTGTGAAGTACCGCAGTTGTTGAAGACAAATTTTCTTCAAGTGTAATAGTACGGAAAAACCTTTTGGCCCGTTATGAAGGACGCTATTATTTTTGCTATTGGCATTACGGTGCCACTCTTCACCCTTCCTATTTGTTCGTCCGACTGTGCACTACAATGATCTTGGAACACAGATCTTGCGATCCTTTATTCCCAACCCAATCATCATTTAAATCACGCAAACCTTTCAGTTGACTCCAAGAACCTGTCCAAAATACCAGGTCCAAGTTGGACAACATCTGATGGTTGCACGACGTAGCCTCCCAGCAGCCTTGGAGAACTGGGAGCATTCGCATATCACGTGAGTACCCGTTTCTTCTTCTGATCCGCACGCACATCTGGAAATTGCCAAAAAGCCCGCAGTGTCCAGTAATCGCTCCGACCACCCTCCTAATGCGACTCCTGCCCGTCTCTAGCAGACCTTTGGCCCATTCCAAATTAGGTTTCGGGAAGAAGCGCTTTGTATGAACGCCTCCTTCGTATCTATTCCAGTACTCCACATGCCTTTGGATCACCCAATCTCTCAGTGCTTTCAAACAGATTGATCGAGCAATCGGCAGATACAGTTCAGGGTCGTTCTCGAGAGCCATAGAACCCGCCTTGGCTAGCTCGTCCGCCCTCTCATTTCCTTCCACTCCCTAGTGTCCGGGTACCTAGATTAGAGTGATCTGAATATTCTGACCTATCGATTTCAAGAAATCCTTACACTCTTTCACCAGTTTGGAAGTGACAACTGGTGAAACCTTCGGCCCTCCGGCAGTGCTTTGCGAGCTCCTACGAGCACTGCGAAAACTTCTGCCTGAAAGATACTCGCAAAGACTCCCAGATGGAACTGATTTCCTTCCTCCAAGTTCAGGGCGTACACTCCAGCACCCGATCCTACAGATGTCTTCGATCCATCTGTAAATTCTACCTCGCAGTCACCGGCTAGGCCAGCCATCTCTCTTGCCTACTCGGAATCCTTACGCCGAATAGCCTTGTGAAGTAGATTCTTGGCGTCATTTCGTCTCTTGGCATGCCAAATATTGGGTCAGAGATCATTCTGATAATTTTCGCGTGTCCGCTTCGAAAATTAAGATCCCGTATACGGTTTTGCGCCAGCCTATCTGCGGCAGAAAATCTCTAGGTCCACCTCTAGCGGCGACAGAGCCAGTAGCGCTTCGATGGCAGCGGTTGCTGTTGTTTTCATAGCACCAGTAATGCTGCCTCTGAGTTTCACTTAGCAGCTTACGCGCACATTGAACCTCGAGCCCAGGCCACCATATCACCCAGCCGTGACTAATCATGGGCCTAATCACAGCCTCGTACAACCACAGAATGCCCTTCGACTTCAGGCCCCAGTTCCTCCCGAAAGAGTTTTTACAGAGCCAAAAAGCCGCTGGAGCCTTCTGCGCTTTATCTTTGACATGAGCAATCCAGTTAAGCTTGCTGTCAAGCGTCACTCCCAGGTATTTTATCTGTGAAGCAGCCTTGCGCATAGATTCCTTCAACATTCAGTTTCCAAATGAAAGAATCCGCCACCATACACCATAGTATTGGCGAGAGAATCCAACCCTGTGGACAGCCTTTAGCTAACCAGAGATTCATCTAATGGCAATACAGTACGCTACACTTCACTACACCTCGCTACACTTTACTTCAGTTTGCTACACTTCACTGCAGTTCACTACACATTATTCGCTACTACTTTATGTCCGTCCGTACATCTTTTATCCGTGATTGGAATTTGACAACACCGTACACTATATCGCTACTTTCCTATACCCATCTCAATGGTTTATTTGAATAACGTAATTCCAAGCCGAATTTTTTTTCGTTACACTAATAACGATATTTCATATTTACGTTCATGTCAATTTTGGACTCGAATCAAAACGTTTATAACGAAATTTTTCGGTTTTTGAATAACGTTGTTCTTGCAACGAAATCATTTAGTTGTAAAAATGACATTATAGCGATACCCCATCCTATTTCATTATAACATTAGCAAGTCTTTCGTGGAATTTTAAGAAAGGTCGACCAGAGTGGCGTACTCCTTAGCTTAAACCCCCACCCCATTTGTACATTTCCGTACGCTTTTCATGACCCCCCACCCCTGTACGCTTTTCATGACACCCCCACCCCTTTACTGCGTTCTCCTTAAAAAATGCATAACAAATTATCACGAAATCGAGTTTTTGTCTTTTATTTTCGCTATGGCAATTAAATGATTATTTACTCAAAAAGGCAGATAGGTTTTATTTCATAATTCGAATAGTATTTGTAAGCCGAGAAACTCATAGTCAGATTATATTTTGTATAGAGAGAGAGAGATAATCGCGTAAATTTTTTTTCATGCAGCCTACGCGTGACGAAAAGAAATAGTACATTACATCACAAGGAGCTAAAACGGTGTATTTAGACCCAGGTGGTGAAAAGGTCGAATCCGAGGGCGGAGCGCAGCGGAGCCCGAGGAAAGACCTTTTCAACACCGTGGTCTAAATCAGTACCGTTTTAGCTCCGAGTGATGTATACTATTTTTCGCGCAGACGGACAAAAAGCCAGATTCCGAACAAAACACTCAACAAGCTTTAATACAGAATTTGCATTTTCATCATAGGACACTGCGACAGTTTGTTCCTTATTCTTCATCCTATTTTTCATAACAGTTGTTTTCGATGTGAAAAATAATTGATACGATGACCGAAATTGTATCAAAAGTGAAGTGAATTCGGAAATAATTATGTGAGAACTTAGTTTCAGGTATTATTATTGCAATTGATGTGATGTTTTCATTCAGTTACGATATTTGATTGAAGTCAGTAAATTCAACTGGGCAAAAAAGACTTTTCGGTCCTGGGTCGAAAACGACAGGTGGCAAAAAAAAGTTATTGTTCAAAAGTGTACCGAACAAGCCTACTTTACGGTCTCAATATTATGAGGAAATCTGACGTTTTTTGTTCGTCTGCGCGAAAAATATAATCCTACGGGGCGAAAAGCTAATCCCCTTGCTTTTCGTCCCGTGGGATTATATTTTTTTTTCTTTTTTTCATTTATCTACCTTGAACAGTAATGTCGCATTTATCCGTCTAGGACGTTTTCATTTATCTCGATATATCTGTTCTCGGTAGATAAAATATTGTGTGCACCTCTTACTAAAATTGTTATTTTGACGCGTGGGCATGGCGGTTCGAGCCGAAATATATATTTTCGTCCCTAGTAGGCAGCATGTAATAATTATTACGCATCTGCGGAAAAGTTTATTTATCTTCGAGGAGGAAGCTTGCATGTTAAAATAGGCATCACTGACGTCACACCTACTTTGACAAATGAAACTTGATATTTCATCACAACTCACATATGAAAAGTTTTCAATACTTAATTTATTTTAGAAAATTGAGGTTGAAAGGAGGAATGAAAATCGTATTCTGTGTGTAATCGGCTTTAGAGGCATGTGAAAATTGTAGATTCTTAGAAGGCGTAGTTCAATATGTAATTCAAAAGAGGATGCGTTGCGTTGCTATCTATCAATTAATTCGTTATTTTTGTTCTACATTGGCGTTAAATTCGAATTTTCCATTAACGAATTCAAATTTTGTGCCAACTGGCCTTAAATAATTCAAACATAAATCCGCAACGGCAACGTTTCAATCTATAGCAAGCCTGAGATAGACTAGAGAAAGTGCCACATAGTTTCGGCATTTTAGTATATAGCTTGACATAAAGCTTTATAAAATATGATTTGAATGTTAAAAGCATTCAATTCAGAATCCAATATTTGGGATAAAATATAGAATTCTCTAAATTTCGGGAATTTTTTCATGAAATAGTTATTGTAGGCCCTAATTGCATCATCAATGGACATTTTTGATCAGATAGTTGCAGACGAAGCAATGATTATGATGTACGAGAGTTTAGTTCATTGATGAATGAATGAAAAGTGTATTATTATTCCTGTCAAATTCGACGTTGGTTAAAGTTTGTGGGTGTGAGTGGCGCACAAGAGTTTTGCTCATAGGACATCTGCATGTATAGAAAGGAATTTATATTGACTTACATACAACTTTTCAGCTTTTTGCCCATTGTGAATCTATAGATGAATTTTATAAACCAGTGCCCCTTCCCGAACATATTTTTATAGTTTTTTGCAATGACATAGAAGATATAGACTGGGTTTAAGCAAAAATGAAAATCACTCAGATCACACACCAACACATATGCGATTCACTCTAATTTGTTCTGCTGAAAATACGTAATACATCTAAATTTACGAACACTACCATACATTCGCATTTCATGTTTGCTTCAATTTGTGTTAGCTTTTTTGTTGAAGACTGCCACTCTGTACTTAATATGTCATTGGTTTTTTGTAATAGTCCATAGCGTAATTACCGCACAAAATTTAAATATTTATTCAAATGTGGAATCAGATTTTCTTACATCCACCTACTCTAGACCCGCGCGCCGCACGTCCGCACGGGTCTAACTTACTCAATATGACAAAATAATCCGCCACATCAGTATGAATGGGTGTATACAAATGGTAACAGTTTTTATGGGAATTTTTGACTCACACCCAGGGCTCAAAAATCAAAATCAAATCAAATTTGGTCAAATCAAATCAATTGTGATCATCCTACAGATTGATTTCATTTTGATTTTAATTTAGAAAATCAAATGAAATCAAATTTTGAGTTTCCAGAAATCAACAAAATGATTTCGCCAAATAATACTTCTTTTTTAGATAGCCGTGAAATATCGCCGAAGTCAAATCGCCAATAAAATCGCCAAAGTGTGAAGTATCGCCAAAAAATTGAATTATTTTTCTTTGGTGTTTTTTCTAGTTTCTTGCCGATACTTCACAATTTGGCGTTTTTTCTTGATGATACTTCACACGTTGGCGATTTTTTTGGCGCCTCAACGTTTTTTGCTGGACAGTTAAATCGCCAAAAAAAATCGTTAAAATGTGAAATATCGCCAAAATGAAATTATTTTTCTTTTGTGTTTTTTCTAGTTTCTTGGCGATACTTCACACTTTGGCGCTTTTTCTTGGCGATACTTAGTATTTTGGCGATTTTTCTTGGCGTTTCATCGTTTTTTTTTTCTGGCATGTTAAATCGCCAAGAAAAAACGTCAAAGTGATAAGTATCGCCAAGAAACTAGAAAAACATAAAAAAATATTTACATTTTTTGGCGATATTTCACACTTTAGCGATTCTTTTTGGCGATATTTTAAACTTTAGCGGTTTTTATTGGCGTTTCATAATTTTTTGATGGTAAGCTAAATCTCCAAGAAAAAAACGCCAAAGTGTGAAGTATCGCCAATATTTGAATGAAATATCTCCGACGACGAGAAGTGATCACATTTTCAAGTCAATGTAATTCTTCGTTTCTTAACGAAAGAAAGAACGAAGTAATGACCGAAAACGAAGGAAAGACGAAGAGTATAGAGAAAGTTCATTTTCACATTTGTTAGGCGAAAATTCCTATTTTCTTACCTCAAATAAGGGACGAAAATTGACGCTTTCATGAGTAGTTCGAAGCGGGATGAAAAGTATATTTTCGCCCCTCATTTGGGCCGCTGTGCTCTGGCCATAACCCTCACTCTCGTTGCAGTTTTTCTGCTTGTGCCACAAACTATACTCTCGTTGCAATTTTCTCTGCTTTGGCCACAGACATCAATCTTGTTAAGCAATTTCTATTTTCTCCCCTTGTCATGAAAGTAACTATTTCATCCCGCTACAAACTACACATGCAAAATTCAATTTTCGCACCTCATATGAGGTGAGAAAATATCAATTTTCGCCTAACAAATGTGAAAAAAAATGTCAGTCTGTCCGTCTCCACTTTTTTTTCGAAACGGCTCAACCGATCACCCTGAACTTTTTTTTCCCTAAAAGGTACATGACTCCCATGATTTCGCAAATATCTCGGCAAGTATAGCAAGGAAATGGTTCATTAGGTGTCATACGAAAGCATCTGATGTCATAAAACTGCGAACATTTTTTTTTGTGAATCGGATCAAGGGTCTAGGCACTGTGACCAATGGAATCGACGAAATTGAGTTTCTTGGCCATATACGAAAACAATTTTTCGTCTATATTTCCTTAACTATACAATGTGTAGATTTACTGTCAAAGACAAAGTCGTAGATAATGAAATTTTGAAGAACACTGAAACACAGTTTTGGGTTACAATGCCCCAATCCTGTTATGTGACCACTTCTATAATTGGAAGGATGAGCCATATCTGTTGAACTATAAGAGGTAGAATATTGCTTCCAAAGGCAAAGTTGTAGAGAATAAAATTTTGTAGAACACGTGTCTCAGGGTTTTGGGCAGAAATGCCACAAGCCTGGGATATGAAAAATCGTCAAAGTGTAAAGTATCGCCAAAAAGAATCATTAAAGTGTGAAATATCGCCAAAAAATGTAATTATTTTTTTATGTTTTTCTAGTATCTTGGCGATACTTATCACTTTGACGTTTTTTCTTGGTGATACTTCACACTTTGGCGATTCTTCTTGGAGATTCAACATGCCAGAAAAAAACGATGAAACGCCAAGAAAAATCGCCAAAATACTAAGTATCGCCAAGAAAAAGCGCCAAAAGATACTTCACACCTTGGCGTTTTTTCTTGGCGATGCTTCACACTTTGGCGGTTTTTCTTGGCGATGCTTCACACTTTGGCTTTTCATCATTTTTTGCTGGCGTGTCAAATCGCCAAGAAAAACCGACAAAGTGTGAAATATCACCAAGAAAAAACGCCAAAGTGTGAAGTATCGCCAAATATTTTTATTTGGCGATTTGACTTTGGCGATATTTCACGGCTATCTTTTTTAGTTCAAAAATGATATTTTGGGCTAATGCTGCAACGTAAACTGCGTATACAGAGGTCTTATTTGATGTGTATATTGTGTACTGCCTCGATGGCCCAACAAAGAAGATTTATTGTTTTTATTACTTTTGCCATTAGTAATTTAGAAAATACTTAACTGACGAAACAACGCCATTTACCGCTAACAAATCCTCTGGGCAAAACCGATTGAAGCTGCCATTGGAGTTCATTTAAACTTTTGACTTTTAGTTTATAGAATTTCAAATATGTTTCTTTTCCATTCGCGATAACTAGAGGTTTTGGTCGGACCAAAATTTCACTCGACAAGTACAGCTAAGTTCTCGTGAATAAATTAACCATTCGCGATAACTAGAGGTTTTGGTCGGACCAAAATCTCACTCGACAAGTACAGCTAAGTTCGCGCAAATAAATTAGCCATACGCGATAACTAGAGGTTTTGGTCGGACCAAAATCTCACTCGACAGGTACAGCTAAGTTCTCGTGAATAAATTAACCATACGCGATAACCAGAGGTTTTGGTCGGACCAAAATCTCACTCGACAGGTACAGCTAAGTTCTCGTGAATAAATTAACCATACGCGATAACTAGAGGTTTTGGTCGGACCAAAATCTCACTCGACAAGTACAGCTAAGTTCTCGTAAATAAATTAACCACACGCGGAAAGTGGATATTTTGGTCGGACCAAAATCTCACTCGACACGCACAGCTAAGTTCTTGTAAATAATGATGAACTAGGTGATGAACTAGAACAGATGAACGAATGAACTATAGCAAATGAACTGGAGAGAGAGAGAGCTTAGTTCATTTCCCTTATATGTCACACTGTTGCAACGCCGAGCTTTGGTCGCACTTCAGCGACATCTATTTGTTCTGTTTTTCTATAGAAATTAAAAGTTAGTCGTACTTTATAGGTAGTTTTCACAAATTACTTCAGCATTTTTTTGGTTTTTTAGACTCATCCCCCCACTTACCCTGTCGGCAATCATATGTTTTGCTATTCCAGGAATTTCTATTTCGAAAGTGGCGCCAGTTTAACTTTTTCTGTCGGCGCCGAATAAAAATGCTTTTGAATGAAGCGGCTGCGCAAGAAAAATATGAGTAGCCGATTTTTTGACTCGGCAGCTGCCGCAAAATGTCGAAAAATCACGGCACGGCGTACGGGTCTAATAGTGCTAGTCTATAATCTCGTAAGTGGAATTCTTGAAAGGTTTGAAAAATAGTTCACAAGTTTTGAGCTTCTTTTGAGTTACAAAGCAAAATTGTGAAACGTTGTAAGATTATTTTATTTGTTAAGGCTCAAAGCTGAAAGCTTACAACTCAAGAAAACTATTTCTCATGATACGTTATTATACGCTAGAGCGGCAGCCCCACACTCTTCTACTATACCTGCCGTGTTACACCCAAACAATGTTTCGCATTTGTGCCTTTTGAGAGCTTCAGAGCTTGAAAGCTCACCAAAGAACTTTGAAGCACAGATTTAGTGCGCTACGTCATTTTGTTTTAACATGCAGTGCTACTTGCTGCAGACTGATGGATGTAGAGCTTACAAACAACATTAGCTAAATAAACAAGAAACGTGCGAGTCGTACATATAATTGGAAACGTACAGAAAACAAATCTCCATTATTATTTTACCCATGCGTTTGTGTAATTGCTTGTGTGGAAAGGTTAATTAGCTTATCAATCGAAAAATAAAATGCGTTTCAATGAAAACGGAAAATCAATGAAAAGCAAATAATTTACCAATTTGTTTGTTCAAAAATTATTAATTTTTGGCCTGATTTCTTTACTACATGTTCTGGAAATATGGTGTTGATTCACTATGTAAAGCCACTTTTATTTACCAAACACGAACTTAATTACAACAACCAACAAGCTATATGTAGTTATTACGAACATCAAAACATCGAAAATAAAACCAAACAATATGATAAAATCTCTACAGCGGTCAACAAGCTTAAAAATGTATTTAGAGAGAATTTAGTTGGATTCGAAAAATGTAAATACAGCGGTCATTACATGATTTATAGTCTCATATATTCAATTGTTCATGTTGAAAGTGCAGCATGTTGATGTTTTTATTTTACAAGGAATGGAAAGGTAATTCGCTTAATTAGCTGTGAGTTGCAGTCCCCACACCCAAAAAAAAACGTCCACAAACCCAAAAAAACTCCATACAAAAACCTTTGGGACAAGACACGATGTATAGGCGAACTTTTGAGTTTTTTCCCCTCGCCCCCCTCCCCTCCAAATTATTTAAAAAAATTATTTAAAAAATTAAAAAACTACGTCGCAGCAGCTTTCAAACAAGCCCTCACTCATCAAAATCGGTTGAAAATTGGCTGAGATATCGAGGTTTGAAAATGACACTTTTGTATGGAGAAATAATTTTTCTACTGTTCTCATCATTATGGAAACTTTTTTTCTGATCTGTCGGTTTCTATGTTCTATCTATTAATCATTTTCAATCTCGAGAACTAGACAGCCGATCTTCTTGAAATTTTCAGGGAACGTCAGCCTCGGCCTCAAATGAAAAATTTCATATGCCGCTTTTCCGGGAAAATTCTGGAAAAGCCGTGGCATTTGGAAAAGTGGTCAATTTTGAGGGTTTCTTAGGTAATGCTCGGAGTTTTCGAATTTTAGCTCCGGAGTGACAATAGCTAGAGAGTTGATTTCTTCGGGATAGTTATAGAGTTTGGTCAGGAGAATTTTTTGGGATCTTAAGAAAATGGCTGCCAGCAGTCAAACCGGCGTCATCTTGAATATTCCCAAGCAATAAATTAGGTTTTTTTTGGTTTTCGAATTTTAGCTTCGGAATGACAATACTTAGAGAGTTTGTTTCTTGGGGAAAGTTATAGAGTTTCATGAGGAGAATTTTTTTGTATCTTAAGAAAATGTCATAGCGGCGCCATCTTAAATTTTCGTTTATGCTTTTTCGGTTTTCGAATTTTAGCTCCGGAATGACACTATCTAGAGATAGGGTTTCTTCTAGAAAGTTATAAAGTTTGGTCAGGAGCATTGTATGAAAATGGCTGCCAACTGTCAAAGTGACACCATCTTGGATTTTTTGCTAAATTCTGAATAAGAATACCTAGACAGTTAATTTCTTCAGGAAAGTTAAATGAGTCACTGAGAAGAATTGGTGACACGAAGTGTTCCCAAGGTAGCCGAATGTGACACGAAGGGCTCTGAAGGTATCCGATGGTGACACGAAGTGTTCCGAAGGCAGGCGAAGGTGACACAAAGTATTCCGAAAGTAGCCGAAGGTGATACGAAGTGTTCCGATGGCAGCCGAAGGTGTTGGAGAACAATTTTTTTGGAGAAAAACATTTTTGGAGAAAATTGTTTTTGAAAAAAATTTTTTTGGAGAAAATTTTTTTTGGGAAAAATT
>CM055406.1:105310628-105344386 GCA_029228625.1 Pseudolycoriella hygida
AAAAACTTTTTTTCTGAGAAAAATTTTTTCTGAGAATTTTTTTTTCAAAGAAAATTTTCTTTTCTGAAAAACTGAAAGTACGGAAAAATTACTTCGTCGTTGGGCATTTTTTTTAACACAACGTAATTTTATTTTGAAAACAGCGCTGTAATTTTTCAGGAAATTAAAACTTTGAACACAAGGTTCTATTCAAACAAACTTCTGCGTATTATCAGCGATAGCGTCACCTCAAGCGATATCATTAATTTCCGAAGCAGACTCACGGACTGCGTCACACTCTACCTTATAAGAGGTTTTTGTTGTGATATGGAATACCTACACCAATGGTACGTTTGATGCAATTTTCGATACCAACCGCTCTCTCTTGAACCTCATGCTTTGTTTCCTCATGCACATCATATAAATGATGTGAGACTCCCTGCCCCTTATGCGGTGCTGATACAAATGTGTAGTCGTCGACCCAGATTTTTATTTTGTCTACACAAATAATTTGTCCTCAATTTGTCCTATGCGTCCGACACAAAAAGAAATTTGTCCTACCTTGGGGTCTGAAGTATAGAGGTGTACTAAAACTCCAAAAAGTTTGTAATCGCTTTTTTTAAACGATAAAAATTTGAGCAAAATTGGTGATGCCATTAGTTTGTCCTAAATTCTTGACACTTTCAAATTAGTGTACTGACACTTCGATAGCGTAAAAGTGTGTTACTAGATTTCAAAGTGGTTTGTACTAAAAAGTTTAGTACAGTAAAAATTTGTCCTCAATTTGTCCTTTCAGAATATACATTCAAAATTTTCAAAACATTTCCTCAAACAAGACTATAAAGGATTATTTTCTTGGACTGGTACTAAAACCTCTGTTTAAATATGAAAATAGGAACGTTCAGACTCTTGTATTTTCTAATTAAAAAATATGTCCTCAACTTGTCCTTTGCGTATGTGAAATCAGAAAATTGCATAATGGCGTAGATAACTAGAAAATAGAGTGTACTAAAAAATAATAAAAGCTCTTCGAAAGCTCCCAAAGTAGAAAACCGCTAAAAAGAAATTTTACAAAATTTAATGGGCAGCAGAAATATGTCCTCATTTTGTCCTTACCTAACAATCGAAAGAAACAACAAAAACAAGTGTCGCCGATCGGATTTGAACCGGTGACCAAGCGAACTTTCTCATATATCTGATGAACAACACTTCCGTACTGTACACTGTAATCAACTATCACTGCAGAACCTACACGGAAAATCACCATTGCATGTTGGTCTACGCTCGGAAATTCTTCAGTACATGATGGCTATCTTTTACAAAATAATTCGTGAAGGAAAGCTATTAACAATTGTTAGATTTCCAGGATTTATAAAGATACCGAAAAGGTACGAAGTAATAATTTCAAGACAAGAAGTCTGCTTTATACCATTAGAAAGCTTACTGAGGATAGACATCAACGATCGATATAAGCAATGCTTTGACGAGAACAGGTCTTGAGTAACGAGCAGAAGGTGAAATTTATAACCCTTATCAAAGAACAATTTCGGAAGGAGGGAGGAATTTTCATCTAACGATCCAATAAAATAAATTACAACTTTTTTATCGAAAGGGTAATGTTTTTTCTAGAACTGTGCGCCGACTACGGGTAAAATTGACCTGGCGGCGCGGCGTTAGCAACCGTATGAAAGTATTAGGGTCCATCCATCAAGTATATACGCTATCAGGGGAAGAAGGCTCGACGGAAGCGATATTTTGTTGTCAAGCGAAGATGTGAACCTTTAAGCATTGTAACTAAATTTGGAGATGAGAGACCATTCACAAAGCATGCTGTGAAGAGGGAGAAGGTTCAACGAAAGCGTGCTGTTATACATTTTAATGTATGAATATATGACCAAAGACCCGTACGTATCAGAACAGATGTGGCAAACAGAACAGATGTGGCAGACATAATATATGTTGCAAAAATACGTATCTAAATAAAATGAGCAAACAATTCAATGTTTAATATTCGTTGTGAACTATAAGAATTTGAAATATCCACAGAAATTATTCAATGTAATTTCATAGGCCCTAAGTACGTCTTATGACATCTGAAAATCCTGAAACTACTTTCTGTAAAATGTAATTCTCACCAACTTTGCCTTTGGAAGCAACTTTCTAACTGCCGTGGTTCTAGAGATATTAGTCATCCTTCATAATTCTCGAAGCGGTCATATCGCAGGATTAAGACATTTTTCCCTAAAACCCTGAAACACGTGTTCTCTAAAATTTGATTCTTTACAACTTTGCCTTTGGAAACAACTTTCTAAATGCCATAATTCTAGACATATGAGTCATATCTCCCAATTCTAGAAGTCTACATATCCCAGGATTTGGCCATTTTTTCCCAAAACCCTGAAACCTCGTTCTCAAAATTGTTATTCTCTACAACTTTGCCTGTGGAAGCAACTTTCTAAATGCCATAGTTCTAGAGATATGAGTCATATCTACCAATTCTAGAAGTCGTCATATCCCAGGATTTGTCTATTTTTCCCCAAACCCTGAAACACGTGTTCTCTAAAGTTTTATTTTCTACAACTTTACCTTTGCAAGCCACTTTTTAGCTGCCATAATTTTAGAGATATGTGTAGTATCTCCCAATTCTAGAAGTGGTCATATCCCAGGATTGGACCATTTACTCCCAAAACACGTGTTCTCTAAAATTTTATTCTCTTCAACTTTGTCATTGTCAGTAAATCTCCATATTGTATAGTTGAGCAAATATAGACGACAACCATCTGCTGTCGTACATGGGCGAGAAACTCCATTTCGTCCATTCCATTGGTCCCAGTTTCCAGACCAACAAAACAAACAACCAACAAAAAATCTTCGCAGTTTTGTGAGATCAAATGCTTTCATTTGACACCAAAATGAACAATGTTTGTGCTGTACTTGCTAATTTGCAAAAAATTTTCACCGACCCTCGAAGATCCATGTTTGAACTCCTCTTCTTCGACCATACCTTCGCAACTACATAACCGATTTTGCTCATCTTTGAACTTGCATCATGGGACTCATGTACTTTTCAGGGAAAAAATGTTTAGGGTGATCGGTAGGGCCGTTCGGAAAAAAAAATGGAGACGGAAGACCGAATATTTTTTTGCTGATTCGTCATCTCTAGACGATAGTAAATGTATCACCCCAACTCACACCTCGATCTACCCCATGTTGCAATGAAATTGTTTATAATAAACGTATATGACCTTTGTACTTTGTACGGATCCAAGAATAGGGGTGCGATGATAAGGTCAAAACGTACTTTGTGAATGGCCATGGCCCTTTACTTGAGACTATTTAAAAAAAATGTAAATTTTCGTTAAATGTTTCGGTTCAAAAAGCCCAGAACGTTCGTCGGTCGATATAAAGAACCTTTTTCCCAAAGAGCTAGCTGTGTGAGACTCAGTTCTCTCTAACGATTTAAATGCATATTTTGAGCATCTAGAACTGTGAATGTCTGATAAAGTGAAGTAGTCTATTGCGTTTACCACGACGTTTGCAACCAGTCGAATTTCGACCCGGGAGTAGGGGGGTAGCACCGATTATGGTCCTTAGAAGACGAATCAGCAATAAAAAAAAGTCCGTCCGTCAACACGATAACTCGAGTAAAACTCAACCGATTTTCAAAAACATTTTTCTTCCCTGAAAGGTAATCAAAAAGTCTTCTTTAGGATTGAATCTGGGCACTGTTAGTCCAAGGGCCGCCGAGCTAGGGCCTTTTAAGTGGTTTTTGGTCTTTTGTTCATAACTCCGATTTTCATAATTTTTTTTGTTTGAAAGATCTGGGCATGGCCGACAATTTACGGAAGAAACTTTTTTGGACTTAGGGCACTAAAAACGAGTCTCTGCTAGGGCCCTACATTTTTTGTACATAACTCAAGTCTCTTCCGATTTTCAAAAAAATAAATTTTGAACTCAGCCAGGACCCTGAAACTAGGCCCAACGTGTTTTTGTTTGAATAAATCGGGCAAATCCTAACCGATTTTGTTGATTCTTTTTCTATTTGAGGGGTAACCGTGCACCGAATTATATTCATAAACAAATTTGGGCCTGTGCTAGGGGCTCAAGTAGGCCTCTGGTCGGTCCTAAGGTCGGCCCTAACCAAAAAAAAATTTTTTTTGCTATGTTGCAGAACAGATTGAGGGAAACACTTTTGTCTATGGAAGTATGTGTCAGAGGCATTTCCTTATGGCCTTTGGTCAGTCCTAAAGCAGGCCCTTAACAAAAAAGTTGTTTTTTGCTATGTAGTGGAGAAAATTGAGGTAAACATTTTTGTCTATTTGGAGATCAATTTTGTGCTTTTGGAAGGGTTCTTTTACATCGTTTCTTCGGACGGGTTTTTCAATATTGCCCTATCGGCGATTTCCAGTACAATTCAATGTCAACGTAAGGCAATATTTACTTAAATATGTTCGAGTATTTTCGTAACATCAACTCTGTTTACCACATCTATTCTGATACGTACGGGTCCCTTTATATGTTTTTATTTTCACTCACCCTTGCACGCCTATTTTCATTTTAGTGTATTAAATTTTATAATGTTACAGCCCTGATGATGTCTTTGAATTAAAGATGAAATATATTGGCAAATAATAATAATAAAAATTGTCTTTCTGAGCTATTCCGACAGAAAATTAATTTGAAAAAATCAGCTCATAAATATCGAAAATTAGTGTATTTTCATACAATGTACATCGCGAATGAAACCCAATTTCCAGTTTACAAAAGATATTCTTGGGATGAAATTCAGATTTTTGTTGAAAGATTGCACCCGGCCGGCGTTGTTCACCGGCACACAAATCTATTTCGTACGAGAATAAAACAAGGAAATCACACTTGTCGGCGATAATTTAAAAAGTTATACGTCGAATAACGTTGCACTTTTTCCCTAGTCACCATGCAATTCAACACTTTCACGTTGAACTATAGACGCTTTTCCCGTCAATGATTCTATTATTTACCACGAATAATGGAAAATTGTGTAACAAATTGCTCTGCAATTACCATGTAAATATAAAATTCAATTAAGTTATTTGATTATAGAAAAAGTGATTTGTAGCATTGAGATTTTGTTGCCAGCCTCTCAATTAACTTGAAATTCATCAACTACACAACTATTACACAATATCGATTGAAAATGTCATGCTTTTCAGAATTTATTGAAAATCACTTTTCAATTCACGTGATTTTCTGTTTTTTTTTTATCAGCATGAGTTCATTCAAGTATGTGTACGTGAGTGAGTGATTCCTTCCATTGAAAAAGTAGAAAAATATTATGCTGGAAATTGGTCCAGAAACGTTTAGTGTAGCGAGCGTATGAAAGCAGACTATTTATAAAAAATACTTTAATGTATTCTGACAAAAGAAACCAATAGCTCAAGTTCTTACGTTGACGCAGATTGAAAAATGAAAGACAAAGTCGAAAATCGAAATTCTGTACATTCAAATAGTCCCAAGTTTATTGCGTTTTTTCTTGTTGACTGCCTAGCTCTTATGCTTGGTATACTAACATACTGTTCTGTTGATGTAATGTTCTTTCACATGTGTTTCGTATTTTTATCCAATTACAAAGTTTTGTAATTTCCTCCCACAATTCATTCAATACTGACAAATTCACACTTTCCGTAGACTAGATACAAGTGGCAGAACTTTGTACAATACGTGAGTTTATTTCAGTGTTCGAAGGAACAAAAATACTAGCACAGACAACACATTTTTCTTTTGAAACGAATGTTTCGGCAGTTTTTTTCACTAAAGTAAAAGCATTTTTCAATTTAATTCGAACATTCCACAATTCTAAAATGGCAGGGTGGGTATGGTAGTGTTCGGGTGACACATCGATCTTTGGCATGACTAGGGAGCTTGAGACTAGCGAGCGATATATTCATTAATTTTATAGCCAATAAATTTAAGAAAAAATCCTTCATAGGTTTTCCCAACATTTTCTAAGGTTTTGCTAAGAATTAGTTGTTTAGATTTTAGTGAAATCACGATTTCTTACAACTTTTAGTACAATTACTTCCAATTATTTTTATAGGTTTATAGAATATCCGCATATTTCTCAGAATACCATCGAAAATTTCTGAAAATTTACATGAGTCTGAAGTTAGTTCGTAGTTTTCAAAATTTACTTTTTACTATGTAAATGTGAGAAAATTGTTGGAAAAAGTTTCCTTGGATTTATTACATTTATTAATGGAAAAATCAACTTTGGCAATTTTGGACTTACTTCATCTATTTAAATTTTCAAAGGACTTTCTCCATTTCTCTCCACTATACGAAGATTATCTTCGAAAGAGACTTCGCTACACAAATTTTGTCTTTAGTGATAATATTTGTACATGCAAATTGTGCAAACAGACTATTATTTTTACAATTGCACTCCGCCTCAACTGAGCTTATTGGTCGTAAGAGGGAGAAGGGAGTATGAGGGTTCTAACAAAAAAGTGTCACAATTGACTTTTTTTTTGCATGACAGGAGGGAGACGGGTCTAAAAACCCTGATTTTTGCGTTACTTTACGTAATTTCTGAACGGTTTATAGTTAATTCTTGCATTGCAAGTCACTTAGTTTCGCCTACTGTAGTCCTCCGCCATCCTTTTTGTGACATTTCGGGAGCGGAAAAGTTCCTTAGGGATTTCTTCAATGTGATTGATCCGTGTTAAACGAGTCTTCATAAAAAGTCCTATGCCTTTGACTTTTCGTGATTTGATGAGACGTAAGACCCATTCCCTTTTATAAAGGTGACTGACAGCACATACGATAGAGGAGGGTAATCTTAATCTTGTCGTTGTTACTGAAGCCAATCTTCATAGTCTGAGTATTTCCACTGCATTCAAAGATAATCGATCAATCACCTTTGAGTCCATTTCTATTTTTTCCACACAAGCCTTCACATCACACGCTTTAAATACATTGCATAGCTTCATGTCGGGGTCGGGGAATTTCGCACACTTGTTAGCGTGTGCGAAGTTCACCGCGCTAAAAGGAAATTTCACACAGTGCGAACTTCTCCCCTTGGAAGGAGTTTCGCACAGTATGACCGTTATGTTTGAGGTATGTAGAAGTGGTGTGCGAACTGTAGACTTGGTATGCGAACTGAAGATTTGGTGTGCGAACTATGGATTTGGTGTGCGAACTATAGATTTGGTGTGCGAACTTTGTATTTGTTGTGCGAACAATAGATTTGGTGTGCGAATTGTAGCTATGGTGTGCGAACTATGTATTTTTCTCTATTATTTCTTCAAAATAAATTCAAAACAGCTCTTTAACCGCTTTAATTCTTCCTTTTACAAAATTTTTGTGAAGAAATATTGAACCAAATACATAGTTCGCACATCAAGTTCACAGTTCGTACACCAAATCTTCAATTCGCACACCAAGTTCACAGTTCGCACACCAAATACATAGTTCGCACAAAAAATCTTCAGTTCTCTCACCAAGTCTACAGTTCGCGCACCAAATACATAGTTCATACACCAAGTTCACAGTTTGCACACCAAATACATAGTACACACACAAGTTCACAGTTCGCACACAAGTTCACAGTTCGCACACCAAATCATCAGTTCTCACACCAAGTCTACAGTTCGCGCACCAAATACATAGTTCGGACACCAAGGTCACAGTTGGCCCACCAAATACATTGTTCGCACACCAAATCTATAGTTCGAACACCAAATACATAGTTCGCACACCAAGTTCATAGTTCGCACACCAAATACATAGTTCGCACACCAAGTTCATGGTTCGTACATCAAATCCATAGTTCGCACACCAAGTTCATGGTTCGTACATCAAATCCATAGTTCGCACACCAAGTTCACAGTTCGCACATCAAATCTATAGTTCGCACACCAAATCTACAGTTCGAACATCACATATAATTAATTTTGTGCGAAAGTCACCGCCTACACTTCATTATACATAGCGTGCGAAATTACCTGTACTCTTGATGTCACCCCATCAGCATGTAGATGTGGGGGCATAAAGTTCAGGCCAGCAAGTTCATTAATGCATATAGAAAAAAGTAACGGACCTGAAATACACCCTTGGTCAACACTTTCTACCAGATTTTGTATTAACTCAACAACTACGGAGTTAAACGAAGGATCATATTTTAAACGTACAGTCCCAATTACATTATATTAAAGCTAACGGGCTCTATCCCTTCGTCTGCGGGTAGCTAGAATAGGGATCGCTGGATGCCTTCCCTGCACGGGGCTATGTCCCGCCCCCAGCTAGTAACCCACAAGGGGGATATTCCCCTTGACCTCCTCCCTTGTGGGCGCTTTGGCGTACAGGAATTACTGGTGAACATTTCAACAGCAAAATTTGGTAAGTGGAAATATTTGTAGTGATGCTAATTGAACACTAATATCTTGTGGGACTTCATGAGAAAAAGGACGTTGTGCTATGTCAGTTTCATAGAATCGATGTATGATAAACTTATTGACCTTATCTCAATCTTGGGAATTGAAAGCACAATAAATTAAAGAAAGGGGTTTCGACGACAGGTTTTAGGTGAAAATAGTCCATCCAATTTATTGATGAAAACGATTTTTTATCAATAATGTTCGAATAGAAAATGAAAATAGTTTAATTTGCTTGTTTTTTGCAAACACGAAAAAATTAGTTATTTGAATCACAAGCGATGAAAGTATAAAATTCAACACTGAGTGATAATTGCTGCCCGCGCCGGAGGAAATTGTAAATTTTCACTTCCTAAACACAAATTTGAACAGTAACTGAAACACTCATACACTTCTCATGTCGTATACGTCAATAACATTCGACTCTCTTTTGACAATCAGGACAAAAATTGGGTCCTCTTTAGAGTACCGAAAATATTTTCGGTTCTTTTAGACAACTGAGTTCTGTATTATTTCATTTTCGGCTCCCATTTGGGAAATCAAAAATCGAGCCCGAGCCGAACCGAAAAATAAAAATTTTCCGGGCCCGAACCGAACCCGATCTAGTGAAAGCTTTCAAACCCGACCCGAACCGAAAAAGCGAAACAGTTTCACCAACCTTCAAAAAACTAAGTTCCCACAACTTTTTCGATCGTATTTTCATAAGTCTTTGACCAATTTTGCCCATTTTCAATTCCACCTTTCCTTTTTTGTACCTTCCCGTGTAACAAATTTGAGAATTTACTTCTTCTCAATTCGACTGGTTAAAAACGTTGCGAAGACGCATATGCTACGTTAGTTCGTACGAGTCTACAAATCCTGTATTCTCCGGAGCAAGTATACCTCATTCGACGATTAGAAACGAGTTAAGTTTGCTTCATATTTTAAAAAAATTTATCAGAGTTTGTTAGAAAACAGAATCTGAACTAAATTTTTTGGAGTCGGGTCAGGTTTGGTTAGTTGAAGTCAACGAATCCGAACTCACCCGAAAAAAAGAAAACAAAATCCGACCCGATAGAACACGAAAACAATCAAGCCGAACCGACCCGACCCGTCAAGTTGATTCGAGTCCGGGTCGGGTCGAGTCCCGTTCGGGTCGTTTTTTTTCAAGTTTCGGCTGGCCTGCACACCTCTATGTTTGAGTGATGAAAAGTATATTTCAATATACCCAATACACAATAGATGTATACATTCGCTTGGCTTCGCCCTGCATACGTACGCATCTTGTGTGTATATGGGGTATATTGAAATATGCTATTTTCGTGCTAAGAGCAGTCTCCCAGAAGACATTTAAATTATTGTAAAATGTAAATTGACTGAAAAAATGCGCGCACAAGCAACTTGAGTTAATTATTATAAAAGATATGCAAATGATCGTAGGAATCATCAGATAAATATCAAAGAAAAGCAAACAAGAAAAAATTCCATTAAATATTAAAATAGCAATAAAATTTCACCAATGTATGCCGTGCAGCCATTTTTTATTGAATGTTATGGCATACTGATAAGTACTGTTCATAAAAAATATATATTTATAATAAAAAAAAGAGTCCTCAACCCCAGAAAAAAGAGATTGGCTTTCTGTCATCCCTTATATCCTGTTTCCTGATACTTGATGTAGGTAAAATAGGTGGAAGTTGAAGAAAATATTATACCATCCATCCAAAATGTAAACAAGACTAATATAATAAAAACAAAAAAAATACATTCCATAAACATCAAAATATCATTATTGCGCCTTTCTACGAATATTTTCATAAAAATTTAACGACATCAAACTCCATTTGTATTCAAAGCTGTAATAAGTCTCTTGGGCAAACATTGTTGTGTTGCTCTCTACTAAGAGGGGAAAAAATCTACAGAAATTGTTATTTTTTCTCGCTTTTTAGCTTTTCGCCCTTCGTTTCCATATCATAGAACTTCTTATTAAAATGCAGATAAGTTTCGTCATCATTTCCTCCTTGGTGTAATATTTTTTTTTCATCTCAAGCGTATATTTCACATAAAAGGCGTCAAGCAGTACACCGAGTTCAAAAAGGTGTAAGTTCAAATTTTTTGTACAAATTTATTCCTCCATATACCAATCGGGTTAAGCTTTTGGCAATGATTTCTCTATTTATTATTCAATGCGTCAATGGAATATAGAAATAAAATTTCCATGGCCATCCTAAGTATTATGTTTTTTTTTCTCAATAAAATTGCGTGAACATTTAAAAAATATGGGTGTATTTGGTGTTCCATAAGCTAAAGATTGGCGTGGGACTGGGACCAGTAAATTGTCGTCATTGCCATATTTTTATTTTCGTCGTTAAGAGCGAAAACAGCTTTCGCACACCATTTCAAAAGCTAAAACGAAGTAGATAATGGCATCGGTCAGGTTGTGGGTGGAAATAGCTGGAACTGGTCCTTTGGTCAAACTAGTCCGCGGAACTAGTCGAAAGTGCTTTGCCGTGTTGCGTATTAAGTTTTTCATGCTTGCTAACAGGGACGAAAGTTGAAAAATGTAAGCTCAAGGGGCGAAAGCGAAAGCTTTCGCCCCGTGGGATTACATTTTTCTTTTCGTCCCTACTAGCAAGCATGAAAAACCTATGACATAGACTCTCCCTTCCGTGGACTGATTTGACCTTTCATGACCTTTTCAACATAATTCCATTCACAGTCCAGACGATCTCTCCTGCTTCAGTTTCAAGTACACAACAGTTCCTTATAGAAAGCATTATACTGGACATATACGCACATTGGGACTATAAAGAACAATGAACATTGTGTGATTAGCCTTCTTATTAGATCCTTATTACGTTAAAACACATACATAAAGTGTATAGAGACTGTGGTTCAAGAGGGTAAAACCCCCTTGCGGGTTCTAAAGGGCAAATACCTTAGCGAATTATGGTGCAGAGCACCTAGCATAAACGAAAATCCAAGATGGCGCCGCTATGACAGCTGGCAGCCATTTTCCAATGATACCAAAAGATTCTCCTGATGAAACTCTATAACTTTCTGGAAGAAACAAACTCTCTAAGTATTGTCACTCCGAAGCTAAAATTCGAAAACCAAAAAAACCTAATTTATTGCTTGGGAAAATGCAAGATGGCGCCGGTTTGACTGCTGGTAGCCATATTCTAAAGATTCCAAAAAAAAATTTCCTGACCAAACTCTATAACTTTCCCGAAGAAACCAATTACCTAGCTATTGTCAGTCCGGAGCTAAAATTCGAAAACTCCGAGCATTACCTAAAAAAACCTCACAATTGACCACTTTTCCACATGCCACGGCTTTTCCAGAATTTTCCCGGAAAAGCGGCATATGAAATTTTTCATTTGGGGCCGAGACTGACGTTCCCTGAAAATTTCAGGAAGATCGGCTGTCTAGTTCTCGAGATAGAAAATTATTAATAGATAGAACGGATAGAACATAGATAGATAGATAGATAGAACATACCCAGATAACAATTGACCCCACGAAATATACATAAAGTGCCATCGGAAAATGTGCTGATCCCATTTAATGTGCTTGCAGCACATTTAATGTGTATTAAGAAGCGCCCTTACCGTTACATCTTTTCTTTGGAACGTGAAGTGCATTTAATGTACATTAAATGTGAATTACATGTACATCTAATGTACACTTAAAACGCTTTGAATACACAAATAATGTACCTTTAATGTACTTTTTAGTGTGAATTACTAGCACATTTCATGTACATATAATGTTATGTAAGAAAAGAAAGGAAAATTTGATTTAGTTTTCCGACTTTTCTATTTCGGTTTTTCTTATTCTGATGATCGGCTACGTCCTCCATCTACATTTTTTTATGCCAAGCTCTCATTTTATTAGAAAAATTTCTGCCATTTGCGGGGCTTGAACCCAAGACGCTCGGGATTATGAGTCGACTGCTTTACCAATTGCGCCACCGGATACTTATGTGTTGGTGTGTTAAATTTGTATAAAGTGTTAAATTAAAGAAAGTACATTAAATGTACTTTTTTTGTACAGAGAGAAAAAGTTTTGGAAGATACGCTAGTAAATGAAAATTAATCAAACTCCACAGAGTTTCATTCAAATTTATTTGATCGAACACACTGTAGCGGTTGTACATTTACAAAAAATTTTTATATCCCTGCATCACCTTGATGCTGCATTCAAATTATTGTATCATCTTCATTGTTTAATCGTTATTTTAAATTGATTTTATGCGAAACAATAAAAAATCTATTCCCCGTTAGCTTTTTTCTTTGAACACATTTTTCTTTTAAAATTCGATACTTTCTTTTAATTTTACCCAACCAAAAGCAGCCGTGATATCCATTCACGGACTAAAAATATACATTTTTGAAAAAATAGGATGAGCATTTTTCGAAGCACATAATCTAAAAATGTACTAATAATCTAGTGCAATAATTTCGGCCTTTAGTGGCACAAAAAATGTGCCTCTTATTTACATCGAAAATGTACTACATCACAAGCACATTTTTGGTACATTCAATGTGACAGGAATGGTGTACACCTTATCACGCACATAAAATGTGCGAAAAGTGTACTTGTGATCTAGTGCAATAATTTCGAGTTTTAATAACATAAAAAGTATGCCTTTTATTTACATCGAAAAATGTACTACATCACAAGCACATTTTTGGTACATTCAATGTGATAGGAATAGTGTACACCTTATCAGGCACATAAAATGTGCGAAAAGTGTACTTGTGATCTAGTGCAATAGTTTCGAGTTTTAATAGCACAAAAAATGAGGCTTTTATTTACATCGAAAAATGTACAACATCATAAGCACATTTTTGGTACATTCAATGTGATAGGAATAGTGAACACCTTATCACGCACATAAAATGTGCGAAAAATGTACTTGTGATTTCGAGTTTTAGTAGCACAAAAAATGTACTTTTATGTACTGTACATCGAAATATGTACCATTTTACAGGCACATTTTTTGTACATTTTATGTACATATTCTCAAGAACATTGAATTTCGCACATTTAATGTACATTCAGTCCAGGATAGAAACCGACAGATCAGAAAAAAAGTTTTCATAATGATGAGAATAATCGAATCCCATACAAAAATGTCATTTTCAAACCTCGATATCTCAGCCAATTTGCTCGTTGCAGACGTAGTTTTTTTAAAAATAATTTAGATAGGGAGGGGGGCGAGGGGAAAAAACTCAAAAGTTCGCCTATATATGGCTACTTGTCCCAAAGGTTTTCGTATGGCGTTTTTTGAGTTTGTGGGCTTCTTGGGGCAGACTCTGCCGGCAGAGCCACCAGCAAAGTAAGAAACAGACCCATATGAACGCAAGGCCGCCTGCAGGGCGTTGAATGAGCTCACAGCAGGCGCGCAGTTATAGGGGGAAGAGCCCCCTACATCAAAAAAGGTAATTCGAACCTTTATTTTCATTCGTCCAAATTTCTCTTTATCTGGATTTTAGTTCTTCCGGTTGTTTCCGGTTGGTCGTCTGTATAAAAGACGGGAGCCAAGGGATATTCATATTCGGAAAGATGATCTTAGAGGAAGCCGTCGGCACTGATAAGGGCACATTTACAGAATGGATGATAACCGGCTGAAACAGAGGATCTTTTCCGCAGAGGTTCCAGGTGTAAGGCCAAGGGATAGAGGTTTAAAGATTCAATTAAGGCAAATGCAGAAGTTGGGACCTCCATCAGACGATGAAACCATCTCTCAATTACAGAAAAAACTAAATAAAAGGAAGTCATTCTACCGGTACACTCTCACACCAATGGTTAATTTCCATACTTCCCAACTGTTCGAAATTTTTACACTTAAAGTACTCCACATTGTAATGCACCAACTTCCAATTGGTCGGCGCTATTTCTATCTAACAAAAATATTACGAAATAAATCGAATTTCGCAATAAAAAAAAGCTTTTGTTGTAAGCATAATAAAAGCCCTTCATTAATTTTTATGAAATGGGTTTGTTTTCAATTTTAAATTAATTTCGTATTCATGCAATCGGAAAAGCATTTACATAATTTTTAATAAATAATTTTGCGGAAAACATGTCAAAAAAAATTGATATGTCAAAGTTACCTCTGCTGATGTAATTAATAGTCGAGACTAGAGGTGTGCGGGTTGACGTTTTTTTGCAAATGGGACCCGAACCAAAGAAAATTCAAATCCGATCTAAAACGAGAATTTCAAACCAGACCCGAACCGAACCCGATACGAAATAAAAAATTCAAACTCGACTCGAACCGAACCCGAAACCCTAACCCGGATCCGAAATTTTTTAAAAAGATTTTATGTGAAATATTTTTTAAACTCAATTTGGAGAAAAAAATTGAGGGAATTAATTTTTTCAAGTCAGGTTTTGTTAGTTGAAGTCTTCAAGCCCGACCCGACCCGAAAAAAGAACGAAAATGAAAACCCGTCCTCATCCGACATATGTCTGTATATGTATGTGTCACAGTGCATTGGTATGCAGAGCCTTTTTTCGAGAAAATATTTTCTTGATTTTCTCAAAATTTTCTTGTTTTCCTTGATTTATTATTCGTGAAAATTGCGAAAATCTTGATAATATCAGGAAAATTTTGCAAAAATCGACAAAATGCATGCCAAGATGACGGAGCCTTACTGGCTATACTTCACACGAATAGGTCTTTTAGCCCTAAATTAGACGAAGAACTTGTTACAAAAAATAAGCTTCGCGGACCCGAACGAATCCCGTTGCAAGGATTCCCGTTGCATGTATTCCCGTTGTATTAAATTACTGATGATGCATATTCATCTCTATTGGAAATTGCCGAAATGGTAATATTGAAAAACCCGTACGAAGAAGTATAGTGTTATTCTATATTTGATATGTTGAACGTTATAATAAATTTATTACTCCAACATTTATTTTGATGTTTATTGTGCAAGTGATTAATACAGAATGAATTATCCCTACTTCACTCTACTCTGTCATAGGTAGTTACAGAGTGACAATCGTAGATGTGAGTAACAATTAACTATTGTTCGTGCCATCTATGTGATAATATTAACGCGGCAAATTCTAATTTATTTCAGGCACTACACTTGTAGAAAATTTGTTTTAGGCCTGCCTCGGACCCAGATTTGGGAATCCTCTGACCCATATTTCCATGCACAAAAATGTTCCACTCAATTTTCTCCACAACATAGCAAAAAAAATTTTTTGGGCTAGGGCCGACCTTTAGGACCGACCGAAAGCCTTAAAAAGGGGCCCATATTTCCATGGACAAAAATGTTCCACTCAATTTTCTCTACAACATAGCAAAAAAAATTGTTTTGGGCTAGGGACTACCTTTAGGACCGACCTAGGGCCTCAAGGAGAGGCCTTGAACCCATATTTCCATGGACAAAAATGTCACACTCAATTATCTCTACAACATTGCAAAAAAAAAATTGTTTGCTGGGGCTTGTAGTACCGACCTTTAGGTCCAGCAGAGGGCCCTAATTACAGGCCTCGGCCTCAAATTTTTTCTTGAGGACGGTTAGGCCTTCTATTACCTCTGAAATAGGAAAAGGATCAAAAAAATCGGAATGAATTTACTCGGTTTTTAAGTAAAAAGACATTTGGCCCTATTTGGCCCGACCTCAAAAAAAATTTTTTGCATAAATTGTTGGGGTTTCGTAGACTTATCGAATAAAAAAAGATTTATGAAGAGATTTACTCGAGCTTAGTACAAAAAATTCGTAGAGCCCTTGTAGAGACTCAGTTTTAGAGCCCTAACTAAGGCCAAGGACCCAAGCTAAAAAAATTTTCTTCCATAAATTGTTGGGCTTTCAAAGACCTGCCGATCAAAAAACATTTATTGAAATGGGATAAGATTTACTCGAGTTATGTAAGAAAGACCAAAAACCACTTAAGCGACCCTAGTTCGGCGGCCCTTGGCCCAAAAATGACCATCTGAGAACTCGACCTCACTTTTTCGATTACCTTTCTGAAAAAAAAAAGATTTTGAAAATCGCTCGAGCCTTACTCGAACGGACGGACGGACAGAGGGACAACGTTTTTTTGCATATTTCTTCTATTTACACCCCAAAACGAAAAACCCACCAACTACCGGGTCGAAATTCGATGTGTTACATACGTCATGGTAAACGCATAAGGTCTTCGTACGGGTCTAAAAATGCACTTTTCCCATTAATGAATTAAAAACCTAAATTTTTTAATTGTGATGTGACAATTTTTGAGGACTGGTTCATTGACTTCTTGAAGTATTTAACTTTAGCGCCGCAAGCGGACCTGGATAAAATTGAACATTGAGTAAAATTAGTCGTTCGTGAAAATTCAAGGTAAATAAAGAAACTTTTACGAAGGTTACACTTAAGTTCATAAAGTTAATTAATGAAAATGAATGAATGTGCTTCACCGCTGTCATAAAACTGAATCTGAAATAACTAAAGAACCATAAAGCATTTTCCTTTCCTCTTGAACTTTCTTAAACGACGATAAGTGCGACGCGACATTACACTCTTATAAATCCGCTTTAGGCTCTGTTTGTTCATTAAAATTCGTAATTGCAAAATTTAGAAGCCGAACCACTTGCGAAGAGTAAAAAAAATTTAACAAATTTCGAAAGAACAATAAAAAAAGTTTATCTACCGATAATAACTTTAATCAAAAAATAACACGTTTTTTAAACTTTCAAATTAAGACTTCATCATCACATAACTACAGTTTAAGAGTTTCATGTCGTTATTATATGAAAATTCGAAATGGAGGAAATATTGCTGGGCTAAATGGATTTGGATATGCGATTTAGGAGTAGGTTATGCAAGTAATTTACGGCAACTTTGAGTTCGCAAGAAAAATTAGTGAAAGTTAAAATATGTTAGCAATGTCGATAAAAAAAACTTGCGGTTTCCTTGTAGAATATGGGATAAAATTAAATTCTTCGGATGGGAGGAAAACCTCATAAACCAGTGAATGTTAGATGTTATATACATTCCTCTAAGTCTTTAATTGATTCGAAGAATTCGGGAAACAGAGTAGCAATGAAGAAATAAAGTAAAGTTAAAGGTGTCTCTCTTTCATTTTCTTGTTTCAATGTTTCCGAGGGTATTATGGGATTTCACACAGGCCCGTAGCCAGGGTCGGCTGCCAGGGGGGCTCGAGCCCCCCCCCCCCCCACCGAATTCATAAAATTATATGAAATTTTGAGAAAATTCTCTTTATTTCGCGCATTTCACATTAATACAGTCGCATTTTCGGTATAGGGTTTTCGTTAAACAGGGTCGCCGATAGAAGGTGTTTTGTGTTTGACCGGCACCCCCTCCCCCCCTAAATTATTTACCGTGCCTAGCACACAGAACTTTTGTTTATTTCCCAGCTTTTTAGGACGCACACACGCCTCTGCTTAGTCTTTGAAACAGAACCGACGTCAGAAATCGCGAGCGGAGCGAGCGAAAAATTTTTTTCACAAATTTTTTTAAAAATTCAGTATTATTCATGACGTTTCCATTTTTCCAAAATAATCTCATTACTTATTTTCACATGAAATTATCCTCTTCTTGGTTCGTTTAGCTCGCAAAATGTGAGTTAAATGTGCGAAGTTTCCCTCCACCTAAAATATATGCAGCAACGGATTTTTAAAAACAAGCTACTCTAAGTTTTGACAATAGAATTTGTCCTTCACTTCCCATATTTTCCTGAAATCGTTCACACTATTTATAAGAAAATTTCCTTAATTTTTGCCGCAGGTTTTTGCAGCAGCTAGTATACAGTACTGTTCTTATGCAAGAAAAATAAAAAGTTTAGTTTGAGTTGGTGGTGAATGTTATACTTAAAAGTTGCGCCGCAGGCAAAAATTTTTCAAAATATAATTGCAAATTTTGGTTTTCTGTGAAAGTATACAGTTCTGATTACCATTTTATAGCAAAAATTCTAACAGCTCAGTAAATGTTTCCGATAACACGCCACGCCACTGTCGTTAAGAGTGTCAAAAGTTTTTTCTTGCAATGTAGAACCGAAAATCTATTTCAATAACGAAATAGAAACATTGAATTGAGATTGGAAAAGAAAAGAATGATTGCGCCGCAGGCGAAAATTTCAAGTATTGAAAACGATCATGACGTCAAGGTTTATATTTTTCCGCCAAATTCGCAACATTTCAGTTTCGCCAGGGGGGCTCTGAAGACGCTCAGGGGGGGCTCTGAGGACGCTCAGGGGGGCTCTGAGGACGCTCAGGGGGGCTCTGAGGACGCTCAGGGGGGGCTGAGCCGCCCCTTGCCCCCCCCCCCTAGATACGGGCCTGATTTCACATGAATTATCTATGAAACGGAAGTCCTTTTTCTTAACTTTCAGCTTTTAGTTGACTGCAAATAGCTATTACTGTCTATTCAATACATAATATTGCATAGCATTTTCCTTCCTGAGGCTAAACACTAAATTTCAATTTTTATGTTGAGAACTTAGACTCGGTGTAAGCGTTAGAAATTGTGAAAATATTCATATTCGTATGTTCGAAAAAAACATATGCACGGGACCCGTACGTATTAGAATAGATGTGGCAAACAGAATTGATGTTACGAAAAGACTCGAACGTATTTACGTAAATATTGCCTTACGTCCACATTAAATTGTATTGGAAATTGCCGAAAGGGCAATATTGAAAAACCCGTCCGAAGAAACGTTGCAAAAAAGGCTTTTTATACAACATAGCAAAAAACCATTTTTTTGTCTAGGTCCGACCTAGGGTCCTCAGGAGAGACCTTGGACAAACACTTACAAAGGCAAATATATTTCCCTCCTACAACATAGTGAAAAACAATTTTTTTGTCTAGGGCAGACCTTAGGACCGACCTAGGGCCATAAGGAAATGCCGCGGGCACACACTTTCATAGACAAAAATGTTTCCCTTAATTTGCTCTGCAACATAGCAAAAAAACTTTGGTTAGGGCCGACCTTAGGACAGACCTGAGGCCCACTTCAGCCCTCAACACAGGCACCAGGTCCAAATTTGTTTTTGAATATAATTCGGTACTCGATTACCTCTCAAATAGAAAGAAAACCAACAAAATCAGTTAGCATTTATCCAACTTATGCAAACAAATACGTTGGGCCCTAGTAGAAACTCAGTTTTTGGGTTCTAACTGAGTCCAAGGGTTTCTATTCAAAAAATTCTCTTCCATAAAACGGGAGACAGTCCTAGACCTTTCGATAAAAAAAATTGAAAATAGGAAGAAATTTACTCGAGTTATGTTTCTGCACGGTAAATGCGTCATTACCTCGTCGCAAGCGACTCGGAAAACGCATTTACCGAGCATCAACATGTAAAATATTGTACGTGTACTTCGGCTCATGCAGCAAACTTCCTACGAGTCAAAACAATAATTTGGAAGCACATACGTTATGTACTATTTCGATTACCTTTGAAAACAAATATTTTGAAAATCGGTTGAGTTTTACTGAAGTTTATTGCGGTGACGGACGGACGGACGGACAATTTTTTTATTGTTGATTCGTCATCTAAGGACCATGATCAGTGCTCCCCCTACTCCCGGGTCGAAATTCCACTGGTTACAGACGTCCGTCGTGGTAAACGCAATAAA
Source organism: Pseudolycoriella hygida (assembly GCA_029228625.1). Lineage (NCBI taxonomy): Eukaryota > Metazoa > Arthropoda > Insecta > Diptera > Sciaridae > Pseudolycoriella > Pseudolycoriella hygida. The sequence continues at coordinate 105,330,607 of CM055406.1, forward strand.
CCCCTTTTCGAAGCACTGCGTTCTTCATACGGGTCTAAAAAGGTTTGTGAGTTCGTAGAGTCACTCGTGTATCTTCAGGCAACTCTGCTGTCTACAAGTATACAGCATTCCCACTACACGAGCGAGAATGACATCGCACTACTCTAGAAGGAAATATATGGAAACAAAACAAAGCGGAGTGACAATTCGCACTTAGTAGAAATATGCAGTGACGTTGGATGGAACACCGGGTGTCAAAAGTTTCTTTTTAATACCCCGGCTAACGGCACCGGATGGTAATAGTCTCTTTATAATACTGCGGCTTATGACACCGGATGCCAATAGTCTCTTTATAATACTGCGGCTATTCGCACCTGTTGCCATTAACTACAGTATTATAAAGTGACAGGTGTCAATATGGTATTTTGTAACACTGAGGCTAATGACACCGGGTTCCAATAGTCTCTACCTGTCAAATTTATAGACTACTAACCCCGAAAACCGAAAATCGTATTGGAAAACTATTCGGCAACAAGGGTGAATAGTACAGTTATAGACTATTCACCCATGATGGCAAATAGCATCTCTCAACACAAAAATCGTGAAATTTTCTTTTCAAAAAACGTACGTCAAGTCACAAAAACTCGCAGAATAATTTCTAAAAAAATCAACTTTAAATAGAAATAATATTCTTTTAACGCGAAAATATTTGATTCCTTCCTATTAACTGTGTTATTAATAGACGATTTTTTATAGTAAGAACTCAAAAGTTTACCCGAAATTGAATTATATTAATGTCAAGTATCACGAATCGCGTGCGAAAATAAAAAGACGACTACAGTATGTAATTAATGTTATGCATGACAGTAAAATGCGAATTGCGAGGGTTAATTTAAAAAGACTGAAGACCCATCTGAAGAGGGAATGTCCTATAACGAAAAGTACAATCGCAAGCAGGTAACAAAATTGTAGGAAGTTTTATACGAACAATTGATTTTCATTCTCCTGTACTACCAATTTGTGTCTACTTCAAGTATCTGTCGTCTGTATACCAACTCTACAGTCCGGTCTTTCCATGAAGCAGGATCTTCTTCGTTTAATCGAAAATTCTACAATATATTTTTGAGCTCAAGCCTACTTCGCTGCTTTGTTTATAAATTGTTCAACTTGCTCTCTGTAACAAAAGAAAGCTCTTTGGTTGATAGATATTTCTTTAGCGACTTCTTAGTTTAATGTGAGAATCTTCTAGCCACTCCTATCGACGCTTCAGCCGCATTTTTTCTTACTTGGAGAATTCCATCGGCAACCCATACATTGTCGCTACCATGTCATTTGGGGAACGAATATGTTTTGTCTCATGTTAACATAAATCACATTGAAAGAGTGAAAGGGATGAAATTCGTTACCCAGGTGACGGTACCGATGGAATCAGCTACTTATAACTCTGCCGTAATTTGCATAAGAAACTTAATGATGACATTTCAAGAGAGAATTTCATATATTTTCTCTCTCAAAATGACGTCACTAAGTTTCTTATGCAAATTACGATAGAACTCTGTAGATTATTCTATGCTACATTTTGATACTTCAGAAATATAGGAAATCGATATTTTACTCATTAAAATACGTCCAGTGGATCCGAAGATATGACCTTTAGAAAATCGTCATTTTCCATACAAATTGTGCTATTTTATAGAAGCCAAAGTTAATGGAAACGTGGGATACGTTAGTTAGTGGGTTAGTTAGTTCCAGAGACATTTGTATGAAAACCGACTCGATAACTTTTCTTGTCAAAGGAAATTTTTTTTGCCGCTTTTATTCGCCGAAAATTGTTTTTCGCCGGAATTTTTTTCGCCGTAAATTTTTTTTGCAGTACATTTTTTTCGCCGGAATTTTTTTCGCCGGAAATTTTTTTCACCGAAAATTTTTTTCGCCGGAATTTGTTCTTTCGGAAATTTTTTTCGGAAAAATTTTTTTCGCTGGAAATTTGTTTACGCAGGAAATTTTTTTTCGTCGGAAATTTTTTTCGCCGGAATTTTTTCGCCGGAAATTTTTTCCGCCATTTGTTTTCTTCCAAAACTATTGATATCACAACAAAAACCCTTTTTAAAGTGGACACGTGACGCAAGTCCTCGTCCCTTCTTCCAAAACAACTGATATCAATTTGGGTGACGCTTTCAGCTTCGGAACGCAAAAAAATCTTTTGAAATATTTTAACTTTTGATTAAAAAAATGCGTCACAAATGCGGGATTCTCCCAACGTAATAATTTTTCTGCGCTTTCAGATTTCGAATGCCAAAAGTTTGGCTACCCGTACACATCACGCAAAACTTAATTTTTTTTCGTGTCAAATCTGAAAGAACAGAAAAATTGTAACATTGTGACGCATTTTTTTAATCAAATGTGAAAATATTTTGTAAGAATTTTCTGCATTCCGAAGCTGTAAGCGTCACCCACATTGAGGGGCAAACCACTTGCGAAAATGTGATTCAACAATTCCACTTCCAATTAATTCCAATAATTATATTCAAGTTCCAAAATTTTCATTTTATTTCCAATTTATTTACAGAAATTCCATTTTGTTTCCAATAGTTCCATTTTGAATCCAAAATTTCCACTGAATCCCAAACTTCATTTTATTTCCAATATTTTAAATTTTTGTTTTTCACAAACTCCATTTTATTTTCACCTTATTTCCAATAATTCCACTTTGTTTCCAATAATTCCACTTTGTTTCCAATAATTCAACTTTGTTTCCAATAATTCCATTTTAAATCCAAAATTTCCACTCAGTTTCCATTTTATTCAATGTTTCTATTTCATTTCCAGAAATTCCATCAAATTTCCTATATGCCCATTTCTTTTCTAAATTTTATTTTATTTCCAATAATATCAAATTGTTTCCAATAATTCCATTTTAATTCCAATAATTCCATTTTATTTTCAATATTTCAACTTTGTTTCTAAATACTACAACAATTTCATTTGTGGTTTCCCCCTTGCTAGATGTTGAACTTCCCTGAACCTGAATCTGAAGATTACGCAGTAAATGGCATCGTTTTCTAAATTGAATGCAACATTGAATCTTGTTGAATCCTTATAGTCTTGAGGTTTGCATGCAAAGTACAGTGAAATAACTTTAAATTAAGTTTTCTTTTTCTCCAACAATGAAAGTTTTGCTCACTTCAGAGTATAAAAGCATTCTACACACTTCTATTATTGTTGAGTTGCTTGCTCCCTTGTAATTATAACACAGGTAATTCATTGTTGTACTTTCATTTGATGGATTAGAGGTGTTCAGTAATTTACCTGCTTCTTCGAAAGCGAATTTAAATGAAATTCAACAAATACCTTAATAACACACAAAAGAACTAAACAAATTTCAATATTCAACCCCTCTGAGCATATACTTTTCACCCCATTTTCTTACCCAAAAATTTATTTCAATAGAAATCATCTACAACAACATTATGCTATAACAGGTGAATATAACAATCGCATAATAAAGCAATTCTCCATTAATAATAAATGCAAAATCGTGTTTGAATTAAACAAAAGATTTGTGCTGTGATTAACAACAAGGAAATTTATATCCTCTACCATTCTCTCTAACTTTCTACAAATATATTACACCAACCATACTCCATACTCGCAACCATTCCATACATAGAATAACTTTAAAACACCCATAGTGAATATTAATTTAGTAACATAAATTTACACTGATAGGTGAATTATATAAAAGTTGATTGCGTGTTGCCATGTGCTGCTAACTGCCAACTGCTGAAATAGCGTTATTCAACTGCCTTGTGTATGTACTCCATATCTTAGTCATGAGAGCCGAAAAAAATCGTGAGCGGATTCAGTTGACTTGTCTCTGGTGAAAAAGTTTGGTTTTGTTAGAGATCCCTTTGTCTCATGAACAAGAACTTAAGAATTCGCTACTGTACTCTGCGATTGTGGTTCAACAATTGAAAAATAAAATTTCTACACCGGACTCAACAAATAAACAGTAAAAAAGTTACATCTTGAGAATTACATGCACGTTGTAAAATAACTCCCGTTATTCCAACTCAATCCACAAATAGCACGGCCATTTTCTCATGCGCAAGCATGAAGTAATTTTTTGTTCATCTCGGGAAATTGTCTATTGTCCTTCTTGTCAAAAAAATAACTATTGACGAACGAAAATTTGCATTCAATATTTATTTTCACACAAAGATGTCTACATTGACCGCAATTTGAATAGGAACTACTTTCTTCTGCGCAGGTGTTCGCCCAGAAGAAAAAAGTTCTTATTCAAATTGTGGTGAGTGTAATATTTTGTTTCGTTCTTGATCGCTAAGTGGGAATTTGTCTTTCATTTTCAGTGGATTTTTCCCTATACCCAATCGTGGGCGGTGGTTAACATATTGACTCAGAGACTAATTTCGAAAAATAATTTCACGCAATTCACGAAGAAAATCTGGAGCAAAGTTCGTGCAAGACTCTGCTTTGACTTTCACTCACTAGAGTTTTTCCCTCATGAGCGGAACGCTAAGTTCCAAACGCCAACAGCCCGCAGTCGCTTGAAATGGAATCTGTCATTTGTGTCAATACTTTTCCAAGGTATTACTTAGACTGTAGATGCAATACTTTGAAGCGGTTGGATAGCCAATGTTGGGGGTTTCCTTTATATGAAATGTTATATGACAGTTTGTTCACATACATTTTACATCACGATTTTCCCTAAGAGTTTTCTTCAATTCAGTTCGTTGTTGTTTCAGTTTGTTGCCACTCTCTCTGTCTGTCTGTCTGTCTCTCTCTCTCTCTCTATCTATATATCTCTCTCTATCTATCTTTCTATATATCTCACTCTATCTATCTATATATCTCTCTCTATCTATCTATATATCTCTCTCTATCTATCTATATATCTCTCTCTATCTATCTATATATCTCTCTTTGCCACAACTGTATTTTTTGTAAGTGACGCCCCATGTGTGGTAGAAATGTCTGGAGGTAATGTTGACTCCAGATGTTACAATGCTAGAGATCCTCTTGTCAGTCAGAAAATATTCTTCTTTCATCAATTTTGTGTTCATTCAGTCGCCGACTTGTTCGACCCTTGGCGATAAATACACACGGCTTTCATGACTGTCATTAACATGAATTCGAAAAGTTCCCATTCCTCCACAAGCCCCTCAACAGATAACATTAAATACCAAACACAAAATAAAAATGTTTTTATTTGTTAAGAAATAATAAAAATAACATTTTAACAGAACGATAAAATAATTTTTCAATAAAACAAGGAACGAGGAAAAAAGGAAAAAATATAATTTCGTTGACGTGCCAGTGAGAAATTAAATGTAACTCAACGTTCAAAAGCATCGTATGTTATGGATTTGTAATGAAAAGGTATCATCGGAAAAGCTTATCATCGAATAACACGAAAAGCGAATCATGAAACTCTAAGTGTTCAATAAAATTATTATATTCTTCTTCATCGTCATCATCATCCCTCAGCAATGTAAAATAAGAAGTCGTAGAAAAAAAATGCATTCAAATTAATTAATAAAATCTATTCAATAAATAATTCAATGTATAAAAATAACGAGTGCTTGGTGTTGTGATTGCCTCAAAATATTGTTGTTTATAGTTCATTGGCTTTTCATTCAAATTTATCGTTGTGCAAGTGGTCAATAGTGATTTATGATATTTAGTCGCTTTTGTACATGATTTTGGTGAAGTTGAATGTTGTCGATCTTGTTTTACTTCAAATGTAATGTCATCAGCAGATGAGGATATCATGGGGCTCACAGCACGGATTTTCTTGCTGCTTACCATTATGTCGGATTTCACAGCAGGTGTTAAAGATGGTAAGTAAATGTGATTACGTTTCCCCACACGAATTTTCCAAATTATAATCATATTTAAGTCAAATAATATGTTGAATGCTAATAATTATTTGCGGTGCGTGTGTTTGCACAATACGTCGCAAACATTTCTAGATCGTAAATAGATTTCAAGTTATCGCCGTATACAATAAGGTGTTTCTAAACAAGTCCCTTGAAATTGCTTCTTTATCGCATTTTTATAAATATAAAACCCATTTTTTTAAAGTTTAAGAAAAAAGTTCTTTGGTTCGAAAATACTTTCGCCGATTTAGGGTTTTCTTCTTCCATCGGATGCGAAACTGTCCCCAGGTCCATGATATGTAAAGGGTAAAAGACGAACGATGTTGACCTGGGAACCGTTGTCAAGTCCGACGATAAAATTAGCGTTTAAAATTGTACAGATTTCCCAATTAATTTCCATTGTCATACGTTTTTAAGTCGTGTATTTACAGTGAAGTAAAACAATTTTTACTTATATTATGAGTTCCAAGCGATTCTCATTCCAATTCGTGCCACATTCACATGATTGCAAATAATTGTGCCTATCAAAGGAATACATTGTCTGAATGTACGGAGTTCATTTGCTGGCGACAAGGTATGCAGAGTAATAATAAATTCACACCACTGTTGAATGACAGTTGGGTTATATAGGAGAGAATTACATGTATTTACTCTCCCATTTTACCGAACTGTCATTCAACATGCCTCTTCTATCTGGGGTAGTGATGTCAGGTTATTATTTCTCTGAAGATATGTCGCACTTTTCGTTTCATAGGTAAAAATTGTTTTGCGTGGAAAAAGAATTTCCTCCTAAGCGGCGAAAGTACAATCCCCGATATTTTTCAAAGCAAGAGATTTTTTAATTTTATTTTTTCAAAAAATCTGTTACTTTCGCATGACACACATTAGACATATTTAGAATTAGTATGAAGAAGGAACAATGTCTTACGAATGAAAAAGCACGTTAGTGCACAAGTTAATGTTTCCTCTGTTTTTTATTATTACTTTTTTTAATATCACTCCATTCCTAGCCTTGTGATAATTTTTTATCACAAATTTTCTAAGGTAAAACCAGGCAAATGACGCAGTACTCAAAGTGAGATTAAATTTGGGGTGGAAAAACGTTTTTTATTGATGTAGCATTTTACTCTTAGCAAACAGTTTTCCCATGTCCAAGCAATTTTTTGTTTAACGAAATTATCGAAAAGGTCAACCAAACATTAAAACGCACTCACAGAAATTGGAAATTCTATTGAAGTTCTGTTTTTCAATCAGTACTTGTTTGGGGTCGTCCACAAAGTAATGGCTACCTCTCTCAAAGTTTTACTTTAATCGAAATTACTTTTCAGAGGAATACAGGAGATACACATTTGTTATTACGACGCGTAAGCATTAAGATCTCATTGTCTCTTTTAGCTAAACAATTGAATAGAAAGAATAGAAATATCAACAAAAAATGACACATGCGAAATTTTTCTAATATGGTAACACCGAATTTCGTTGATAAATTTCGACTAATGAATGAAATTGGGGGTTACCTAATTCGAAAAATGTATCATTTGTCGCTTTCATATTGCTATGTAAAAAATCTACAATTAGTCGTTTCTATTCGTACAGGATGTAAGTGCTACTGTCAACTTTTAACAGCTGTCAAATTTGAATTTCGGCATCAAGTTTTGTAATAATGATTTAGATCCTAAAAAATTCTTTATATTAATGTCTGTGTCCGGTATCACTTTTAAAACTTCGAGCCAAAATTCGAATTTGACAGCTGTCAAAAGTTGATATTTGTACTTACATGCTTTATGAATGGAAACGACAAATTTTAATTGCAATTTACACATTTTTATTGAAGTTGTTCTATTTATCATGAATATTTGACAATGTACAATTAACTGTATCCAGCGTGCAAACTGTTGACACTGCACGCACAAAACGCTAGATCGAATATTGAAGCCTCGAAGATCCTTTTCCAATAACTCCTACCCAATTTTCATTTCTCCCACTCCATTTCCAAAGCTTGTTCTATATTAGGACATATCGCATCCAATTCTAAGGATAAACTTAAGTTTACTGGTCATTCTTTTCAGAGTGGCGGGCGGGGTAATAATAAAGAATTTTGTAAAGTGCCCAATATACTTCATTTGTTTATCCGACCTCCTTCGTCTTTCACAGCCCTCCTCTCTACCAGCAGAATAAATCAGAGTGAATTGTATGTGCGACGAGGGGTTATCCACTTCATTTTTTTGGTAGAGGTCGACGGAATTTTTGGAATTAAAATGTAATTTCTGGAATTATTGGAATTTTTGTAGTTTTTGGAATTTCTGAACTCCGGAATTTTGATGGAATTTTTGAAATTTCGATGGAATTTTTGGAATTTCGATGGAATTTTTGGAATTTCGATGGAATTCTTGGAATTTCCAAATATATATATTTCCAAATATCGTACTCCATTTCCAATGCTTGTTCTACATTCCGACAAATCGCATCCAATTCTCAGGAAAAACTTAAGTTTACTGGTCATTTTTTTCAGAGTGGCGGGTAATGATTAAGAATTTTGTAAAGTGCCCAATATACTTCATTTGTTTATCCGCCCTCCTTCGTCTTTCACAGCCCTACTCTCGCAGTTTCTAGTACTCTAAAACAAAGAAATGAAAAAAATGTACACCGAAATCTTCTACCCACCCAGGGGGTACCCTGTCATTTTATTTTTTTTTTTTTTTTGCTACAGGCTGATGGATTTTTTGGAATTAAAATGGAATTAGTGGAATTAAAAAGGAATTTTTGGAATTATTGGAATTTTAGTGGAATTTTTGGAATTTCGATGGAATTTTTGTAGTTTTTGAAATTTCCGGAATTTCTGAACTCCGGAATTTTAATGAAATTTTTGGAATTTCTGTGAAATTTTTGGAATTACTTTGGAATTTCTGTGGAATTTTTGGAATTTCTATGGAATTTCTTGAATTTTTGGAATTTCGCTGGAATTTTTGGAATTTCGATGGAATTCTTGGAATTTCGATGGAATTTTTGGAATTTTTGGAATTTCTTGGAGATTTTGGAATTTTTTATGGTATTGGAATTTTTAATCTTGTATTAGTGGATAACCCCTCGGTGGGCGATGTGTATTCTACACGTAAATTACGTTTCATTTTTTCTTCAGCTTATGGTTAAGTAAGTCCAGTCTATATCTATTATGTCATTCTAACAATTTCTTTTATTACCTTGGCCAATTTTAGCACTCAAAATCGCTAAAAATAGGTCTATAATATGTAGATTATAGTCGATTTCGATTTTCGATTATCCGCTCGACTATAATCAGCGCTATTGTGATTGACTACGACCATAATCAGCGCTATTACAGTCGAAAACGACCATAATCGACGAGATTATAGTCGAGTCGAATTATACAAATTGCACAAGGATGCATTTTTTGAAGGAAAAGGAAAAGAAATTTTGACTCAATAGTGATGAGTGTGATGCCATGTGCAATTAGTGAATGGTTTCGTGCAAAATTGACTTATTATAGACGCCGGTAATAAACTATCGAATAACACAATGGCTAAGTCACTCGATGATAGTCTCGGTAAGTGAATAGACCTCGGGCTCAAGCCCTCACATCATTCACTCCACCTCGACTATAATCACGCGATATAGAAAAATTATAAACTCTTTTTACCAGCCCTGGCAGCACCTTTTTTATAATAATAAATCCGTAAAGTTGAATTGGTAAAAGTATGCTCTTGCGTTCATTTATGCGATTAAAACTTTTTTTCCCAGTGCACGAATCAGTGCAAAGCAAAATGTACCGTAAAACTTCAATAAATTTTTTTTTAAATTTTGTCCATGCAATGTTTTTCGTCCAACTACCTTTTTAGATTTTATTTATTTTATGTTGCGTTGACCTTTGAGGGTCGTCTACGGTAAATAAACATAAATTACGGCTAATATCGTAATTTGCACCAGCCTGGATTAATACAAGAGCTCATAAATCTTATTAACAATCACCTGGAATTTATCATGTTAATTATGCATGAAAATAATGAAAATGATTTTTCGTGTACTCAGTTCAAGTTTTCCCAACTATTTTATGTGAACAAGAACAATTTAGAAAGCGAAATCAAGCAAAGAACCGAAATAATGGCTGGTTGTAGAGGGTAATTTACTAGACTTTGTTTTTTTTTTTTGTAAACTAATGGATTTGCGGATTAGTATTTTGAACGAAAATTAATGCTGGGATTAGCTGTTTGGAAGCTTTAACATTTCAGTTGCTGCAGTCGTGTTACAGTTGCACAATGAATAAGCACGACTTAGTGCTTAGTTATTTTGGAACGACTTTATGCAAATCTTTTCCACGCGCTTGAATTTTGTCGTTACATTTTAGTGATGTCAAACAGCAAAACATGTGAAAAAGACGTAATCAGGATCAGTAAAATTACGCTAAGAGCTTGTGAAGCTTTGTAGGTACAGGCTTATGTTTCAAAAAAAAAATTCTCTGACTTTCAACTTTCAATAAAAATATTTACAAGAATTCCAACATTCTTTCTTTAGAAAACCAAACAATAAATCATTCATGGGAAAGCAAGGAAATCCTATGTCAATAGGAAACATAATATTTACTTCAAAAAGAAAATACCTGAGGCTATCGGACTATGTGTTGCAAGTTCATTTGACCGGCCGGAATCGAATTTTTACACGTCTATAACGAAATATCTTTACTTTATTTTTGTTTCTATTCGCTTTCAGATGAAGAGGATATCATTGTTGTCGATTTTATTTTGAAGTTAATAGTCAGAAGATCGTTGATTTTTTGTGAGTACCACCGTTTCGCTCAGCTAGTACTTATCTTGGGCGCGCGGTAGCAATTAAGATTTTTTTTTCGTAGACGGCAGAACTATATATACAGCTAAGTTTTGACTTTTTTCCCTTGCGCCGAGCCCCCCCTAGACCTTGTTTTTCGGATTTTAAGTAAAATTTTGAATGAAATCGAGTAAAATCTCATTAAAATCGGTCCAGTGGATACGAAGATATGACCTTTAGAAAATCGTCATTTTCCATACAAATTGTGCTATTTCATAGTAGCCAAAGTTAATGGTGGGTGGGTTAGTTAGTTAGTTAGTTCCGGAACCATTTGTATGAAAACTGACTTTTTTGGCTCGCGCTCGAAAACGGCTCGATAACTTTTCCTGAAATTTTGCAGGGACCTTCGGGTGGGTATCCTACGCCATATGAGATTTTAAAAAAGAGGGGTACCAGCCTCGTTTGGGCACCAGGGCTCTTAGAAGACGCCATATAAAAAGCCCATATAAAAGAATGTTTTGTATGTGTGTGTGAGTGTATTCAAAATATGGGTCAAATATGAGCAAAATTTTTGGACTGTGTTAGGATGGAGATAGACGTTTGGTGTCAAAGGACAACTTGTTGGGTTAGGTGTGTGGTGTGTCAGGGTGACCAACAAAATGGCCGAAGATGGTATGGGACGGACTTAGGGGGAAAATGAATTTTTGGGATGTAGGTAGATGTTTGGTGTCAAAAGAAAAGCTGTTGGGTTGGCTGTGTATTGTGTCAGGGTGACCAACAAAATATGCGACGGTGCTATGGGACGAACTTAGGGGAAAAATTAATTTTTTTTTTAAATTGGAGATAGATGTTTCGTATCAAAGGAATTTTGCCGTTTTTTTTCGCCGGATATTGTTTTTGGTCGGAACTTTTTTTTCGCCGAAAATTTTCGTGTCGTGTTGTATAATAGTTAAGTATTGAGTTACATCAATAAACCTACTTGAAACGTAGTGGTGCATGTAAAAACTGTAGAATAAAGGTAAAATAAACGCGAGAAAGTTCATGGCCAAAGAATTAAAGAGAAGTGTGTCATACGCTGCATTAGTCAGTGTGCGTCGGACTTATACTTTTGTGTAAATTGTTTCCATTAGAAAACCTATTTTACCAAAACATCTAAAGATTCGTCAGTAGCACGTCTGTGTGCTGACAGACTTACAAAATTTCGTTTAAGACAATCAAAATATTGAAATATTTTAAAACATTTTTTTAGTTGTACAAATTTTAGAAAATTGCTCTGATCATTTTGAAATTTGTTCTTAAAATGAGTGCGTACGCTTTTGGCTTACCCCCTCTTTTGAACGCACGCTTTTACATGCTCAACCGCGTACGCACTATTTGAGTGGCCCTTTACTTGAGGCAACGATTTTGGATAACACATAATACGAAAATTACAAACATGGCATGATTGTTGTAAACAAAAAATTTTAGCTACAACAATGGTGTGTCCTGTTCGAGCACAAATATCTATGTGGTTTTTGTACTTTGTAAACAATGTAACTCTTTTTACTGTCATTATGTGCGCTACTTGAATTTCTGTTCAGTTTATTGACGATTTGCACTATGGACTAATGACATTAAATTCTATGTGTTTTTAAACTTCTTGGTAATGCCATTTTCCCCTCTGAATTCTATTATTATTTTGTCCCTTTTTGTTATGGCAATGTTTTTGTTGCAAATCAAAGATTTGACCAATGTAGTGCAACAAAAGTATAATGTTGGAAGCTGTTCATAAATAACGTCCATCAAAGGGGGGTTCAGCTTTAAATAAGATATTAAATTTTCTTTTTTCTTTTTTTTCATTTGTAAAGGGGGGATTGTAGACTTAGATGTAAATGCAATAATATGAAAAGTTACGGACGGGTAAAAATTTTTAGAAAAACGTGGACGTTGTTTCTGAACAGCCCCTTGTTCCTTAAACACATTGATTGTTTGTTTGTAATTATCGTATTGTTTGCTTCAAATATACTTGCTTTTTTTGGCCTCTATTGGCAGTTCTAACAAAAATAACTTAACACCTCAAGTAGATACGGAGGCGCAGGGAAGGGGGGGGGGGAGGTGGAGACTTTCGAAACAACATTTCATAAAACCACACAAATGATGTAAAATTGTTGTCAAAGTGATAGAAAAAAAATGTAGAATTGTTAGAAAAGTGATATCGCATACAAAAACCTCTTAAAAGGTAGAGTGTGACGCAGTCCGTAAGTCCGCTTCCAAAATTGATGATATCGCTTGAAGTGACGCTATCGCTGATAATACGCAAAAATTTGTTTGAGTGGAATTCTTTGTTCAAAGTTTTAATTTTCTGAAAAAATTACAGCGCTTTTTTTAAAACAAAATTACGTTATGTTAAAAAAATTGCGTCCCAAATGCCAGACCCAACGACAAAAAAAAATTTCTCCGTAAAAAATTTTTCCGAAAAAAAGAAGTGTTTTTCTCAAAAAATTTTTTCTCCGAAAAAAAATTTCCAGAATGAAGTTTTCTCCGAAAAAAATTTTTCTCTGAAAAAAAGATTCTTCGCACCAATCTCTATAACCAACTGTCTCGCTATTCTAATTCAAAAGATAGCAAAAAATACAAGATGGCGTCACTTTGACAGCTGGTCGCCATTTTCTTGGGGTCACAAAAAAATTCTACTCACCAATCTCTACAACTTTTCTGAAGAAACCAAAATGGCGCCGCTTTGACAGCTGGTAGACATTTTCGTAAGATCTCAAAAAAATTCTCCTGATCAAACTCGAAAGGGGCTGTCCCTAAATTACGTAACACATTTTTGGCAACTTACACCCCCTTCCCGTCGTTGTCACACACTGTAACAATCACTCGAACCCCCCCCCCCCTGTTACGTAACAAAACTAAGGAATTTATTTTTTAACAAAAACAAGCAAATGTTATGACGTTCAACGCGGTATCTTATGATTTGTCAAAACATATTACAGATGATCACAAAAAAGTTTCTCGTATGCGATTTTGAACAAATTTAGTTAAAAATATAAGTTTTTGGTTGTAAAAGTGTTTGTTACGTAACATTTCTACAAACCCCCCCCCCCCCCCCTAAAGCCCGTAACAATCTGTCTCACAAATTCTTG
>CM055406.1:105344713-105371094 GCA_029228625.1 Pseudolycoriella hygida
CTCTACAACGTTACGTAATTTATTATAAGGGATGAGTCAAAATGCACGCTTTATTTATTTTAAATTGTACCAATTTTATTCAAAAATCCGACCGGAACTCCGAGCATTACCTAAAAAACCCTCAAAATTGACCACTTTTCCACATGCCACGGCTTTTCCAGAATTTTCCCATAAAAGAGGCCTATGAAATTTTTCATTTAGGACCGAGCCTGACGCTCAGTGAAAATTTCAGGAAGATCGGCTGACTAGTTCTCGAGATCGTGATCCGTGAATAGATGATGATGATGATGATAATACACATACAGGGTAAGTTGAAGGATTTTTAAAGTTTGGAAAAACTTGTTTTGGTGCAATTTGTATGGAAATTCGTGAAATTTGAAATGCCATATCTCAGCCACTTTTCAGCCGATTTTGATGAGTCTGGGGTTATTTGAAAGATGCTGCGACGTACTTTTTTTAAAAATTAATTTTAGTGAGGAAGGGGTTAGAGGCGAAAATTTCAAAAGTTCGCCTATGTATGGGTTTGTGGACTTCTTTTTTGGGGTGAGGCGACTGCGTCACGCCCTCCGCTACCGCTGCGGGCATAATTAGGGAATGCAATTTCCCGGAATTTTTTGAATCCCGGGAAACGGGAAATACGGGAAATGAAAAAAATTTCCCGGGAAATTCAAATTTCGTTTTTAGCTATTGCTAATAAAAAGACCCACAATTTTTATTGATAAAATGATAAAATGTCAAAGGGCCTATGGGGGTTAGCATGGGAAAAGTGCTCTCGGGTTGATTCTATTACCTGATCTATTGATCTATTGATATTATTACCTTCCATTCGGCATAAGAAGAATCTTAGCACCAGCCTGCCTTCAAATAGCCTCCAAAACGGAATCCATAGTGTCAGGAATCAGCGTAAAGCGCAATTTTTTGAATAAAAGAAAACAAAAAATGAAATTCGATTTCCCGGGAAATAAAAATTCATTTCCCGGGAAACGGGATTGGTTCGTCCCGGGATTTCCCGAGAAAATTTTTCCCGGGTACAATCCCTACGCATAATTAAGGTATTGTTAGAGTTGTGTCGCTGTTGTATGAGTAATGTATAATCAAAATATGTTTATATAACTAATAAATATTGTAGTTACTTGTGCTTTTTCGTCGTACCCTGTTGTACAAATGAGTCTGTTGGGATCAAAGCTATTGCTATTGCGGCTTGATTTTACTTCCTTTTTTCATCAATTTTTCTTTGGAAACTGTTAAAGAAACAGAGATTCCTCGTCTGTTTTCTTGACTGCTTGTTTCATAACTTTGACGTTTAAAACGTCATCTTGACAGTTCAAATAGACCTAAATTCTCAATTCTAGGTTCTCATTTGATTGAACCCTGTAAACACGAAAATGAAGGAGAAAAGAAATTGAAGAAATAATTATGTTTAGAAATAGTTTAGAAATAGTGCTGTAATACTATTAATTACCGAGGTTGTGCTCGCTAGTCATTTTTTTAGCGACGCTAACGCTAACGCTAGTTTCAAATAATACTAGCGTCGCTAACTGATTCGCTAGTCTAAAAAAAACTAGCGCGCTAGTAGCGGCCGCTACTAGCGGTCGCTAATTTATCGCTAATAATCCAAAATCTGGAATAGAAAAAACACAAAATTTTTTTGAAAAACTGGCATTCGGTCGAAAATAGACTGATGACTTGTGATGAACAGCTCCATATTTTAGCGAATCCACTAGCGATTAGCGAAAAATATTCGCTAATCGGATTTTAGCGAGCGCTAATCGCTACTAGCAGGCAGTCTCGAATTTTAGCGTCGCTATTAGCGGCGCTAGTAGCGACGCTAGTGTCTAGCGACGCTAGCCCAACCATGTTAATTACTAAACTTGTTACAGAAACTACAATGACCAATGACACCTCATATGAGTAATAGAGTTAGATTTTATCAGTTCAGAGATCTCTTCCCAATCCCGTTCATCATGTAAAAATCGAAAGAGCCTTCGCGTGCCGACCAGGAGCTTGTCTAATATGATAGGTCCTACTTCAGCCACTCTCGAAGGGCGGACGACATAGTCGCCAAGTGTCCTGTGCCTCAGCTGTAGGGACTTGGGGTATTCGCATATAAGGTGAAAACCCGTTTCCTCTTGCAAGCCACAGGAGCACTCCGGTTCACCTAGAATCTTCACTTTCGTTAGGTGTTTGTTACGTCCGCAATGGGCGGTCATGTCTCCCAGGATCCTCCCGGCTTATGGGAACTAGTCAATCGTTTTAATTCCAATGATGATTTGATTAATGTGTGTACCACAGGCTCATCGTCAGGAGCTCTTTTATACATCTCTCGTTCGGAGTGGGGAGGAAGCACTTGGTGTGCACTCCTCCGTCATACGCCGTTCAGCTCTTACCGTGTTTCGCCTTCACCCAATCCTTTATCACTTTCGTATAAAGTGAGTTCGGGATAGGGATGTGTGATTCCGGTCCGAATGTGATAGCCGTCGAGCCGGTTCTAGCCAGCTCATCAGCTTTCTTATTGTTATCCAATGAGTAATAGAATTAGGGCGGCATAATATAAAAAAGAAATACATTTTCAATGCCAGTAATGCTAAGTGCCTCATACAACGCTTTTATACATCACTTTGCTAATAGTTTTACATCGTTTACCAATCACTTTTACACCATATTGAAAGTCTCTCGATGAGGAAGGTCCCATTTTCGAACCATGATGTACACTCAAAATTACACCCTCGTCTCGTTCACTTAGAACGGGTCTAAAAATCCACCCCCAATTAACGTTTGTGGAAGTATCAAAACATTTTCTCTAAAAATTTCAAAAATATCTGTCGCAGGTAACAAATCGTTGGTAGCTTCCTGTGATACTCGTTGAAAGCTTAAAGTTTAACTAATTGCTGAAAGGAACCTAGTCGCAAATACGAAATTGTTGCAGTGAATCCAAACTGAACATACGTGGTAACTCATATAAACGAATAACACAACTTTGTTAATATTTTATTACAATGCTGCACAAAGACATTCCTTCCATTTTTCCACCATAAAAAGAATAAAACTAATAACATTTCCTGTTTTGTAAGCAAAACTTGACCTATATTACTATGACAAAAAGATACACAAAAATATTGTCGTTCGCAGAAAAGCATTTCTGTATAGTAACAGCCGCTTTACTATGTTATAGTATCACTGCTGTTATATTGACGTCTGACTGGGATTTTATTTCTCTTTTCATATTTTCACTACACTAAAGGGAAAATATTTTTCGACTGGAATTTTAAGAAACAAAAATATAATTTTACGACGATATGGTTTTAGAGAAATATCTGGTTTGTGATGATATGATGTGAAAATCATGAAAATTGTCTATGTTTTTGAGTATGCGAAAACGATGCTATTTTATTGGGAAGTTCACATTCACGTTTCGTTTTTTTTTATTTTTTTTTCTAACTGTCGAAACTTGTTGAGATGACAACTCATGAATAATATAATTGGATAACAGTAAAGCTGTGCTAACTTTGCGGTATCTTACAACTCGACTTATGTAAATAAAGCTCAATTTACGATTGTGAATGCATGTGCAAGTCACAATACGATGTATGCGAACTCCAATGTTTGATAAAACGAAGTGGAGCGCAGCAAAAAAAGATTTTATGCGGGCGTGAGCCAGTGACTACTATGTGAACTTAAAATTTATCAGGGTGGTATTGATTATTTCTGAATCCACAGATCTGTTGATCCTCTGTTTTTCTTTTCGTTCATCATGTAAATCATTAAAACCTTCCGGTCCTCACCAAGAACCTGTCGAGGACAACAGAGACTTCAGAGGGTCGAATCACAAAGCCACCTAACGTCATACTCCTTAAAAGATGGAACTTCGCGCATTCACATATTATATGGATTCCTGTTTCCTCCTCTAAGCCGCATCTACATCTTGGATCGTCCAAAATAGTCATTTCGGTTTTCAACCCACAATGAACCGTAATAGCTCCCACTGTTCTCTTGATGCTATTGCGGTTCATTCTGATAAGCTCCTTGGCTCAATTCTCGTCGGGCGCCGGAAAGAAGAGTTTCGTATGCTCTCCCCCGTCGTACGCACGCCAATTCTTTGCGGACTCAACCCGCACCCAGTCTTACGCATCGTTTTCACACATGGTGTGTGCGATAAAGATGTGGGGTTCTGGGCCCTCGATCGCAGATGCTGAACCCTGCTTGGCCAGCTCGTCTGCTCTCTCATTATCGTCTACATCGGTGTGTCAGCGACCCAGGAAATCGTGATCTGATTTCTCAGTTCCAATCGGTGTAGGGTCCCTTTGAGCTCTCTAACCAGTTTTGACATAGTCACCAGTGATGCAAGCGCCTTAATTACCGACTCGCTATCTGAGCAGATGAAAGCTCTCCCACCTGTCATCTCTTGTAGGACCAACATCGTCACTTACCTCAATAACTTAGTGTAAGTTTGATAAGTTTCGGCAAATTTAATTTAACACAATAGGCTCATTCACAAAGTCGCGCCAGAGGGGAAAGGGGTATACCTACTCACGCAATAACATGTGACGGAGAGGAGATGTCTATAGAAGTTTTAGACATTCTGTTGGCTGTTTTTTAAACAAATTTTTTACTTTTTCTTTAAGTTTAATTTATTTTCTGGATCAAAAATCTTGTGGTTCTGTTAAGGGCTATCTAAAAATTAGATTAGAAGCAATCGGAAATTAATTTGCAACGTATTTCACATTTCTCCCTTTATTTCATTCCAAAAATAATTTGGAAGGTTTTACGTTGAATTATTCGGTCTATGAATAAAATAGTATAAAAGCTCACTAAAGTTCAGCAAAGCTCGTCAGACATTTTAACTTCAGTTTTTCACTAAACATGAAACATCGCCTTTTTATTGGGATATTATATTCGACCGATAAAATAATTCAACTTTACCGATAAAATATAATAAATGATCGATAACTTTTTACCGATACCTTCATTTCAGTCACTTCTCTTGGGAATTTTTCCTTTTACAAAATGTTATCAGGTGTTTTGGACACTACCCCAAATATTCGCGCTTTAATCATGCCTTGAATATACGTTTAAAAATTTATCGGTAAATAATTATCGGTCATTTATTATTTTTTATCGGTAAAGTTGACTTGTTTTATCGGTCGTTTATTACCATCCCTTTTTATTTAGCTTTTATTGCATTTTCGTACGAACATTCGTAACATTAATTCACTTCAGGATTTGCTGTTTATTAGACGCGTAAGGGTGTTAGTTGGAAAATTGATGACGGGATTCAATTTGGGCAAAATCAGTCGAATTTTACGTTAAATTTAGAATATTCGTCCAAAATTTGTGAAAATTAACGAAAATTATGATTTTTAGGAGTCGTTTCCCCCTCATTCGAAATTCTGTAAAACTGTAGCTGTCCACATAGTACGCGCTGCAAAAACTCCCGTTTTTCTACCCCTCTCCCCCCATCGTACACTTTTTGAAGACCACCACCCCCACGATTTTAAGAAATGTTTCTTTTCCTTACGTACACATTTTTAACAGAAACCCTCTCCCCCTTAATGCGTGGACACCCCCATGTGTCTCAACTTGATTTTAGATCAAAGGAGAGTAAAGGCTGTGACAGAGAACATGGTTTCTAAAAGAAATGCGAAAATTTGTATATATTTCCTCAACTGCAGCACGGAAGATGCTCGCAAGATTCTGAAATGAAGGGAATAGAAGGAAAAAATTTAGCCTGCTTTGGAGTTGATAGAGTGAACCAAATTTTAGCTACTCGGTCGCCGAAGGTTATCCGAAGATTACAGCAGCAAGTTAGAAGGGGGTAAGTGCAAAGTGTTCTTATAACAGAACATAACCAAAGACATGTACGTATCAGAATAGATGTGGCAAATATAATAAATCTTGCAGAAAGACTCGAACGTATCTTAATATAGTAATAAGCAAACAATGCAACGTTTTAAGTTCTTTTATAACTATAAGCAATTCAAAGATCCATAGAAATTACCAAAGGTAATGTCGAAGGCCCTACCGAGGCACATCTCAGACCATTCAAATCTAGAAATTGGGTCATTTTCACCCAAAACCCTGAGACACGTATTCGCTAAAATGTTATGCTCTACAGCTTTGCCTTTGGAAGCAACTTTCTACCTCTTACAGTTCTAGAGATATGGATCATCACTCCCGATTCTAGAAGTGGTCATATCCCAAGATTGGGGCATTTTTACCCAAAACATTGAGACACGCCTTCGCTAAAATTTTACTCTCAACAACTTTGCTTTTGGAAGCAACTTTCTACCTCCTATAGTTCTAGATCATCCTTCCCAATTCTAGAAGTGGTCATATCCCAGGATTGGAGTATTTGCACCCAGAACCCTGAGACACGTGTTCGCTAAAATTTTATTCTCTACAACTTTGCTTTTGGAAGCAACTTTCTAGTTCTTATAGTTATAGAGATATGTATCATCCCTCCCAATTCTAGAAGTGGTCATATCCCAGGATTGATGCATTTTTACTCAAAACCCTGGCACACGTGTGTGTACATGTATGTACACTAAAATTTCAATCTCTGCAACTTTACCTTTGGAAGCAACTTTCTATCTCTTATAGTTCTAGAGATATGGATCACCCGTCAAAATTCTAGAAGTGGTTATATCCCAGGATTGTGGCATTTTTACCCAAAATCGTGGGACACATGTTCGCTAAAATTTTTTTCTCTACAACTTTGCCTTTGACAGTGAATCTCCATATTGCATAAATAGTTAAGGAAATAAATACGAAAAATTGTTTTCGTATATGGCCAAGAAACTCAATTTCGCCGATTCGATTGGTCCCGGTGCCCCCACCCCTGACCCGATTCCCACAAAAATTTCCCACAAATCCTTTCGTTTTACACCAACATGAGCAATTTCCGTGCTATACCTCCTGAGATATTTGCGAAAAAACTTCACCGACCCTCGAAAAACCATGTTTTTGGTCACTTCCTCGACCATATCTGCGGAACCACTTGATCAATTTTGCTCATCTTCGAACTTGAATCATGGGAGGCATGTATCTTGTAATCGGTTGAGCCGCTTGGAAAAACGGACAGACGGACGGATATTTTTAGACCCGTACGAAATACGATGGTCTGATGCGTTTACTACCACGTTTCTTACATTGCGAATTCGAACCCGGGAGTAAGGGGGAAACTTTTTTTGTTTCCTCCAGATGACAAATCAGCGAAAAAAACAATGTCCGTCTGTCGGTCTATCTGTCCGTCAACACGATAACTTGAGTAAATCTTGACCGATTTTCAAAAACTTTTTTTTTCCTGAAAGTTAGTCAAAAAATATTTTATGGGATTGAATCTGGGCACTGTCGGTCCAAGGGCCGCCGAGCTAGGGCCGTTTAAGTGGTTTTTGGCCTTTTGCACATAACTCGAGTAAATCTTTTCTGATTTTCATAATTTTTTTTTTGTTTAAAAGATCTCGGCATGGCCGACAATTTATGGAAGAAAGTTTTTGTAATTTGAGTCCTTGGACTTAGCTAGGCCACTAAAAACGAGTCTCTGCTAGAGCTCTATGTGTTTAGACCCGTACGAAGTACGTAGGTCTGATGCGTTTACTACCACGTTTGTTACATTGCGAATTCGAACCCGGGAGTAAGGGGGAAACTTTTTTTGTTGCCTCCAGATGACAAATCAGCGAAAAAAACAATGTCCGGTCGGTCTGTCGGTCTGTCGTCAACACGATAACTTGAGTAAATCTTGACCGATTTTCAAAAACTTTTTTTTTCCTGAAAGGTAGTTGAAAAATATTTTATGGGATTGAATCTGGACACTGTCGGCCCAAGGGCCGCCGAGCTAGGGCCGTTTAAGTGGTTTTTGGTCTTTTGCACATAACTCGAGTAAATCTTTTCTGATTTTCATAAATTCTCTTTTGTTTGAAAGACCTGGGCATGGCCGACAATTTGTGGAAGAAACATTTTTCGATTTGAGTCTTCGGACTTAGCTAGGGCACCAAAAAAGAGTATTTGTTAGGGCCCTACGTGTTTTTTGTACATAACTCGAGTAAATCTCTTCCGATTTTCAAAAACTTTTTTTTGTTTGAAAGCTCTCCGCACGACCGACAATTTATAGAAGAATTTTTGCCTGTGCTTAGGGCTCAAGTGGGCCTCATGTCGGTCCTAAGGTCGGCCCTAACATAAAAAAATGTTTTTTGCTATGTTGCAAAGCAAATTGAGGGAAACATTTTTGTCTATGGAAGTATGTATCCGAGGCCTCTATTTAAGGTCCTAGGTCAGTACTAAGGTCGGCCCTAGCCCAAAAAATAGTTTTTTGCTATGTTGTAGACAAAATTGAGGAGAACATTTTTCTTTACTTGGAGGTCAATTTTGTGCGTTCGGAGAATGCTTTTACACCGTTACTTCGGACGGGTTTTTCGAAGTTGCCCTAGGGGCAATTTCCAATACAGTCTAATGTGAACGCAATATTTACTTAAATACGTTCCAGTCTTTTCGTAACATCAACTCTGTTTGCCGCATCTATTCTGATACGTACGGGTCCCTTCTATGTTTTTTATTGTTGATTCGTCATATTTAGACGATAATAAATGCATCCCCCAACTGCCACCTCGATCTACCCCATGTTACATTAAAATTGTAGTAAACGTCCTAACCTTCGTACTTCGTACGGGTCCAATAAATTTTGTATGCCAATATTTCTCTGTGCGGTTCGTCCGATTTTTTTCCTATTTTTGTACGATTCTGTGCATTCTGTGCAACAATATTCTGAAGACCGACCACTTTTAATCTCTTGTAAAAGCTTGTAGCTCTTTGTAACTTTTATAGATGATTTTCCCCTCAGAGTCATAAAAGCTTTGAAGAGTTTTAAAGTTTAGAAGTTTGAAAGAGTTTTAGCGAATTATAAAGGCTACAAAAGTCTTAGGCAAGTATTTTTCCCCTATGATTTTTTTCACTATTAACGACGATATAGTTGTAACGCTATTCGATCGATATTATAGTTTTCAATATAAATATTTTCTTGTATTTTTTGTGTTAACGTAAAATGAAACATAGCCGAATCCGATTGCATGTTTAACATTTTCTAGTCTAGATTGGAATCTTTTTCGATTTGTTTCTTCAGCAATCGAAACTTCTTGTACACTTTTAGAATGGTGGTGTTTTATTAAAAATCGATTGCCTTTCCAAAAAAGAAAAAATAACACGGCGCCAAACTTGCAATGAATTTCGTGATGATATTAATGATACGATAGGTGAATGATGTAGTTCGTTACATTATGAAATCGAGTTTGTAAATGTGGCATAAATAATGTAAAGCAATTCTATAAATGTATACATCGTACTGTACAAGAATCAGGCACGAAAGACCGAACAATGAAATTCCAAAATTACATCAAGATAGGCTGACGTGCTTCCCAGGTTTTGACATGCAATGAGATTTTTATTTTAATTTCATGTAGTGGAATATAGCTCTATGCATGAGATGAATTTTTTACAGCTAATCCAATGAAATTAAGTTATTTATTGTTTAACGAGTTCAACACCAAAGTCACTAAAAATACATTTCGTTCGTTGTTCCACTAGCGAAAAGGACTCATTGCTTAAGTGCTGCGTGCTTACACCAGCAAACTTTCGATACTCAATTAGTTTGATGTTGCTCTATCGAAAAATGAATCTACCTAGAGTGATTTATTGTTATAGTTCAAGGTTGTGGTGATAACAACTTGTGACTTTTGAAGAACGCTTTACAATAACTTTGAATTCGTGATGGATGAGCTCTATGTATTACGATTTCTATCAATAGTATTTGGACCCGTACAGCGTATAAACGTAGTGATAATAACGCGAATTTCACACACGGTTGAGTGAAGAGATGTCGAATCTATAAAAAAGGTGTTCTTTCAGCAGAAGTTTATGTTACGGCTAATATTCCTAGCCGCACTTTTCACTAAGCATAAGTCAGGAACATTTAGTAAACTTAAAATCGTGAATTTTGAAAAATTAGGAAAAGAAAAAATCCGGAAAATCAAAAATATTAGAAAATAGTTGGCGATATGAATATGAACCTTGAGTGAGAAGCAGACCCCTAGCGACGTTTGGAACGTTAAGCCGCCTGAAGGGTGTAAAGTAGTACGCCACAAGCATGAATTAGCTCGCAGAAAGCGCGGGGCGTCCCCAACATATCATTTCTACCACTTCCACTTCTTTTCCCGAATTAATGTTAGGTAGATGCTATAAACCGGCGCCGGCCAGCGAATAGTCAGAAGATATGAAAATGGCTATTCGCCGGCGCCAGCGAATAGTCAGAAGATATGATATTGGCTATTCGCCGGCGCCGGCGAATAGTCAGAAGATATGATAATGGCTATTCGCCGGCGCTGGCGAATAGTCAGAAGATATGAAACTGGCTATTCGCCGGCGCCATGGAATAGCAACCACACATGGAAATGTTGTCTGGCCTGAACTCGTATATTTCATGATTAGTGCTATTAGTCATTTTCATATATTTTGTCACTAATTCCGTTATTCACCTAAGTTTCGTGACATTTCGTAAAAGGAATAATTCCTAAGTCTTCTTGACGTTTCCTTAAAGCTCAAGTTCACTAGTTTTCTTAGCGACCTAGTTTTTGGAACAATTCGTGAAAGGACAAATTCGCTAGGTTTCCGTGAATATTTCCTCAAAGCGCAAAGTCCCTGTTTTTGTTACCCGCCTAGGTTTCGAGGCATTTCGTAAAAGGAAAAATTCCTAGGTCTTCGTGAGGTTTCCTAAGAGCGCAGGTTCACTAGTTTCGGACCCAGTTTTCGGGACAATTCGTAAAAGGACGAATTCCCTAGGTTTCCTTAAAGCGCAAAGTCCCTAGTTTCGTTACCCACCAAGGTTTTGTGGCATTTCGTAAAAGAAAAAATACCTAGGTCTTCGTGACGTTTGAATGAATGAATGAATGAATAATGCTTTTATTGTCTACTATTTCCTAGCCGACATTACATGGTAAAAGAATAGCTATGTCAGCAGACATAGCCCTCATTAAAAACCATAAAATACATTCCTTAAAGCGATAGTTTATTAGTTTCTTTAGCGACGTAGTTTTCGGGACAATGCGTAAAAGGACAAGCTCCCTAGATTTCCATCATGTTTCCTTAAAGCGCAAAGTCCCTAGTTTTGTCACCCACCTAGGTTTCCTGAATTTTGTGAAGTTCGCCGGCGAATCCATTTTCATATCTTCCGACTATTCGCCGGCGCCAGCGAATAGCACTTTTCATATCTTCTGGCTATTCGCCGGCGCTGGCGAATAGTCACTTCGTTAATGTTATTCCTGATTAATGTTGAATAATATTAAAAAAAAGTCAGCGCGAAGTCCTGAAAAAAATTCGAACAAAAAAGCTGGGTAGAGGGGCGGCAGACTTCGCACGGGGGATCAAGGGGGAATATCTTCCTTGTGGTTCCTAAAAGGCAGGGCCCCTATATATTTGTAGCCATATTATCCATTGCTGGATGAGGCCTCCCAATTAGGGTTGCGTCCTTCTTCCGTGTACGGCTCGTTGAGTGCGCCAAATTCCTCAGCTACCCATGTTATGGAGCTCGGGTACACTTAGGAACGTTACTTTCATGCTAGACATTGAAGAAAAATCCTATACAGAATTTGTCTTCACCGGGGTTGAACCCGGGTTTTCTTGGTGGAAGACCAGTACGCTACCACTGGCACTGAGCCAACCCCCTAGCGAGGTTTAAATAAGTTTTGATTTCATTAAAATGATTTTAAAAGTCAGGCCTTCATCTTTTTTGGTATTATGAAGTCGACACGAAATTCAATGATTAGGCAATCAAAGCTTAAAAGCGCTCCACCCTAACAAGTAGGATAAATGCACCAGTTATCGGCCACGCAGTAGTCTCCGGCCAAACCATTTCGCATTCAAATATGGCCGATTACTGGTGCTGGCCGTAGACTACTACATGGTCGATAACTGGTGCAATTAGCCCTTCTCAATTTACATTGATTTTTTTTTGCTTGTGGAGTTAATTTTCTGGTAGATATTCGAGCCTAGATCTACGTTTACGAAGATCATTTTTGGAAAAAATGGAATCTAGGTAAGCGCAGATTACTTTTGTTCTTCTACTTCAAAGCGTTGGTTAGAAAAAGACAGATATAGTTGGTGTCTAGAATCGATTACCTACAAGAAAAACAATTCCACAAGCTGAAAAAAAGAAATCAATCTGAAATGAAGTAAATGCACCAGCCACCCTATGTAGTTTTCAAATAAATTTGAATAACGGCGAAACGGCTCACTACACTCGACTCATGTCTCAAAATAATATAGTCGGCGGCTCACTGTAAAATGCCATATTTGACAGCTGTCAAACCTAGGTATCTAGTCATATGCTATGACGTAACCCAAATACGATGAATTTGTGTGCATTTAGGCTACATCCTACATTTATGCGAGATTTTAGTTACGCATGTAATTTTTTCAGAGAGTATTTTCATGCCTCGAGGCGTGTCAGTAGTCCACACTGAATTTATAATTGACCGTAAAAGGCTGTTTGCGAGGTATCAAAACAAATAAACAAACATAACCAAAGACCCGTACGTATCAGAATAGATGCGGCAAAAATAGTCGAATGTATCTAAATATACAAATAAGCAAACAATCCAACGTTTTCTGTTCTTTTATAACTGTAATAATTTCAAAGATCCATAGAAATTACCCAAGGTAATGTCAAAGGCCCTACGTCTCGGGCAATTCAAAGCTAGAAAAGCTTATATCCCAGGATTTGGCCATTTACCCCTAAAACCCTGAAACACGTGTTCTCTAAAATTTTATAGTTCTAGAGATATGGGTCATCCCTTCTAATTCTAGAAGTGGTCACATCCCAGGATCATGGCATTTTTACCCGAAACCCTGAAACACGTGGTCCCTAAAATTTCATTCTCTACAACTATGCCTTTGGAAGCAACTTTCTACCTATTATAGTTCTAGAGATATGGGTCATCCCTTCTAATTCCAGAAGTGGTCATATCCCAGGATCATGGCATTTTTACCCAAAACCCTGTCTCTAAAATTTTATTCTCTACAACTTTGCCTTCGACAGTAAATCTTCATATTGCATAGTTAACGAAATATAGACGAAAAATTTTCCATTGGTCCCAGTGCCCAAACTCCTGACCCGATTCCCACAAAAACTTTTTCCCAGTTTTGAGACATCAAATGCTTTCATTTGACAGCAAAATGAGGAATTTTCGTGCTATACTTGCTGAGATATTTGCGAAAAAGTTTCATCGACCTTCGGAAACTTTATGTCTGACCTCCACCTCTTCGACCATATCTCCGGAACTACTTGGCCGATTTCGCTCATCTTCGAACTTGAATCATGAGAGGCATGTACCTTTTTTAGGCTGATCGGTTGAGCCGTTTGAAAAAAAAAGTGGAGACGGACGGACATTTTTTTTATTGCTGATTCGTCATCTCTAGACCCCCAACTCCCACCTCGATCTACCCCATGTTACAAACATATGCAAGGACCCGTACGTAAAGCCTTCTCGTGCGGAAAGCCTCGATGTACCAAACTCTTACTATTATCATAAATATAATGCGAATCATAATGCATAGTCAAATTCTTTTAGAACTATCAGAATTTAAACGACTCTCAGAAATTACCCAAAGTAATGTCGAAAGCCCTCCCGAAATACATTCACTGAACTCTAACAACAATCACGCGTTGTCTGATGTTCTTATCCCTCTGAGTTCTAGAAGTGGCTGAATCTCAGGATTGGGACATTTTTCGCGAAAACCCTGAAACAAGTGTTCGATAACATTTAATTCTCTACAACTTTGCCTTTGGAAGCAAATTTCTATCTGTCATAGTTCTTGATATATGAATCATCCCTACCAATTCTAGAAGCGGCTAAATCTCGGGATTTGGACGTTTCTGGGGATAACCTTGAAACGCGTGTTCGCTCAAATTCAATTCTCTACAACTTTGCCGTTGGAAGCAACTTTCCATCTGTCATAGTTCTTGAGATATGACTCATCCCTACCTATTCTAGAAATGGCTAAATATCGGGATTGGGAGATTTCTGGGGAAAACCCTGAAACACGTGTTTGCTAAAATTTATTTCTCTACAACTTTACCTTTCGGAGCAACTTTCTATCTGTCATAGTTCTTGATACATGAATCATCCCTACCAATTCTAGAAGCGGCTAAATCTCGGGAGTGGGACGTTTCTGAGGAAAACCATGAAAATTGTGTTCGCTAAAATTTAATTCAATACAACTTTGCCATTGGAAGCAACTTTCCATCTGTCATAGTTCCTGAGATATGACTCATCCCTCTCAACTCTAGAAGTGGCAGGATCTCAGGATCGGGACGTTTCTTGGGAAAACCCTGAAACACGAGTTCGCTAAAATTTAGTTCTCTACAGCTTTATCTTAGAAAGTAGCTTTTTAACTGCCTTAATTCTAGAGATATCTGAGAAAAAATCTCACCTACCCCAAAGAACGGTGATCGATGCAGCCGTTTCAAAAAAAAGTGGAGACGGACAATTTTTTAAATATTGGATGTGTGGGAGCCCTGAATTTGTAGTAAACGTATAGGACCTTCGTACTTCGTACGGGACGGGTCCAATAAAATTGTTTGTAGTAAAGGTATAGGACCTTCGTACTTCGTACGGGTCTAA
Organism: Pseudolycoriella hygida; assembly: GCA_029228625.1. Lineage (NCBI taxonomy): Eukaryota > Metazoa > Arthropoda > Insecta > Diptera > Sciaridae > Pseudolycoriella > Pseudolycoriella hygida. The sequence goes on from CM055406.1 coordinate 105,359,377, forward strand.
AAAGTACCCTATGACTATCTCTACAATTAACGAACCAAACACAGTCTATGTTTCCCCGAGTGTCTATAGTGTATAAGTAATACCATTAACCTCAGGTGCCAATATTAACAGTATACCGATAGAGAATAGCGCCTACCTTATAATTTCTTCGTCCATCTTTTGTTTCTATATTTCACGACTTAAAACCATTAACATCAGCATTTGAAAGAAAAATTCATTTCAACTTGACTTTGAAAGATTTTACTTGTCGCTTTCACGTGACAACTCTCCCCTTAAAATTCGTACAATTTCAATAAGTTTAGAATGAATTAAAATATAATCATCAAAGAAATGTAAATTGTATTGTTCGTTGAGGTGAGTCAAACTGTGAATAAAATGAATGTTTCAAAGCACGTCATCTTTGGATTTCATGTAAAATGTTTCAATGATGGAATTATGAGCGAACTCTTTAGGGTCAGTTAATATTTGCGAATGTGATTTTTATTTTAAGGTTTGCAAAGACAATATTTTGTCGGATAATTTGTTCAGTAAAGACAGAAATGACTGCATGGAGAAAATTACCGTTTCCTTCTAGTGACTTTCGGTTAGACGATTTCTTTTAAATTCAAGAAAAATTTACTCAAAAATCTTTTACATTTTTTAATTGAAAACAGAACTAACCCTCGTAAAACCGCTAAATTAAATAAATAATTTTGTTCATTTAAAATTCGTTTTATTAATTTCCTTTTACCCCCAAAAAAGAAACTTTTTCAAAGTAAAACACCCGTTTAAATTAAAATCATTTTTATTACATCTACCTTTTTTGTGCCCATAAAAAAAACAAACCAACCTCAAAGCATGTCCCAAGTCACCCAATAAATCATTTAAAAAGATAACTTTCATAGCCCAAAATTCCTCTTTTTTATCAGGTGAAACAAAAATTGTCTCCATGGAGTCACATAATTTACAATATATTTATACAACGTGGACATAACATAATTACAACAACGACTCTTGAGCTTACAATTTCCCTTGTACGGTTGCCATACATGTCTTGTGTACTTTTAATAAGAGGAAAATCGTTGGTAGGTACACTCATTTACGGTACGTCTTCTCTATAAATTAATATAAATTTTCTGTTTGCCAAATTATCTATAGGCACATAAAGGGCTTTAACCTTTCCTTATTTTCATTATTATTTTGTATGTTAGATACACACCCTCTCGAACCTTTTTCCACGTGAATATTACACAAGCCATTTATAATTTCCAGGCAATTTAGGATAATTGAGCCGAAAAATATTATACATCTGAGAAGGTGGATTCTACAGTAATAACGTACATTTGTAGGTATAAATTTGGGTCAAGTGGTTTTTCTAAGTGGAATATGTAGAATGCTGATAATTCTATACGATGCCAAAGGTTCTCATATAGAGACAGAAGGAAAATATATCTCAAGTTCATTAGCAGAAAATCATAAAATTCAACAGTACAGCAGATGAGTCAAATGCCGTACATCTTGTGTCGGTATAATTGACATGTCCAAATTTCTTATTTTATTTTGTATCGTTCGAAACAACGTGCTTGGAAATTTAATCAAAGAAATGGAAGTTCATAATCAAATTCTCAAATCGGGTATCTCGCTATACCTATAGTAATTTATGCGAATTTTCTTAGATTTTAATTCTTTTTTTAAGTGGAGTGGAGGGAGGTGAGTGCTTCAAGATTTATCCCTACAATCCCATAATTCCACTTTTTCTTTACATTCTTCATAGCTACCGGGATTTGTTAAGAGGGTACCAACGTAATGAAATTCTCTTTCCGTAATACAAATAAACAAGAATATATTTCATTAAACAGTAGCAACGAATTGATTTAATTATTAATCGTTTATCTACGCGTTTACTGAGACGTCAGCTTATGTCAGAGCATACACAATCTCATTGTGAAGCTGAGAAGCTTATCATTTTTTGTTGCTTGCTTTGTATGCCTTGACATAGGCCGACACCGCATGGATTTGAGTGTTACAACAAAAACCCTTCTTAAAAGGGAAACGTGACGCAAGTCCTCGTCCCTTCTTCCAAAACAACTGATATCACAACTGATATCAACTAGAGTGACGCTTGCAGCTTCGGAACTCACAAAATTCTTTTGAAATATTGTCACTTTTGATTAAAAAAATGCGTCACAAATGCCGGACCCGACAATGTAATAAGTTTTCTACGCCTTCAGCTTTCATACGCAAAAATTTGATTTCCTGTACAAAAATACATCCCATAAAGTCACATTTTTGCATTGTGAAAGCTGAAAGAACAGAAAAACTATAACACTGGGGAGTCCTGCATTTGTGACGCATTTTTTTAATCAAAAGTGAAAATATTTCAAAAGAATTTTGTGCGTTCCCAAGCTGCAAGCGTCACCCAAATTGATATCAGTTGTTTTGGAAGAAGGGACAAACTTGCGTCACGTTTCCCTTTTAAAAAGGGTTTTTGTTGTGATATCAGTTGTTTTGAAAGAAGGAACGAGGACTTGCGAATCGAACCGCTGCGGCTACTACTTCCATTGGCGAAAATGATCCCCTCAACCTCCTCTACAACATATCAAAAGTTTTTTTTGAGCCGCCGCCAAACCGAAGCGCGGCGGCTACTACTTCCATGGGCGAAAATGATCCCCTCGACTTTCTCTACAACAAATCAAAAGTTTTTTTTTTTGAGTCCCCGCCTATTTTCCGCCATTTTGGCGGTCACCCTGATACACTACACACTCGACCCAACAACTTTCCCTTTGACACCAAACCTCTATCTCGAACACCATTGCCTCATACAAAATGTGCTATCATACACACTACACACACAAACACATACATATGGGCTTTATATGGCGCCTTCTCAGAAGGTCCCTGCAAAATTTCAAGAAAAGTTATCGAGCCGTTTTCGAGCACGAGCCAAAAAAGTCGGTTTTCATACAAATGACCCTGGAACTAACTAACTAACTAACCCACTAACTAACTAACTAACTAACCCACTAACTAACTAACTAACTAACTAACCCACTAACTAACTAACTAACTAACCCACTAACTAACTAACTAACCCACTAACTAACTAACTAACCCACTAACTAACTAACTAACCCACTAACTAAATAACTAACGTAGGATGTTTGCATTAACTGTGGCATCTATGAAACAGCCCTTTTTGTATAGGAAATGATCATTTTCTAAAGGTCGTATCTTCGGATCCACCGAACCGATTTTAATGAGTGAAAAGACACTTCGCCTTAGAATTTTTCGTAGAATCCAAGAAAAATATTTCCGGGGGTACGTCACAAGGGGGGGAAGTCAAAACTTAGCTTTATATATGGTTCCAAAGTCTACGAAAAAATTTTTACCGAATTTTTTGTTCGTATGGGGACTTGCGTCACGGGCGCATCGCTACCGCGCGTCCATTATCCACTCAATGTTTACCAAATGCATAAATCCATGCTTTTAGTGAATCGTCGGCTAATGTCAAAGTATACCAAATTTCATGAAGAATTTCATAATCTTAGAAGCGTCTTCTAATATTTTCTGATCTTCTAATATTTTTGGTGCTTTTGGGTAAGAAATCTGAAAAAAATGGCTGGAAATTTTCGTGAGAGACGAGCTCTTGTTTATTGTAACGGATTTCTGAGGCAAGCCTCGGTGTTCCCCCCATAGATAGAATAAAAATCTGTAGATCAGTGAATCTGAGTGTGAATCAGTTCATTTCGCAAATTTTTGAAAAAAAAGTCTTAATTATTAGTCAAATATCCTTAAAATTTCTTTTCATCTTTTCAAAAATCAAACAAAAAACGGTTGGCAACGGGCGGCTAGAGGGCGAAAAATTTTCTGCCGGCGGCCTGAGACAAAATGCCGTCTACTGGCGACTGATGCTCATAAAATGTGCATTGTAATATGAAATTTTAGTTCTTAAAAATATGAAGTCTATAAAATGTTGTGTTTGTTTTTCGGATTTCAGGTTTTCATTTGAGAAAAACTTAAAAGACAAAAATAATAATGCTAACGAAAACGCAATGTGAACGTTTAACTTAACTTGGATACTTAACTGCATGCTAAAACACATAGAATAATATTATTTTGAATATTGCCCATTCAATTCTGCACCAGCCGATGCACTCATGCAAAGAAAAGTAGATAAATTCGTAATTGTAATTCAAAAACATGCAAGGGACCCGTACGTATCAGAATAGATGTGGCAAAAAGAGTTGATGTTACGAAAAGACTCGTGCGTATTTAACTAACTATTGTCTTAACTCTTACGTGTATGAAATTACGTCCACATTAAATTGTTTTGGAAATTGTCGAGAGGGCAATATTGAGAAACCCGTCCGAAGAAACGGCATAAAAAAAGCCTTCCGAAAGTACAAAATTCACCCCCAAATAGACAAAAATGTTCATCTCAATTTCTTCTACAACATAGCAAAAAACCATTTTTTTTATCTAGGGCCGACCTAGGGTCCTCAGAAGAGGCCTCGGACAAATACTTACATAGGCAAAAATATTTACCTCCATTTTCTCTACAACTTAGTGAAAAACCATTTTTTTGTCAGGGCAGACCTTAGGACCGACCTAGGGCCATAGGTCAGGACAGACCTGAGGCCCACTTCAGCCCTAAGCATCGGGCCCAAATTTGTTTTTGAATATAATTCGGTACTCAATTACCTCTCAAATAGAAAACGAATCAACAAAATCAGTTAGGATTTATCCAACTTATGTAAGCGAACACGTTGGGTCCTAGTAGAAACTCAGCTTTAGGGCCCTGACTGAGTCCAAGGGTTTCTAATCCAAAAATGTTCTTCCATAAAACGGGAGACAGTCCAAGACCTTTCGATAAAAAAAAATTGAAAATCGGAAGAGATTTACTCGAGTTATGTACAAAAAACATGTAGAGCGCTAGCAGAAACTCGTTTCTAGTGCCCTAGCTATATCCTAGGGCCTAATCTCAAGAAAGTTTCTTCTGCTAATTGTTGGGATTTCATAGACCTGTCGATTAAGAAAAACAATTATGAAAATCGGAAAAGATTTACTTGAGTTATGTACAAAAAACACCTAAACGGCCCTAGCTCGGCGGCACTTGGGCCGAAAGTGCCTAGATTCAATTCCATAAAAGATATTTCGATTACCTTTCAGGAAAAAAAAGTTTTTGAAAATCGGTTGAGTTTTACTCCGCGGTGACGGACGGACGGACATTTTTTTTATTCTTGATTCGTCACCTAAGGACCATGATCGATGCTCCCCCTACTCCCCGGTCGAAATTGGGGTGGTTACAAACGTCGTGGTAAACGCATAAGACCCATTTTCGAAGAACTTCGTTCTTTGTACGGGTCTAAAAATAGTTCTCGTAATAATTTCCGAGGGGTGAACCACTTTTTTTCAGAAAACATTTTTTTGTGATTATCTGGTGATTATTTGGTGATTATCTGGTGATTATTTGGTGATTTTCTGGGTGTGGTTCACCCCTCGATAATTTCCTCAAAATTAAGTTTTAAAAAAAAATTTAATTGAAATTTTTTTTAAACAAAAGTTTAGGTTAAGGTTTCATGTTCGGTTCGGGCTTAAAATTTTTATTTTGGATCGGGTTCGGTTCGGCATCCTTTTTTGTTCATTCAATCTCAATCTGCCTCAATAATTGTCTACTTGTTCTCAAAACATTATCGCCGCGCCTCAGTAGCTTTACGTTCGAGCCTTATCAAACTATACTCTTTCTTCCTCGCTCAGGGGGCTCAAGACCTTCCTGTCAATCGACATCAGCTGCGGCACAATATGCTTTCAATGAACAAAACACGTTTGCAACAAAACTAAAATCTTCAAAACTCCCACGAGCTAACAATATAGATATTTAAACACGAAATGTATTTGAAGAAATCATTCTTCCAGTGTGTTTCGAGACGAATATTACTGTCGTACTGTTGTTTCGGTAAATCAAGTGGAACAACATTGCTCACAACAAATGTAACGTTTGCAACTTTGATTTTTATAAAAGATCTAATCCGCTGATGGCTTGCATTATCTTTAATGGGTTTATGTACTTTTAGGTAACTCTGATAGAATCGAGGGGCGACTTACTTCTCGAGAAAATCACATTAAATTATTTTTTACCTATCCAAACTACAAACATTTTTACTACCGATATCACGCGGAAATTGAACATTACATAGCAATATGCTGCGGAAATGACCCATTACATGGTGGAATATTTTCGGAACATTTTTCGTTAATTTGTATGTAAAGTTCAGCTTTTGCATTGGCGGACAATAAAACATACATTATACATTGGACTAAGGCTTACGACAGGTCAGGTCAGGTCGACCTGATGGTAAAATTGAGTTTGACCTGACCTGATCTGAATTTTGGTCATAACCTGAAATGACCTGATACGACCTGATGACCTGAAGTTGAATTTTGTTCTAAAATTAGAATGTTCACCTGAATTAGGAAAGCAAAAATCAGGAATCAAGAAATCAGGAATCAAGAAATCAGGAACCAAAAATCAGGAAATGAAAATCAATAATCGAAAATAACGAGCCTAAAATAAGTTAAAACAAAAATCAGGAAAAACAAAAATTAGAAATGAATTAAATTAGGAAAAACCAAAATTAGGAAACAAGAAATCAGGAACCAAAATAAGGAAAAACTAAAATCAGGAAAAACATACATCACGAATCACCAAATTTAGGAAAATCCAAAATTAGGAAAAACGAAAATATGAAGGAAATAAATGTCCACCTGAATAAGGCAAGAAAAAATCAGGAATCAGTAAAATTAGGAAAAACGAAAATCAGGGAGGAAAAAAATCAGGAAAAACATCAAAGTTTTGAATTCCTAAGGAGGTCGCAATCTTATTTTTGGTATGTAGGGGGCTCTGCCCCCTAAGCCCCCGCGCCTGCGGCGAGGTACTAACGCCCTGCAGGCTGCCTTCCGTGCATGGGGCTCTGACCCCGCTAGGGGCTCTAACCCTTAGACTTCGCAAGGGGGGGGATATTCCCCCTTGACTCCCCTGCGCGAGGGCTGCCGCCCCTCGACCCCGCTTTTTTTTCCCTATTTTCATTATTTAGCTTAGGGTAATCGCTTATAGCTTACCACAAGTCACACAAGTTTTAGCTAAGTGTTCTTAATAGAAGGCGTTTGAATTGAAGCTAAGATGACATTTTTAACAATTCTGTGATCGCTGTCAGTTTTCAGCACTAATTGGTGTGCGACGTTTTTGGTCAATTGCTTTAATTCACGACTAAAAGTTTTACTTTCGAGTAAATTTGAATTTTGTCATCGATCTTTGTAAAGTATCTTGTGGTTTCTTGTGGTAAGAGGGGGCTCGGATATGGCAAAGGCTCGCAAAATGCGTTTTACCAAAATTGATGTTAACGATTTTTTACATTCTTATTTTCATGCTGAAATCATTTCAGGTCAACCTGAAAATTTTCAGGTTTTGCTCACAGGTCATATCAGGTTTCAGGTCAGTTTTGACCTGACCTGAAAGTGACCTGATCTGAAATTTGCAGGTTGACCTGACCCGATAGTAAGCCTTACATTGGACCCTGCTGCATAATTCATCATTTCGGAAACAATTCTGTGAACTCGCAAACTCACTCGTTTACTTTGAGCAACGCGCTCTGGAAAAGGTTATTCTACCTAACCTCACTCTGAGTGCAAGTTTTGACACTTCTCGATGAGCAAGTGAGAGCCTCGTGCTAGTGAGTTCGGCTCTTATGATAAAATTGTATCCTCATGTAATGAATTATGAGGAGGACAACGAAGATATTGTAGAAAAACGTGCGTTCCTGGCATAGCCTCAACCGTTCAGCCCCGTCAGCCCCATGGACGAGAAATTGGGATAATCCAATTAACGCGCGCCGAAAATCAACCCAATCGTGATCCTGCGTACAAGTGCACTCCTTCACCCAGGGTTGGGGCCGAGACCTATCTTAACATCTACTGCGCAGTCTAATCAATACCACAGTATCATTAGGTATGTCATTCTTATTGGGGTCAAGCGTTGATGTTGTTGATACTTGAGATCCCCAAACCCCGTTGTACCGATATTAGACCTTGAAGCAACGAATGACTACTACAGTTGGGAGCTTGCATCCCCGACATTGCTGGAGTGGAGTCGTTACACTCCAATGGTCTCTCTGGGATTACAATGGGTTGCCCTAGCAACGTTACACACAGATGTTCCACCCTGCGTGTAAGTAGGTAGAGTAGAAGCATGAGTTCATAATTTGCGTGACGCTGTCCCCATGTTGGTGACGTCCATTGAAAAAAAGGTTTATCTGTGGCAGTCACCTACAGCCGTGACGGGTAATTTTGGAAAAATAAAATTACCTGGAGACAAATTACCTGCCACAGCTGATATTTTGACTTCTTTTTTGTCAGTGTCATGTCACACTTACTGTGGTCGTACAGAAAGTAGCCGTGAAAAAGGACGGCTGCTGGCTGGAAATATTGCCGCCGCTGGCGTCGCACTGGGGATTAGGGGAAAAACTTAAAATTATCCACGTCAATAGCCGCCGCATGGGAATTTCGAAAATTCGGTGACTTGAACATTCAATTTATTCTGTGACTGAGTACAACCGCCGCCAGCTGTGCTAAATGTATCATTTTTCAATGGAAACAACAAAATCAAATCAAAAGCACTTCGATGCATGTTATTAAATTTCAATGAAAGAAAATCTATCCCTCATGTCGAACCCGAAAACAGAAACCAATTCCATAACATTTTTATGTCTGCAGATGCTCCTTTCTATCGGTAAGTCAATAAAAATGCATGAAAATATTTATGTTATATCTCACAAAAATAATACTAAAAATGTTTTTATATCACCAAAAATTACCCTTCTGCATATCGACCTTACATCAAGTAGTGTGTTTGCATTGTAGAGATACCTCACTTAAAATAACTCCGCACAAAAATATGTTCCATCATCCACCCATTCAATCAATTTTGAATTACAATAAAGTGTATATTCCCCCCACAGTCAATATGTACACAGAAACTAGGAATATGATTATTGAAATTTAATGCTCCAATAGTGGAAGCATTCAAATTGAAATGATGGCATCTGGAATTGAATTGTTATATATATGAATTTTGTGTGTTTACTTTCCAATTGCTTGAGTTGGAATAAGAAAAAGGGTTTCTTCTTTTTGTCGGCTAGCTATCCAAACCCTGCCACCGTATATTTTGTCTATGTAGCGTACCTTCCCAAAACATTTTTTCGACTCATATTTCTTTTCGATATTGAAGCCGACATGCAAACATATCATGCTTTACCATATTGAATTTATATTATTTTTATGCAAAAAGATGAAAAAAAAATTTCAGCGAGGGTACCAGAAGAAAAAAAAACCATTCAACATCACTCATCATACGACAGTCAGTAGTAGACATTCATACATGTGAGAGACTGCTGAATGTTTGAAACTTGAATCGGAAACCTTATGGGATCAAGGGATGCGAGAAATGTTACCGACAACATTGTGTAGCGTATATTTTGCGATGCGGATTGTTTGTATGTATGAGGATACATTTCTAACCAATCGTACCGTTCAGTGATCTAGTTAGGTATTACGTAATGTAATGAAGGAAATCCAAAATTCGTTATCTGAGGAAATGTTGTGTGAAATAAAAGTTACTTTTTTTGGGTGTGAGTTTGGTTTAGAGGGTTAATATATTTCCTTTTATTTTGTCTTTTTCCCTAATTTGAATATGGGGGTGAAAGGTACGCTATGGTAGACATGGAACTTTTTTTTTTGCAAGCTATTCAGAAATGTTTGATCAATTCAAAAGAATTGAGCTTTGGCTTAATATCAGAGCTTACTGTGCGACAGTAAAAGTTTTTCCATTGAACGATTGAACATCGATATGCAGGAAGCTTTAAATTACTACCGTACGACACATAAGTACTCTGTGGTTTCTTTATTGAAGATTCCTGACAAAAGTCAAAATTACTTTCAAATTCTTGCTTTAAATTTGGACAAAAACATAACCAAAGACCCGTACGTATCAGAAAAGATGTGGCAAAGACGCTCGAACGTATCTAAATTCACAAATAAGCAAACAATCCAACGTTTTATGTTCTTTTATGATCGTATGAGTTTCACAGATCCATAGAAATTACCCAAGGTAATGTCAAAGGCCCTACCGAAGTACGTCTTAGACCATTCAAATCTAGAAAAGCTTATATATAAGTCATTTTTCCCTAAAACCCTAAAATGTTATTCTCTACAACTTTGCCTTTGGAAGCAACTTTCTACCTCTCATAGTTCTTGAGATTCGGGTCATTCTGCCCAATTATGGAAGTGGGCATATACCAGGATTGGGCCATACTTCCCAAAAACCCTGAAACACTGGTTCGCTTATATATAATTCTCTACAACTTCGCCTTTGGAACCAACTTTCTAACTCTCATAGTTCTGGAGATCTGGGTCATCCTGCTCAATTATGGAAGTGGCCATATATCAGGATTGTACCACATTTCACCAAAACCCAGAAACACGTGTGAAATTCTCTACAACTTCGCCTTTGGCCAACTTTCTAACTCTCATAGTTCTGGAGATTTGAGTCATCCTACCTAATTATGGAAGTGGCCATATAACAGGATTGGGCCATATTTCCCCAAAACCCTGGAACCCGTGTTCGTTTAAATTTAATTCTCTATAACTTCGCCTTTGGAACTAGTTTTTTTACTCTCATATTTCTGGAGATCTGGGTCATCCTGCCCAAATATGAAAGTGGCCATATACCAGGATTGTACTACATTTCACCAAAACCCAGAAACACTTGTGAGCTTATATTTAATTCTCTACAACTTCGCCTTAGGCCAACTTTCCAACTCTCATAGTTCTGGAGATTTGGGTCATCCTGCCTAATTATGGAAGTGGCCATATACCAGGATTGGGCCATATTTCCCCAAAACCTTGAAACACTTGTTCGCTTAAATTTAATTCTCTACAACTTTGCCTTTGACAGTGAATGTCCATTTTGCATAGTTAAGGAAATATAGACGAAAAACTGTTTTCGTATATGGCCAAGAATCTCAATTTCGTCCATCACATTGGTCCCAGTGCCCAGACCCCTGACCCGATTCCCACTTAATTTTTTTCCCATTTTTGTGACATTAATCGCTTTCATTTGGCACCAAAATGAGGAATTTCCGTGCGATACTTGCTGAGATATTTGCGAAAAAGTTTCATCGACTCTCGAAAATTTCATGTCCGACCTCCACTTCTTCGACCGTATCTCCGGAACTACTTGACAGATTTTGCTCATCTTCGAACTTGAATCGGTTGAGCCATTTGGAAAAAAAGTGGAGACGGACGGACGCACGGACATTTTTTTTATTGTTGATTCGTCATATTTAGATGATAATCAACGCATCCCCCCAACTCCCGTCTCGATCTACCCCATGTTACATTAAAATTGTTTGTAGTAAACGTATAGGACCTTCGTACTCGAGGGGTGGCGCACTTCATTTATTTCCATTTATTCCCAATTTTTTTTTGTTGTTTTTGCGAAATATCTGAACCAAACACATCACAAGTTAGACAAACAAGTTCAAAAAAAGGTTTGCACAAATTATAAAGCATTTAAACCATCTTGAGATTAAATTTTATTTTTTGGGAATAAATGGAATAAATTTATTTATTCCATTTATTCCATTTTTCAACAAAAATTCTTTTAAGTTTTCAAAAGTGGGTTTT
>CM055406.1:105371594-105438614 GCA_029228625.1 Pseudolycoriella hygida
GTGCGTTGCCATCAAAATTAAGTCTATTTGAGGTTTTGACGAATTTGAAAAAATTATCATTTATTCCAATATTTATTCCATTTATTCCCATTTATTCCATTTATTCCCATTTATTCCCATTTATTCCATAAACCGCAGAAGTGCGTCACCCCTCGTTCGTACTTCGTACGGGTCCAATAAAACAATGAGAGTTACTGTGAAAGGGGGAAAGGCGGAATAAAGACAATTGGTGTAACGTCTATCTACACCAGATTCTTGCGCCAGCAAAATTAGCTAAACTTGCTGCAACTGGAATGTTATAACTGATGAACAAAAAGAATTAGGCTAGAACTAATAAAAACATATGCAAGGGACCCGTACGTATCAGAATAGATGTGGCAAACAGAATAGATGTTACAAAAAGGCTCGAACGTGTCTAAGTAAACATTACCTCAACTCTAAAGTATGTGCAATTACGTCCTCATTAAATTGGATTTGAAATTGCCGAAAGGGCAATATTGAAAAACCCGTCCGAAACAATGGCGCGAAAAATCTCTCCAAGCCCTTAAAATAAGCCCAGAATTTAGAACCGACCTAGGGCATTTAGCAGAGGTCTCTGACCCATACCTCCATGGACAAAAAAAATTCGCCTCTTTTTTCTCTTCAACACTGCACCAGAAACCTCATTATCAAGGGAATATTCACGAGCTTAGCGTGAGTTGAACCTACACTAAGGGCTCTATAGCCCGAACCACTCGATAGATTTTCACTAATTTCATTTTGGTGATTTTCTGATGTTCATATCATTCATTCAAAACCTTGAAGAGCGATTTCTGTTCTACGTTTTGCACCACTTTTTTGACCGTAACTTTGAAAGCTTTCAAACAATTTTGTCCAAATTCATTCTCGTAATCAATTTTCTTATTTTCTTTCAGGAAAAAAAAAAGATTTTAAAAATCGTATAAGATTTACCCGATTTTTGTCGAAAAAACACGTTGGGCCTTAGTAGAGACTCAATTTTAGGGCCCTGGCTGAGTCCAAAAGCTCAAAATCAAAAAAGTTTCTTCCATAAGTTGTGAGGCATTGCACGGGAGAAGGGGGAACACGGTCCTCAGATGACGAATCAGCAATAAAAATATGTCCGTCCGTCCGTCCGTCTGTCAACACGATAACTCGAGTTAAACTCAAACGATTTTCAAAAACTTTTTTTCTCTGAAAGGTAGTTTGAGGTTTAAGGTTTAAGTGGTTTTTGGTCTTTTGTACATAACTTGAGTAAATCTTTTCCGATTTTCATAACTTTTTTTGTTTGAAAGACCTGGGGTTGGGCATAGCCGACAATTTATGAAAGAATTTTTTTTAATTTGAGTCCTTGGACTTAGATAGGGCACCAAAAACGAGTCTCTGCTAGGGCTCTATGTGTTTTTTGTACATAACTCGCGTAAATCTTTTCCGATTTTCATATTTTTTGTTTGTTTGAAAGATCTGGGCATTGCCGACAGTTTGTGGAAGAAATTTTTTTGGATTTGAGTCCTTGGACATAGTTAGGGCGCTACAGTCTCTGTTAGGGCCCTACGTATTTTTTGTACATAACTCGAGTAAGTCTTTTCCGATTTTCCGAAAAACTTTATTTCCCTGAAAGATAATCAGAAAATTGATTTCGGTACTGAATTTGGGCAAAATCAGTCGAAAACTATCGAAGTTATGGTCGAAAAAGAGGTGGTTTTTTGAAGATTGGTGTAACTTTTTCACTTATATTACTGCGAAATTAGAACGGAAATCGCTCTTCAAGGTTTTAAAGGAAAGATATAGACATCAGCAAATCATGAAAATTAAATTAGTGAAAATCTGTCGAGTGGTTCGGGCTATAGAGTCCTTAGTGTGGGCACAGCTCACGCTACGCGACCCAACACGATATTTGGTTTTTTTCGTGAATATTCCATTGATGTTGAGATTTTTTTATGCAGTGTTGTAGAGAAAAAAGAGGCCTCTGCTAAGTGCTCTAGGTCGGTTCTAAATTCTGGGCTTATTTTAAGGACGGGGAGAGATTTTTTGCGCCCGTGCTTCGGACGGGTTTTTCCAATCCAATTTAATGAGGACGTAATTGCACATACGCAAGGGTTAAGGCAATATTTACTTAGATACGTTCGAGTTTTTTGTAACATCTATTCTGTTTGCCACATCTATTCTGATACGTTCGGGTCCCTTGCATCTGTTTTTAGGATCGGGTCGCTCTAAGTTAGTTGAAGTAACCAAAAACGACCCGACCCGGCCCGACAAAAAAACATTCATTCGACAAATTCGTTCGGGTTCGGGTCGGTTTTTTATTCGAGTTTCAGGCGGCCCGTTCACCTATAGTCTGCACATCAATTTTGTCCCACTTACTTAGCAACACTTAATTCGCCAAACTTTTCGTTAAAAATCGTTATACGCAATTCTACGTAACGTTAATTACTTTTAAGCGCCAAGTCAATCATAAATACACTTTGTACGGTAAACCACTTCTGGATATATTGAACCCCGTGTAAAGCGAGATAAAGATAAGACATGAAACCATACCATGCTAATTGAATTATTCGTTATCAAGATGCAATAAATTAATTGTTAAATCGATTAGCGAAATGAATTGTAATTTATTACGAAAGACTCGTAAAAACAATTAGCTCGCAATAAAAAAAAACGCTTCAAAAACAAAAAGATCTTTAAGTTTGAACAGTCGTCTGTTGTCCATTTGATTGTCTAACACATTAGAACAATAATGAAAGCATTTGTCTTCGTTGTTGTGGCATATTACGCTTGCCAAGTGAGTTTAGTACGAGAATAATTGAAGCATAAAGAAATTAATGAAGCGAAATAAATGTTGTACAGAGCGCCCTAGCTGTAGAGTCAATATGTCGACGAACAACTGTTGGTCGAGGTGTTGGGTCGCCTGTTATATCTTTGTGCCTTCCAGACGAAGAGGAAGTGGCATCCTTGTGTTATCCACGATGCGAAAAAGGTTTTGAAAATATCGGCTCTAACATCTGCAGGAAAATTGGTTGTGGTGGTTTGGAGGGAGCTACAGATATAGGTGTGTCGTGTGAAAAACCAGAAGCGTACGGTCGTGGAGCTGGATACGTTGACGAATGGAAATGTGTATCGGAAAATGGACCGTGTGAAATGTGGGGTCTCTTGTTTTATCCTAGATGCATATTCGGTTACAGTTCTTTCGGGTGTTGTGTATGCTCACCGAATTGTCCAAGTGACTATATCGATGATGGAGCATTTTGCCAGAAACCATCTTATGGCCGTGGGGTCGGTGTAAGCCGTTTAGGATGTGCACCTTACCTGGAATACGATGCTGGTCTATGTTATACTCCTTGCTCGAGCGATAGAAATGGCATCGGCCCATTGTGTTGGAATAGATGTGGTGGTGCAAATCCTGTTGAGTGCGGTATATTTTGCACTTCATCACCAACAAAGTGTGCTGCTATAACTTTAGAAATCATTGGGTCGGCTGTTAGAATAGCTGCAAACATAGCTGGTACAAATGTAGTGGGTACGATTGTAGCTATTTTCGATGGGGTAAACCAAATTTTAGAGCCAGACAGCTGTTAAGTTATTTACCATTACGCTTCAATCAACACATAATTACGTTTGTTGTTTTGTTTGCATAAATAATTTCAATGTAAGTTTGCAAATGAAATGGTGTGGTTTTCAAAACTGATTTAAAAAAGGACGCAATAAAAAAAAAAACATAAGACATCGTTTTTTTTAAATAATCCCAGCATAAATTTCAGTGCAAAAATAGGAGTTTTTATGTAAGTCGGTTGTTGAGATTTACTCAATGCACGGTAAACTGGAAAAACAGGCAGATTTTGTTTATATCATTGATCTCTGAACTTCTGCGCAGGTTTTTGCGGTGTTAACAACCTGCGCAGAAATAAAACGTTCATAAAAATGTTGAAACGAGTTTAGTTAAGGACGAATAAACCATTAAAATGGGTATAGGAAAGTAGCGATAGAGTGTAGTAAAATATCAAACACGGATGACAAACCACAGACGACCAATCACCGATGGCAAATCACAAATAACAAATGACCAATCGCCGACGACCAGTATCAAATGACAATTTACCGATGACAAATCAGCTATGACAAATCACCGATGACAAATCACTGATGACAAATCACTGATGACAAATCACCGATGACAAATCACCGATGACAAATCACCGATGACAAATCACCGATGACAAATCACCAATGACAAATTACCGATGACAAATCACCGATGACAAATCACCGATGACAAATTACTGATGACAAATCACCGATGACAAATCACCGATGACAAATCACCGATGACAAATCACCGATGAAAAATCATCGACGACAAAACACCGATGAATAATCACGGATGACAAATCACTATGCCAAAGAAAAAACTTAAGTTTTCTGGTCAAGTCGGGGATTGGGGTGTAACGATAGGGGATCTCCCCTCCCCCCACCATTAATCACTAGTTATTTGTCGGCGGTTCCTCCTCTGGAGAGGGAGAGGTCAAAACTAAAAAAAAAATTATTTTTCTTTTTTGCATTTTTTGGGTACTAGGAAGTGTTGGGAGTGGTGTGAGTTGTGAAATGGTGGTGGATGAGTGGTGAAATGGTGGTTGAGGAGTGACGGAAGAGCGGAGATTTCTATGAAATATATTGGGCATTTTAAAGAGCACACATTAAGCAAATTGGGCCCAGAGAAGGCTGATGAGCTGGCAAAAACCGGCTCGACAGCAATCACAACGGTTCCGAACCTCACGTCCTCATCCCGAATTCGCTTTGCGCGAAAGGAGTGAAGGACTGGGTGAGGGTGGAGCATAGAAAAAGCTGGACAGCGAACGGAGGAGGAATGCATACCAAACGAGAAGGAAGCTCCTGACGATGGATCGGTATCGCATAAGAAGAGTGTTAAGTGCAAAGACTGGACGTTGCGGACTCAACAAGCACCTGACGAAGATGTGGATTTCAGTTGACCCAGAGTGCTCCTGTGGCCTGGAAGAGGAAACGGGCCTTCACGTTATATGTGAATGACCTAAATTTCATCAGCTAAGTTGCAGGATGCTAGGAGACTATGTCGTACACCCTTCGAAAGTGGCCGAATTAGGACCTACCATATTAGACATATTCCTGGCCGGTACGCAAAGGTTTTTAATGATGAACGATAAAAGGAACGAAGGGTCGCAGATCTGTGTTCCAGGTCACGAAAGTGATCGCCCCAAACTGATAAAATCTAGAGAGAAATTGGGCGATTTAAAAAGCCCATTTTCAGAGCCTACGGGATACACGTAGGCAGCCTCCACGCGGCGTATCCTGGACGAGTACACACAAAATTGATGTCCACTCAGCGAATGCTTGCATTATCGATAAAATTTCTATTTAAAGCGCCTTATTCGCTTAATGTGCGCTCTTTAAAGCGCCCAATATATTTTAATGGTTATCTACGTCCATTCGTCACTCTTCTACCACCTTTGCATCAGTCATCCAGCCCTTCCCAACCCCTCCCAGCACTTCCTAGTACCCAAAAAATGCAAAAAAAAATACATTTTTTTAGTTTTGACCTCCCTCTCTCTCTAGAGGAGGGACTGCCGCCATTTGTTATTTAAAGCTCTCAATTTGCTTAATGTAGGATTTTTAAAGCTTCTTAAAGCGCCCAAAATATTTTCTTGGCAATCGCCGCTCTTCCGTCATTCTTCCACCACGATTTCACCACTCATCTAGCCCTTCCCAACCCTTCCTAGCACTTACTAGTACCCAAAAAATACAAAAAAGAAAAAAATACATTTTTTTTAGTTTTACCTCCCCCTCTCTCCAGAGGAGGGACCGCCGCCAAATAACTGGTGAATATTGTTGGGGGGGGGGTCTATCATTACCACTACCCTCCACCCCAATCTCCGACTTGACCAGAAAACTTAAGTTTTGCCCTGACAAATCACCGATGACAAATCCCCGATGACAAGTCAGCGATGACCAATCATCGATGACAAATCACAGAAGAAGGATGCGCAGACTAACGGACGGACAGACAGGAAGAGCGTAAACTTAATAAAAATTGTAACAGATCGCGTTGCTTTCGCCTCGACTAAAAGTAAGTGATGCAACGCCATCTGTTGTAATTTTTCTGCTGGTACAAATCTTATAACATACCATGAACAGAGAGTTGACAGTGGCTGGATTCCCTCTTCAGAGGAGGGACCGCCGCCAAATAACTAGTGATTATTGTTGGGGGGGGGGGGGTCTATCATTACCACTACCCTCCACCCCAATCTCCGACTTGCCCAGAAAGCTTAAGTTTTGCCATGACACATCACCGATGACAAATCCCCGATGACAAGTCAGCGATGACCAATCATCGATGACAAATCACAGAAGAAGGATGCGCAGACTAACGGACGGACAGACAGAAAGAGCGTAAAAATTGTAACAGATCGCGTTGCTTTCGTCTCGACTAAAAGTAAGTCATGCAACGCCATCTGTTGGTACAAATCTTATAACATACCTCGAACAGAGAGTTGACAGTGGCTGGATTCCCTAGTTAGACTAAAAATGTGAGCAAATGTCATCATAATTATTGACATTTCGTCTACATATAAAATGCAAAGAAAAATTTGTCCAAGTCAATTTGTCTCGCAATTTCTTTCATGAGATGTGTATAGTCTATGGTTAGAATCCAGCCGCCATTTCATGTCTCTGCCTATAAAGTTGTAACATCGAAAGGCTGTGAAAGAATGCCAACTCTTCATTAATGTGGTTTTATCTTTTCAGTGCATGTCACATGACTAGTCTAGCAAACAAATTAACAACATGCAGTTAAAAATGTTAGTGAAATTTTACAAAAACCGTACCGCGAACATAGTCCCATAAGATTAGTTTTGTTTGCATTCCCTTTTCCATTTGTATGAGATCGCAAAACTTTTTTATTGCTAACAGAAAAAAATCCACTTAGAGATTGTGGTTTTGTGGCGACATTTTGTTTCATTATAATTTCCACGTAGTTTCGTTAATACTTTCCAATGATTTACTGGTACTTTAGCTGTAAACGCTAATTTTCTCTACCACAATTTTCCACGATTTTTATCCATGACGTCGTTAACGTTAATGTCCATGGTCTTCCATTTCCACCATCTCATTTGTCACCTATTCGAAGGCAGTGAACAGAAAATCTTTCTGTTAGCAACCTCTTAAATATTTATTAAATAACCCAAATAATATAAACGAATTTGTACTTTATGGCGTGTAACATAATTCACATCATGGCAACAAACTAGTTGTAGCACACAAACAAGAACTAACATTTTCGATCCCAAAAATATATTTTTGAAATAAGAAAGACCCTGAAAACATTATATAATTAAGCCCAAATAATATTCACTCAAAGAACAAAATTTATTTCATTCCTACATGAAACAACAAGAAAAGCTTTCAAAATGTATCCCTTAAGATGATATATATGCACGGGTGTAGCTTATCTAATGTAGAACAAAAGTGTGTTTTGATTGTTTAACCTGACCAGTAAAGCGAAGAATGCCCCGGCTATGTTAACTGGTCACTCGTAGACAAAATAACATAAAAAGTCCAAATCATTGCTTCGGTGCAGTTGCTTCCTGCGTTCAAGTTGAACAGTTAATAAGTCGAACGTATGCATATGCACTGAAAGAAAAAGCAGTTCGAACTTACTCATACTTAAAAATGCGCAATACGAAAATAGCGCTGTAGCTAAAAATTTGGTTTTTCATTTTTACTGCATCATGAAATATTGACGCTAAAACACCTTTATTTTCTCACAAAAACAAAAGATGTCATTGTGGATAAGGTCACACTTTGTACTGATTTTCTTTCATTAAAACTCTCTATGCCAGAGACATGATATTCGTATGTTCCAAACAAAATGATAACCTTTGTTCTGTCGATGTTTAAGAGTTCATACTATGTACTAAAGAGCCATCTGGCGGAAATTTTTCAACTAATGAACATTTGTACGTGAAAAGTGACACTTTTGCTCACTTAAACTTTAACTGAGTAATCCATTTAAATCACAGAAAACATTTTCTACGATTTAGAGATAGATGCAAACTTTTTGAGTTGATACATTTGCAAATATTTGTAAACGTCAAATCACAATAAAGATGGCGGCCATTTTTATTTGGAATCATCAACTCAAAATTTTTTTATTAATTTCTGACTCGAAGAAAATGTTGTATGTCATTTAAATTGATTACTCAGTTAAAGATTAAGTGAGGAAACACATTGGTCGAAAAAATTATGCGTTTCGAAGTGTTTTTTAACTAGAAAAGCTAAAAACTGACTTTTGCAGTGAAATATTGGAATTCACATTTCTAGCAAACGAGAATGTTTTTATGAAAAATGTTTCCGCAATTTTCTTTTGAAATAGGGAAAGTATGTAATGATTACATAAACATTGGTTTGCATACAAGATTTTAAGAGAAAAACGTTACACAAAAGTGACACATTTTCATTACTTAAAAAACTTCCACCAGATGGCTCTTTAGTACGTAGTGTAAACTCTTGTTCTTCAGACGAGTAACAGAAGTCGTTCAAACGATTTTGATGGATCCAAAGGTTGTTATCCAATTAATGGATTAATGGAATTAATGGAAATTACTCCAATTAATGTTTTTAATGCGGCGTCGTCTTATCTCAAAGTATATGAAATTTCATGACGAAATTTCTAATGTGTCAATCGACGAAAAATGCAATTCAATGTCATATACTCATGCAATCCATCAACAGCATAAGTGGAGCCGCCATTATAGTCATTATAATCATGAGTATCTAATGGTCCAGCGCCTCTTTCCGGGAATTTTAATTCCCATAAACTTCTGAAATTAATTTTGGGGAATTTTCGTGAATTCCTAAAAATATCCGAAATTCAATTCAGGTATTTTTGGGAATTAAAATTACCTAAAAAGTGACGGGAATTAACACCCGGAGAATGAACGTCTGCAGCAGAATTATCGCTTGAAAGAATGGGAATTATCGCCCGGAAGGACATTTTTCTTATTAAAATCGTATTTTCCTTGTACAAATTTACCCGGCGACATCAATTTTACATTTGCCCGGGCGAGAATTCCCTGCTCCGATCTTTAATTCATGTCGCCGTCAATTTCAGGAATTTGAGTTCCCGAAAATTTCTGAATTTATTTTCGGAAATTTTTAAGAATTTTTGGGAATTAAAACTACCTAAAGCATGCCCTGGTGTCCATTACTTTGATGATGAATAATCAAGCATTGACGATTAGAATTTGCAAACTTCTAAATCAAATGAAACCAACTCTCGTGGGCCATTTATCCCTGGAATTAGAGTTTAATTCCAGTTTACTATCGAACCTATTTGGTGCACATCTGTTACTTTAAATGAGTTAAAGACGATTATTTGTAGGTTGTAAACTGAACTACAGGGGTCCAATTTTCAACAAGCGAGAAGCTTATCTCACTCTTATGTCACATTTTGCTTCTCACGTGAGAATTTATCTCACGTGAGTTAGAGCAGGCGAGATAACCGGTGAGAAAACATCGCACGACTTCTCGCCTCTTGAAAATTGGACCCCAGGAAGGGATCATAAGCTTGTGCATCTTTTTGATTGCTCTTTTATCGCTCTTTTGACGTATTCGCTTGTATTTTTCTCATGTAAAACCGGTTTTTCAGTGGAAAGAGTTTCAACTTTTTCGGATAACTTCATTCTGAACGAAGCATATTGTTCTAATGAATTACAGTGAAGTTATCTGCGTATTTGACATTTGGACAATACACCGGCAACCACTAGAAAAACCATTTGTTTTACGTGAAATTGAGTTCGAGTTGCAAATTGATGTTTAAAAGTCAAGAATCGATCTTGGCAACTTGGTAACCTTAATATTAACTTCGAAGGAACTGCACCCCTGTTAACATATATCCCATTTTCGGTACATTGGGATAATATAATTTTTCTATATTTGGTATAACATGGCTCCAGTTTTCGAATTCTACGAATGTTTTGCGGTTTTGTGTTTTTCGGTAGTTTTTGATTGTATTTGGTGTTGTTGGTTGTTAGTGTTGTCTGGTTTGTTGTTGATATCATGAAAAATATGGGTGTGTAGTGTGTATGGTTCGGTTCGTTTCTTGAAATTGATATGTCTGCAACGAAAGCGATACCAATAAATCACTCCAACAAATTGAAAGTAGAGGAAAAAAAATTTTTTTTTTGGTTCCCACCACATTATACATAAAATATCACTCCCACCATGTTTCATGTATTCTCTAAAACAAATTTTTTTCTGTGTATAGAAACAATAGAATTTGTTTTGAAAATATTTACGGTTTACATGGCCTGTCAAACATAAATAATAATATTTTCCGGGATGCGAAAAATAAATATTAAAATGGGGTTTTATACATATTCTATGACAATAATTTATTTAATGGACTTTTTATGCCAGTTAAATGTGCATACCGCAGCTGGGTTATTGCTGCATTTTTCTATAGTTTTATTTTTTTTTTTCTCGTAAACGCAACGTCTGTCTGTCGGAATCGAAATGTACTTCTCGTTTAAATCAATATGATTTGTTTGACGCAATTATTCTTCTGTCAGTGATTTCTACGTCTTTCTCATTCAATTTTTATCGATTACTATAAATCAAACCCCCTCAAAATTAATGGAAAAATGTTCCATTTGCCACTTTTTTCATGACGAGACGATATTATTATTATTATTATCAGTAAGTAATCGGTTGTCTTCACATAACTCAATAGAAATACCTCATAAAAGATAAGCAAGACCCGTACGTATGAGAATAGATGTGGTAAACAGAATAGATGTTGCAAAAAGACTCAAACGTATCTAATACGAGTACATAAAAATTGTTGAGTTGAAAGTAAAAAAAATGTCATTTAAAATGCTTCGAAAAGGGGTCTTATGCGTTTACCACGACGTTTGTAACCAGTCGAATTTCGACCCGAGAGTAGAAGGGGGTGTTGCTGGTGGGCATGAATTCGGAGTCCTTCCGTGTGGTCGGGTTAAATAAGTGAGCAATCAAGACTTGTACTGTACGAAATCATTTATTACACTTGAAAGCTACAAATTCCTAAATTCATGAAACTAGGTTAGGTCCTTCACACGTAATCTTATGTAACTAACTTACGTTTTGTGTTCGACCACACTTTGAACAGCTCAATGAACTTAGTATAATTCTAAAGGTCGTTCCGATAATCAGTAAATGAAATATGAAAATGCTAAGAAGCAACTAAATATTCTAATTTGATTACCGGAACGTTTACAAATGAATTTTGCCGGGAGAATAACTTTTACAATGGGCTTGGCGTGAAGTTGCTCCCAATTTGATGACACGCTGGTTTTAGTGCTGGCAGTAACACTCCCCCCTGCTAAGCTGTCTCGGGTGAGGGTGCTTAGTCCTTTTAACTTCTGCCAGCTTGGTTCTGCCTCTAAACGTCTATCGCTATTTGAAGTTCTTTCGTTGCCGGCATTTAGTCCCTCTTTGAAACTACTTTGGCTACTTACTTGTGGGTGCGTTTGCTTTTGGAATGCCAACAAATCCACTAATTCTGGCATTCCATCTGAACAGTAAATGCATTGCCATAGACCACAACTTAGTACTTTACTCGTAACGTTGCGAATAGCCGTAGCGAAATCGATGACCGTTTTCATATAGTGCTTCTTCGGTGGCGGTTCCTCCTTGATCGTATGAAATTGTGTATTAGCGTTGACTTCGGGGCGACCATACAACATCTTCAGTGTTGTTATTGCAGCAAGACCCACTTCAGTTTTTGTCAATAAATTTTTAGCGGCTGTTCGTGCAGGTTCTTCTATACGTGATATTAGACGGCTTAGATTCTCGACATTGCGTGAGCCACAGGTGACCACACAATTCGTGTACAC
This sequence comes from Pseudolycoriella hygida, assembly GCA_029228625.1. Classification (NCBI taxonomy): domain Eukaryota; kingdom Metazoa; phylum Arthropoda; class Insecta; order Diptera; family Sciaridae; genus Pseudolycoriella; species Pseudolycoriella hygida. The sequence continues at coordinate 105,383,495 of CM055406.1, forward strand.
AATATGTTCTTGAGATATTGTCTATCTCGATACGAGCTGAAAGCGACTAGGTAATTCTTGAGCCATGTTCGGTGGTTGTTGTCGATTTAACCCTGATCCAAGTTGCTGAACCGAACTTGACACTGAATTCTGTATAACTATTGATTGTAGTTGGGCCGAGGGTGGCACAAACCGCTGTTGGCTGTCCATGGATGGCACAATCGTCTGTTGATGAGTCGAAATTGATACTAGCTTTAGCTGGTTTGTTATATTTGAGAACAGCGATTGTTGTTGAATATTTAATGACGGTGTGAAAGAAGTTGTTGCAATGTCGGTCGGCGGAATAATTGCAACAATATGTTGTTGCGCATCGGTCGCAGACTCATATTGCGCTGATATCGAAACGTTTGACTGTTGACTGGAATTCGTCACAAATTTGTTGTAAGTATCCGTCGGTATTCGGACATGTGAATAGGACGACGGTCTGACTGTTTGTGCGTTCGAAACTGACAACTGAATTAGATTGGTATTCGGCACATTTTTTAGCTGTGGCGTCGCTATTGTACCTTGCATCGGAGTCGTTGTTGACACAAACGATGTAAAGTGTTGCGTTTTATTCGTTGTTGACACATGAGTTACCGGGGAGCTCGTAGCATCCGACAAAGCTATGAGAGTATCATATTCCCTTTCTAGAGCTATGATATCTAGGACTGCTTGCTGTTCAGCTAATTGAATCCTCTCTTTGATAAGTTTGTCGTAGATGGCCTTTTCTTTGAATGATTCAGATGACGCCTCGATGAAGAGGATGATCCGATGGATGTGCTAGTTTCGGTTCTCGATTGTTCGTCCCAGCATCGGCATTTCGATTTCAATCCGCTAATTGCCACATCAACGTCCATACATTGGAAGAGAATCCGGTTCTCGCAGTTTAAACATTTGACCATTCCAATTACTTTCACTTATTTTGACGAATGAAAATTTATGAAAGAATTTTGCCACGAAGTCCAATGAAACGAATTCGTTTTCTCCACCAGAGAAAACAAGCAGAGTAAAAAAAACGAATTTGTAGTGTTGCTGGCGGGCATGAATTCGGAGTCCTTCCGTGTGGTCGGGTTAAATAAGTGAGCAATCAAGACTTGTACTGTACGAAATCATTTATTACACTTGAAAGCTACAAATTCCTAAATTCATGAAACTAGGTTAGGTCCTTCACATGTAATCTTATGTAACTAACTTACGTTTTGTGTTCGACCACACTTTGAACAGCTCAATGAACTTAGTATAATTCTAAAGGTCGTTCCGATAATCAGTAAATGAAATATGAAAATGCTAAGAAGCAACTTAATATTCTAATTTGATTACCGGAACGTTTACAAATGAATTTTGCCGGGAGAATAACTTTTACAATGGGCTTGGCGTGAAGTTGCTCCCAATTTGATGACACGCTGGTTTTAGTGCTGGCAGTAACTACTGCCAGCACTGCAATTCGTCACATTCATTGAATCTTGGACAACTTCAAGCTAATTGGACTGTCCTATCCCCTTTCCATAAAACTTTTAGTGATAAATGGCTAGATCCATTTTTCTCGTTAAATAAATAAGATATTCGCGTGCTTCAACCGGTTTTGTATTAGTTCTTTGCTTAGCAACTACCGGACGTGTGAAATTGTTCAATGTCAGTTTGTACAGAGTGTGGTCGAACACAAATGTAAGAATTCATTAGGCATTAGTAGAAGAACATAACCTCACTTTTATATCTTTAGAAATTTGTAGCTATCGAATGCCAATAAAGGATTTCAAACGACATCTCGATTGCTCACTTCTTTACCTCGACCATAATCAACCCGCCAGCAACAGGGGGGGGAGGCCCGATCATGGTCCTTAGATGACGAATCAGCAATAAAAAAATGTTCGTCCGTCCGTCTATCAACACGATAACTCGAGTGAACCAACCAACCTCAACCGATTTTCAAAAACTTTTTTTTTCTGAAAGGTAATTGAAAAATATCGTATAAGGAAAGACAATCTAACGAAACAAAACGAAACATGCTGATTTCGGCGTATCACGACCTCACATACCAAACAAAGTATGTGATTTCATCAGTACACCTATGTCTTGCAGGACTAGGTGTATATCAGCGCAGACACAGAACAAATACAATTTTTGAACTTTCAGCGCCAGCTTTTATATATTGAAAAACTTCCGCAATCTCTTCATTTTTGTTAATATTTTTGGAAGTCTAGATGCGGCAGATTATGAAATGGTTCATTTCTTGACCATTTACATTAAAAAATGAAAATCGTCACTGGACATGCACAAATCTGGAAGTTCCATCTTAGATGGTATTAACTCCAGATTTTTTTGGCTTCCTCGGCGAACCGCATCACTACGTAATAAAGTACGCAAACTTGCTTTCGATGCTCGTAGAGTGAAAAGAATGAAAAAGCTGATAGACTTTTTATAAACTCCCATGGTAATAGACCACAAAGTAGTCAACACATGCCTTCGAGTACAATCTTTCACGTTTTGTGAAACCATTGCGCTACGAGAAAATTCTCGACCGTGATTTCTACAACGGGTTTTAGATTTATCAGATTGATTCAGCCCATTTCTGGTCCTTGAAACACAGATCTGATGATCCTTTGTTTCGTACCTCATTCATCATGTAAATCTCGAAAACCTTCCAGTTCCTACAAGGAACCTGTCTAGAGCGGCAGGTCCCATTTTTGGTACTGTTGCAGGTTGGACCACATGACTTCCTAGAGTCCTGAGCCTCAGTGAGGAGAACTTCGGGCATTCGCATATAACTTGAACGCCCGTTTCCTCACTTAGGCCGCAGGTGCAGTTGGGACCGTTGAAGATCCCCATTTTTGCCAGGTGTTTGTTCAGTCCGCAATGCCCGGTAATCGCACCCACCACCCTCTTGATGCGCTTCCCGTCCATGTTGTATCCACCGTTTCCGCCAACGGTTCCGGAGAAAATACTCCGGCTACCGTACCTTCTGAAGTTTTAGAGCCATCAGTAAAGCTCACAGTTCCTTCATCTGATAGGCAGCTTGGCCAACCTTCCAGCCATTCAGACCTGCTGGGTACGACAGCCTCGAAACGCCTTACGAAGTCTGTCTCCGGTTTCATTCGGTCCCTAGGCATCGCAAAGACCTCGTTAGTGATAGCCTTCTTGATTTTCCCATGACCCGAAATGAAATTTGGAGTCCAGAGATCGTTCTGAGACAGCCTATCCGTCGTAATAAAAGCTTTCGCCTTCAATGCCACATGGACCCGTGGAAGGTTAATTAACGTCTCCATAGCCGACGTAGCTGTCGATTTCATAGCTCCGGTAACACAAATGCATACCAGCCATTAATTCTCATTCATCTCTTTCCTCGCACTCCTAATGTCCAGCCTCGACCACCATACGACGCAGCCGTGACTCATCATAGGTCTGATAACTGCTTCATACATCCAGTTTCTTCCAAACGAGTTCCTGCATATCCAGAAAGCTACTAGAGACTTCTGTGCCTTGTTCTTGACGTGCTCGATCCAGTTCAACTTGCGATCGAGGATAACTCCCAGGTATTACCTGAATCGATGATCCTTTGTAACACCCCCGAATTTCTTCGTTTATTAATTAAACAAAGTGAATACAATTACAAATAAATATGACAAGTTCAAAATAAAATAAAATAAATTGAATAGAATTGATTGTCGGTGGTGTCATTTCCATGTAACTTCCTGCGCGGGAAAACCGGATCCATATTATACTCAAAGTACACAGCCTTATGATTTGATTTTTTTTAACTCATGGGAAACCTTCTGGTTTTCCGAAGAAAAACAGCCAGATTGTTTATAACCATAGGGTTGAGAATCAGATCGGAGCTATCTAGTTCTGGTTTACCCATAATTTGCCTCCTAACGAGTCTGTATCTGGGACAGACACTAATGACGTGATATCCAGTTTCGTCACCATGGCCACAAAGGCACGCCGGGCTGTCGACGCAACTGATGTCGTAGATGTATTTGTTGAGCCCACAGTGGTTGGTAATGGCTCCAATAACCCTTTTAATGTCAGGTCTGCTAAGGCATAACAGCGTCTTCCTGACTTCCATCGATGGACTCTTACAAAATAGTTTGGTGTTTTTGCGCCCTCGTACTGCGACCAACCTCTGAGATGCTCCTTTCGAAGCCATTCTTTGACTATGGCCTTCCTTGTCGATATTGGAACACCGAACATGGGTTCTGGACCAACAAAAGCTTTACTTGCGCCTAGGCGAGCAAGTTCGTCTGCTCTTTCGTTACCTGGGATGCCGCTGTGACTTGGAACCCACAGAACTCTCACGGAGTTGGTCTTTCCGAGCTCGTTAAGGCTGACCTTGCAGTCAAGTACGGTTCTAGACCTGATACAAGGAGAACTTACCGCTTGAATAGCGGAATGACTGTCGGTGCAAACATAGATATTTTCTCCAGAAACTTTGTTGATCAGTTCATCGCACAGTTTCGACACAGCAGAGTTCGGTCTGATAGACGGATGCCAAGAAACCGGTTGTAAGGCTGCCTTCTATGTTCAAAAAGTCGCAAGAATAACCGGCTCCTGATGAATCTTCTCCCTTGGAACCATACGTGAAGCAGACGACGCCCTCACCCGGAGGAAATATTTTATTCTCACCAAGCCAGTCATCTGCTTCAGGGATAATCCAATCGAAGCAATCGTCGAGCATATATTCCGCTTTGATTTGATCACTTGGCATAAGCAACCGTTCGTCCTTGACTACCCTAATTATGGCGGAGTGTCCTTCTTCAAAAACGGGAGACCACCAACCACTGCACCGGATATTGACAGAGGTGTTGAAAGCAACAGTCTAGTCTTTTCTAGGCAGTACCTAATTCCACTCTGGGCCACCAGACTACACGTCCGTGACAAAGAATAGGTCTGACCACCGCCGTAAATATCCACCACATAGCCTCGGGAGAAAGACCCCACGTACTACCAAAAGCATTTCTACACAGTCAGAAGATACCAATACATTTGTCAAGTTTTTCCTCTATGTGAGGTATCCATCTTAGCCAACGATCAAAGATCACATCGAGGTACTTAACAGCCGCTTTCAGATGAACTTCCGTTCCGAACAACCTAAAGGTACCCAGTTCTGAAGCGGTTTTGGTTTTTCTTCTGCTGAAGAAAATGATTTTAGTTTTGATTGGGTTAACCATCAGCTTATTTTCGAGGCACCATCTTTCAACTACCCCAATTGCGGTTCTCATCAAATCGCCTATAGTAGCAACGAAATCCCCACAGATCAGGGTAGACACGTCATCGGAATAGCCTTGAGTGAAAATACCTGAGTCGTTAAGCTTAACCATGAGCGAGTCAATCACCATACACCAGAGTATAGGAGAGAGAATACCACCAGAAATCGCTCTTCAAAGTTTTGAATGAAAGATATGAACATAAGAAAATTATGAAAATGAAATTAGTGAAAATCTGTCGAGTGGTTCGGGCTATTAAGTCCTTAGTGTAGGCCAACTTACGCTACGCAACCCAACGCGATATTTGATTTTTTTTTCGTGAATATTCCTTTGATAATGAAGTTTTTTGTGCACTGTTGTAGAGAAAAAAGAGGAGAGCTTTTTTGTCCATGGAGGTATGGGATAGAGGCCTCTGCTAAGCGCTCTAGGTCGGTTCTAAATTCTGAGCTTATTTTAAGGGCTTGTAAAGATTTTTTGCGCCGTTTCTTCGGACGGGTTTTTCAAGATTGGCCTTTCGGAAATTTCCAATCCAATTTTATGAGGACGTAATTGCATATACTTAGGAGTTAAGTCAATATTTACTTAGATACGTTCGAGCCTTTTCGTAACGTCAACTCTGTTTGCCGCATCTATTCTTATACGAACGGTTCCATTCATATGTTTTTGTAGGTAGATACTATTCACACAATGTACGAATAATGAAATAAAGTCTATTCGCACAATGTGCGTATAGCCATATAAGGACTATTCACAAATTGTGCTGGCTTAAGGAAACATATAACAGCCATATAAGTCATAAAGGAAAAGGTCCCAAGTTCTGTTAGCCACCTAGATTTTTGTGGCGCTTCATTACACCGAAAAATCACTGGTTTCGCTTTTGTGAGATTTTGTAAAAGGAAAAGCTTCCTTAATACAAATTTTCACAAAACGTGTTCTTCATTAAAAACAAATTCAACAAAATGCACTATTCGTCGATGTGCGAATAGACTTTATTTTACTATTCGGACATTGTGCGAATAGACTTTGTTTCACTATTCGCCCAATGTGCGAATAGACCTTATTTCACTATTTGCCCAATGTGCGGAAAGACTTTTCCTTTTTTTCAATTACATACTGCAACCGCAGTTTCAAGGATCTAATGTCCTCATCCTCAGAGTCTTTCTGTTAGAACAAATTTTTCGAACAGTTAATAACAGTTCAAAAGGTATTTTTGCCTCATAACTTTTTTAACTTCCAATCACCTTCCACTTTTTATTTGAAATGACGTCTTTTTGGGCATGGATACATCATTGTAAGAAGTAAATGATGCCTTTAAGTCAATATTTTCTTGCTACGGCTACTTGCTGATATATTTGCGAAAAATTTTCACCGACCCAAGAAAATCCATGTTCGACCTCCATTTCTTCTGTCATATCTCCGGAACTATTCAACCGATTTTGGTCATCACACGTACCTTTCGGGGAAAAAATTTCAGGATGGTCGGTTGAGCCGTTTGGGAAAAAAAGAGGGGACGGACGACCGGATATTTTTTTGCTGATTCGTCATCTCCCAACTGCTGCCTCGATTTACCTCATGTTGCAATAAAATTGTTTGTAGTAAACGTAATAGGACCTTTGTACTTCGTGTGGGTCTAAAAATAAGTGCACTGAAAAAACGAGAAAATCAATCATCACAAATGCCAGACCCAACGACGAAGTAATTTTTCTGTACTTTCAGTTTTTACAATCGTCTTCAATTAATTTTGTAGGTTTTTGAAATTGCAATGCAAAATAGCGTTGTAATTTTGAAAAACGCACAAAATTAATTGAAGATGATTGTACGATGAAAAAATTAGACTTTTCTATCTTTTTGTAGAAATGGAAATCAAAAAAAGTAACATTCTAAAAAGCTATTAACAATTCTTCCATAATACTTCCAAATTGTTAAAACAAAGCTGAAACGAACAAAATTGTTACTGATTTCGTCGTTTACGACTCATCAGTACAGCTTGTCTTAAGACCATGTGTATATCAGCACCAGTTGTGCTACGCAAAAGATACATATTTCAAAAAGTAATATCTCCGGAAACAATTTTCTCGATTTCCTTTGTTAGTTTTCCATTTAATAAATATTTTCCTTATCCTGTAAATTTTCGTTCAATAAAAGTTGGGTATATTTCAAAATTATATCCGACAAAATTATATTTTTGATGTAAAAATAATTCATTGACAATTATGTAAAGTTGTATGTAGATTATGTAAAAAAGATGTACAAAAGATGGATAATTAATGTAACTACATGCAATTACATGAATGGGCTACATTATTTTTCCATTACAAGTTGGAAAAGTATTTGCACCAGTTTAACATGATCTACAGCATTTTTTCATTATTTAAATAAATTTTACATTATTTTTACATTAATTGAAAATTTATGGATAAACAATGTAAAATTTATGTAAAGGTGATGTACAAAAGATGCAAAAATAGTGGAAATAGGGACACGTACGTATCAGAATAGATACGGCAAACAGAGTTGAGGTTACGAAAAGACTCGAACATATTTAAGTAAATATTACCTCAACTCTTAAGTGAATGAAATTACGTCCACATTAAGTTGTATTGGAAATTGCCGATAGGGCAATATTGAAAAACCAGTCCGAAGAAACGGTGTAAGAAAGGCCTTCCGAAAGTACAAAATTGACCCCCCAACAGACAAAAATATTCATCTCAATTTTTTCTACACCATAGCAAAAAATCATTTTTTGTCTAGGGCCGATCTAGGGTCCTCAGGAGAGGTCCCGGACAAATACTTACTTAGACAAAAAAAAATTCGCTCCACTTTCTCTACAACATAGTGAAAAACCTTTTTTTGTCTAGGGCAGACCTTAGGACCGACCTAGGGCCATAAGGCCTCGGACACATAGACAAAAATGTTTCCCTCAATTTGCAATGCAACATAGCAAAAAAAATTTTTTTTGGTTAGGGGCGACCTTAGGACAGACCAGCTCAATTCAGCCCTAAGCACAGGCACCGGGTCCAAATTTGTTTTTGAATTTAATTCGGTACTCGATTACCTCTCAAATAGAAAAAGAATCAACAAAATCAGTTGGAATTTATCCAATTTATGTAAGCAAACACGTTGGGCCCTTGTCGAAACTCAGTTTTAGGATTCTGACTGAGTCCAATGGTTTCTAATCAAAAAATTTTCTTCCATAAAACGGCAGACAGTCCTAGATCTTTCGTTTAAAAAAAATGGAAATCGGAAGTGTTTTACTCGAGTTATGTACAAAAAACATGTAGGGCCCCAGCAGAGACTCGTTTTTGGTGCCCTAGCTAAGTCCAAGCTAATCCAAAAAAGATACTTTCATAAATTGTCGGCCATGCCCAGATCTTTCAAAAAAAAAAATCGGTTGAGTGACGGACGGACGGACGGACTTTTGTTTTTATTGCTGATTCGTCATCTAAGGACCATGATCGATGCCTCCCCTATTCCCCGGTCGAAATTGGGGTGGTATCCATATTATACATTGGCTATCTGCAGAGGGTACCAATAACCTATTATTATGCACCAGATGCCATTACCCACGGTATTAGCAACCAATATAAATGACTAGGTTGCAAATAAAGGAAAATGAAAAATTTTATGTTTTTTTTTTTTTAATTTCTTCTCTTGGTAGGTATTTGCAAATAAAGCATGATCAAATTATTCAAATTATGAATGAATTAACATGAAATCCTATCCTACAATAACAATTAGCCTTTAGCGATTAGCGAAATTCAGGTTTGGATAGATTTGGTATTAACGAAGCACTAATAGCTATTAGCGAGGAAATTCGATTTCACCGTCGCTAATGAACGCCTGGTCGTAACGAAATGTAGTGTTTTAATTTCGTTTAAAGTAGGAGACCCGTGGGAAATTGTTATGTTTATCTAGATGGGTGGAAAGGATAAACGACTTGTAACAGCTGGACTAAAATGGGAAATAGATAAGACGTTATAGCAACTAATGAATAATCGATGAAGGTTCGAATGATCTGCATAACCTACATCAAATAACATTTTCCTACCGGAGATTTTACATCTATTGCTAATGCTACGTAGTTGTTAAAGACGTATGACCGTTGTATAGAGTGACTTAAAATAGAAAGATGGTTAAAGAAGAATATGAATAAAAATCTTAAGATTACGAATAAAAATCTCCATACCACAAAACTGTTTAGTCATCAAACTTTCTTTTTTGTTTAGAAGCTATATAAAGCAGTAAAAGGTTGGCAAAAAAGTAAAGAACTTAACGACAGAGATTCGCCGAACATTAAACAGCTGTGGCTTCTGCCATTCATCCGCGAACATTTATAAAAGGTTAGAGAACAATGTTGTACATTGCTAGAGCTACAACTATTAACTGTATGATGGTACAATTTAAAAAGTTGGCTATAGTTAGAGTGACGAGTCTTCCATAAAATTGGTATTCCCTAATCGTTTTATTTTTAAGAAGAAGCAAGCTACTCAACCATAGGGTCATTATCTTTATATTCACTTAACAATAGCGAAATTATAGGAAGTTTTTATTTTCTATATACTCATTTCCTTTCATTCGTCGACAGCAGCTACAACATAAATTTATATATCATCATAGACGCACATACATCATCTACAGGGGGTGTAATATGGCCTTATACCAAAATTTTCTTTTTAAATTCCGCTATTGACTAGAGAAATCAAATATTTTCCTTTTTATTGCTTCCCACGTTTCGTTTTTTTGGAAAATTGAATTCTATACAATTCTATTTCTTTAATTAAGGTTCAAGTCAAGTTCAGATGAGCTTAAGTTCGAACGATTTACGTCCGCGATGGATTTCCTCATAGTTTATAGTACATTGAATGCAAATAAGAACTTTTTCTTCTGCGCTGGTATTCGCGATGTTAAAAACATGCGCAGATTATCGAGGTTCTTATTTAAATTGCGGCCAATGTCGTTAATGTTATTGTACAAGCCCTGATAACTTGAAAGTTACGAATGAGGTGATGTCTATGATCTAAGTCTACTTTGAAAATAATTCTTCTGTAACAAAACAGATCAGGGAGGGATCAAAGATTAGGATAAAATCGCCCTAAATTTTTTTATAATATAAAGAGATTTTCCCTTATATTAACATCTGATAAAGAATGGTGGCATTGATTTCTTCATTGGGATAGTGCTTCTCAAGTTACTTATCCATTTTTGCAACTAACAATAGCACAAAACATAACCAAAGACCCGTACGTATCAGAATAGATGTGGAAAACCGAACAGATTTTGCAAATAGGCGCGAACTCATCAGAATTGCAAATTGTTGCAAAGTTTTTAAAACTATCAGAATTCCAACGACCTACAGAACTTACCCAAGGTGATGTCGCAAACCCTCCCGAAGTACCGGAATTGTAGAAGTGGATATGTTCCGGGATGTGGTCATTTAAAACCCTGAAACTTGCGTTCTCTAAAATTTTATTCTCTACAACTTTACCTTTGACAGTATGCAATATGGACATAGTTGAGCAAATATAGACAAAAAACCATCTGCTTTCGTATATGGCCAAGAAACTCAATTTCGTTCATTCCATTGGTCCCAGTGCCCAGACCACTGACCCAAATTCCACAAAAAAAGTCACTGTATTGTGAGATCAAATGCTCTCATTTGACACCAAAATGAACAATGTCCGTGCTATACTTGCTGAGATATTTTCGAAAAAGTTTCACCGACCCTCGAAAAACCATGTTTTTAGTCACTTTTTCGACTTTTTCGGAACCACTTGACCGATTTTGCTCATCTTTGAACTTGAATCATGGGAAAAAAAATTTAGGGTGATCGGTGCAGCCGTTTAGAAAAAAAATTACACGGGACGGACAAACTTTTTTCGCCTAATTCGTCATCTCTAAACGATATTAAGTGCATCCCCCTCACTACCTCTTAGATCTATCCCATGTTACAATAAAATTATTTGTAGAATAAGACCTTTGTACTTCATACGGGTCCAAAAAGTTCAACTTTTGCGACGAAATTGCCCAAAATATTGTACCATGTACCTAACATATGGCTAATGAATATTGTGAACTAGAGGTGAGCGGGTTGCCCGAAATTCGGAAAAAACCCGCCCAAACCCGAACTACTTTTCACGGGTTTGAGTTTGAGGCTTTTAGATGGTCTATTACTGTATACCCTTATGATAACTCTGGACAAGATAACCACTGGACAAAACAACTGCAGACTGAAGAAAAGCAGATGAAATTCGACTGCGGCGGGTTTTTTCCTGTCCTAAAGCCCGCTAGGACCTCCACCTCTGAAGGCCTGCGAGGGCTTTATGCCCCCTTTTTTATTTTAGCTCATGGACTGCGGCGCCAAAGTACCGTTTATAATTACGGTGTTATTTAGTCAGAATGTGAAGTGATATTTTGTCCGATTTTTTAGTAACGATTTCGTCCGGTGTCACTTTTCCGGAATTATTTTTTTAAAGGTGTTTGTTGCGTCTTTAGTTATTCTGTCCTAAAACCCCCATTAGGTGCTTTTAGTACATTTTCAATATTTCGTCTTGGTCAGGAAAGAGACTAGGTCGTTTAGCTTGATCTTTTTCACGTTTAAGTCATCAGTTTGGAGTTCAGGTTTACTTAGGTAGGTAATTCTAAATATCCTATACCTAGGATAGGCTTTTATGACATGGACACCTGTTTCTGCTTTCATACCACAGAGACACGAGGGATCATTAGCATATCCTATATCAAAAAGGTGTTTATTTGGTGAGCAGTGATCGGTCAGAACTTCTAGTACCCTTTTGATGTTCGTTCTACTCAGGCTCAGTAATTCTACTGCCAGTTCCTTCGAGGGTTCCTTGCAGAAGATTTTTGTGTGTTATATATTTCTTCCAGTCAATTATATGCTGGTTGGCTAGCCACTCTTTCGACCTCTTTACCCTGCATGTTTTCTAGATGCCAAACCGTGGCTCTGATCCAACGAAGCTTTCTGAAGAGCCGAGGGACGCAAGGTGATCAGCTCTTTCGTTACCTCTTATTCCCGAGTGACTGGGCACCAAAAGTAATGTGACCTTGTTGCGTGCTTCTATCTCATTAAGTGATTTTATACAACTAAAGACGAACTTAGAATCAACGACGGGTGAGGTGACCGTATCAATCGCATAGCGACTGTCTGTACAGATATGTATACTCTTACCTGAGACGGCTAGTTTTTTTATAGCGAAAATCTCTGTTTGATGGACTGTAGCATAGCTTCCTGTGTAGTATGATAACTCCAATTGAAGATCTTCACAGTAAACTCCAGCCCCAGAGAGCCTCTCGCGTTTTTTTTAATGTGTTGCCGTTTACCGTGGTAAATCGCGCACGGGGGCCACTGTTTGGGCCCATTGTGCTGGCAATCAGGTTGAACGCTTATTTAAGCTTCGAACCTGCCTGTACTAGTAATGTAGTTCAGGATGTGTTTTGGGTGAAGAGATTTTATCTGACTGTAAAGTTGCCTAAATGTATTCTTCAGTATGTGATAAAAGCTGGGCAGTTGTCCAAATAATGTTCAGCTGACTCCGTGTGATGCCCGCTTAGATCGCAGTTAGGGTTTAATCGTTTACCAATTGTGGTCAAGTATTTGTTGAAACCGAAGTGACCTGTTGTAGTACCGATGTAAGTTTTAAGTCTTGTGCGACTAATATTTAGCAGAAATTTAGAATCATTCTTGCTGATTTTGATACAGTTTTGGGCTTGGCGACATGTAGGGATATTCTGCCAATATTCAATGAACCTTTTATCTCTTATGGTGTTTATAATTCTCCTCGAGTGTGAGTGAGGCGTAGGCGTCAATGGTTCTGCACCAATTGGCTTGAGTCGTTCCCCTCGTCTGGCTAGATCATGTGCTATCTCATTTCCCACAATCCCACTATGTCCCGGTACCCAGATCAGTTCGATGCGTTTCGTTGAAGCTACTCGATTGAGCTTTTCCCAACATTCTAACGTTAGCGCCGAATCAAAGCTATATGCTGATAGCACTTTTATCGCTGCTTGGCTATCCGTGCAGATTGAAATTTTTCTTTCCTCTAGAACAACCTCTGTTGCGTAGCTGCAGCTTTCTAAATTTGCTCTAATTTCCGACAAAAAAATGGATGAATATTCCCCCAATGGAATAGATTTCTTGATTTTAGGATTGTCGCAAAATATTCCTGCTCCGGCAGAGTTTTCAATCTCCGAACCGTCTTCTTTGGAAGGAATTTTTATGTTGAATTTCCGATCAAATTTGTATTGTGTTACTATTTTATCTGATGGCATTGCTAGGGAAGGCTCTTTTCTTAGAGTGGTAACCCAGATTTTTGAGTGGTCGGTATATCTCTCGCGTTTAGAACCATCCGTGTAAAATGTCCACTCTCTCTAGGTGCGAATCTACTCAACTCATCCGTCCACTACTCTCTCTCAGGTATGACATAATTGAACACATCTTCTAACATTAATCATCCGATCGCTAGGCATTGAGAAAATTTCGTTTTTTATCAAATCATTGATCGCTCGGTGAACATAATCCTCATAGTGAGTCCACCACCCGTTCCCCTGAATGTTTTTGGCAGAGTTAAAGGCCATGCCTTTTATGAATAGGTCCAGTGATGGAAGGCAGAGAATCGTCTCTACAGCCTTGGATGTTGTTTTTCACCCCTGTCATACATAGACAGGTCAACCTCTGAAGCTTGTCGAGTTTTTCTTTGCGGTACCTATGTTTACTCTGGGCCACCATATCATACAACCATGGCAGAGGATCGGTCTGACTATCGAACCGCTACATAAAGCCACCAGATAGCCTCTGGGGAGAGACCGCAGGTATGCGTTTCTGCACATCCAGAATATTCCAATGGCTTTAGCGATTACTGTAAGAGGATGACTCTTACACAAATATTAGATGAATTCAAAAAGTTTAATTGTGAAGATGAACATTTGATCTGAAATAACATCGCAAAAGAACTTGGAATGCAATAATTTTTCAGAGCAACTTTCAACCTTCATACTCATATTTTTGATTCATCTATTATTCGTGTAAGAGTCGTAGGACGAAGGACTCTGTTCTAAAAAACATCGAAAATTTGAGAGTTCACATTTTTGTGACAAGCTCTAAAATGTTGATAGTTATAGTATCATAATTAAGGCTTGACTTGTTTTGCATTACTCAATTGAATTGCCAGTCAATCTTAACACATAGTTTTAGTCCTAAACACAATGGTGCCTGCTTTTTCGCTCAACTTTATCCCAAAGTCTTCACGGGTTGTTGAGGTATATAAACGGCTCACATAACAAGAGAAGTTTTCCTTGCGCATCCTAGAGGCGAAGAACTTCTACATCTTTTTTTCAATGTCGGGTATCGTGATATTTCAACTCTGAACATAAGCTAATTATTTCTGCTTCACGCATGTCAAAGAGTGTATACAGCCAAATGTCGTTCTTCGTTTCTCTAATTTCTCTCACTTTCCATGCTATCACGAATGGCAAATTAGATAAATAGAGAATGAGAGAAATAAGAGAAACGTAGAAAACGTTGTTACGACTGCAAAGATACAATCCTTTGGTTGTACGGGATTCTTTACACTTAAAACTTAGAATTATTTGATTGGGTTGTGTGGGACTCAACACTAGTTTTCAAGTCGACCATCATATTTTGTGGTTACATAGTCCTAGAATATTATCCATATATTTACCATTGTCATTAACTACATTGACACACTACACAGTTGAAGATAATGTTCAACGTTTCTATTGTGACAAAAGGTTGGTTTGTCAAAGTAAATAACTTGACATAAATAACCGAACGCACATAATTGAACACAATACTCAAAACGCACACAATGATGGCATGATATTGGAATTCTAGTTATTTTCCTTCGAAACGGTCGACAACATCCTGAAATGGATACAAGGCAACGGAAAGATTAGTTTTGGAATGAAATGGATATACATTTGGAAAATAAGTAATAAGCAAAAGAAATTCAAAATAAAAGGCCAGCAACGTAAATGTTTGCTAATATTGGAGAAAACACATAACATTACATGGCAATAAATAGCTTTTCTTTCTAGGGAGGCAAAATATTTTAACTAAATTACTTTCGGGTTTCGGTTCTTGAAAAGGGCATTTAGTTTAGAAATGTCGGTTCTCTTTTGTATGCAAGATAAGGGTAGGAGTAGGAAAATGCTTGAAGAAAACGTTTCAAATAAAATGGATTTGGTGCTCTGGTTGTTTTTATTTATTTTAAGTCCAATGTTACAGCGGAAAAGGTCATTAAATAGTTCAACGGGCTCATTAGTTTGTGGAATTGATGTAAAGAGCCTATTTTTAATTTAAACTTCCATGTTAGGATTTAATTTTGACAAAGAAAAACAAAAGAAGATAACACAGACTCTTTTGTGTCCAGTTGTTTGAACTTACATGTCTGACGAACGAACTCATTATTTTTCCGATTCAACGGTTAGGAAACACAAAACAAATAATTGCGTCTATTATGTTTGATGTATTCGATGAAAGGCTGCTCTTTGTAAGATTTCTTCAAATTTAATCGTTCATGACAGGAAAAAAAAATAGAAATAGACAGACGAAGTAGCTAGGCATGCGAGTTGATTCTTCTTCGATTTATTGTTCTTTACAGTCAATTAAAATTTTTTTAGTATCGAAGAAAACGAGACAGTGACGCCAGTACATATTTACAGAAAAATTCTTTCTTCTGCCGCTCTGATTTAAAATTTTTTTTTCAATTTTGAGCAATATCATGTCGTATATCTCCCACATTCCCCAGAAACATCTCCAAAAAAATCTGCAGGTAATGTGAATTACCCCCACTTATTCAGAAAGCACAATAGAGACAATATGGGGAAAACAGATTTAGTATCTACCCGAGGGGGAAACAACTCGAGAAAATCGTGTCCCATCTATTGGCATTGGTGTCTATTTGCCCTGAAGTGATTAGTCATTTACCTATTTCATCCTGATAAACCAACGAAAAAGTATTTCCCTCCATTGGTCTATCTATTGGGCTATTTGCCTGTCTATTTCCTCTATTTCCTTGCCACTACTGGCGCTATTTGACTGTCTATTTCCTCTATTTCCTTGCCATTGGCGCTATTTGACTGTCTATTTCTCTCGCGATTTCCCTTATTTGCCTATTTAAATTCATTTAGATGCCTCATTTCAAACATAAACTTTACGGTGTATTGCAAGATGAACTGTGGACGGGTCAAAATGTTTGAGTTTTTAGCTGTCTCTATTATTCATCTTCGAAGTTATCAAATTATTCTGAAAATGTACTGTGAAATTATTAAATGTATCAACTTCTAGTTTTTACATTTAAAAGCCACTCACAATTCTTAATCCTACTTCCAATTGTTTAACAAAAATCGAAAAACTAAAAGTGCTGATTTCGTCGTTTACGACTCATCAGTACACCTTGTCTTAAGACCATGTGTACAACTTCTAGTTGTTTTATTTTTTTTCTGTATATTATTGCCAAAAAGAAGCGTTATCTTTTTCTTACAAATTAATTTAACAAATATTTTTCTATTTCGGGATCGTTGACGACGATTCCTTGCCTACGATTTATAGTATAATCCTTTAAAACACAAACCACATCCTTTGAAGATACGACTGACACGTCGTCAATTTGCTTTTTCTTACTGTGATGGCAGCGAAATACACAGCACATTACACATGTTTTGTGATAAGAGAGAGAGGTTACATATACAAAACACGAGGAAAATGTCAAATATGTTTACATAGAAATTATAACATATGGTAACCCTCTGTTATTATTTCTCTGTGACTAAAACATCGCCGAGCATCGACTGTCTAAGGCGCCAAATTTAAAATTCGAAAAATAAAATGGATGATTTCCTTTCTATTAGGTCCTATTTCCTTCTATTTGCCACTATTTTCCTCTATTTCCCTTCTATTTCCTCCTATTTCCCTTCTTTTTCCTCCTATTTCCTCTATTTCCTCCTAATTTTCCTAATGTTAGCTATTTACCTCTATTTCTTCTAATGCCCTACTATTTCCCTACTATATCCCTACTATTTTCTTCTATTTCCCCCAATACTAATAGAACCTGTCCCAGTATTTCCTCGAGTTGTTTCCCCCTCGTATCTACCCCATGCGAAAATTCAGCATTGCGAAAATGATCCATCTCGGTACATTTTTCGTAAATATGTATGTAAAATCAGGGCCGTAGCAATAAAATACGAGAGGCGGATGATCTTCAGAATTCCTCTGTCAACCAGAATAGAAATCCTTAGAAAATCATCACAATATTTGAAAATCCTTAAAATTCAGACAAAAATCTTCAAATCTTCTAGAAAATCCTTTAAATCGACATGACGATCCCTTATATTCATTAAAATTTCTAAAGAGAAAATCTGACTAAATTAAATTGGTAATAGCAGATTACGTTCTATGCAATGAAAATAGTTCATTACATGAGGAATTAATTTTGTGATATGAGACGAACTCACGAGTGTGTTTTCGAGCAACAAGCTTTCGGATCGGATATGCAAAATCTACCCTTGTCAAAAACAGCTGCTCGAAAATTCACGAGTGAGTTCCCGAGTTCACAAAATTTATCTCGAAATAATGAGTTATTTTCAATGCATGAAACGTATGCTATTTTATTCGCTGTTCCATACGGAAAGAAATTGTCAATATATGTATATTCCCCCACCATCAAACAAAAAACCACAACAACAAAATTAAAATTTAATTTTTTCTCGAATTTGTTTGAAGAATAGATCAAAACGAAAGTACACATGTTGACTGTCTTATTTTCGAACACCTGCTCACATCATTCGAATATTCGACGGTTTCAACCGTTTCGACTATAATGTTGGTACTAAAACGGTGATACTGACATTAGTTGTATGTAATGAGTTTTGTGTATAGGACACAATGTTATTACATGTGGACACAAATATCGAAAGAACCCTATATGGAATGGACCGTTTTACATGGGGGGAAATGTATATGTATTGACCAACTTTCCATATGGGACAGCGAATAAAAGTATATGATCGATATCGAAGGAATGGTTAGCTCTGCGATAATGTATTATGTTTCCATCAAGAATATTCGGGCACAATCAACCTGAGGGCAAATTCGCTATAAGCTTCAAAAATCGAAAAAGTTTGACTTTATAGTTATGTAATATATTATCATGAAGAGAAAAAACTGTGCAGAATTTTGTTGTGTTAAAAAAATTGCGTCGCAAATGCTGGGCAATTTCTTGCTCAAAATAATTTTGTTTTCTAGTTAAAAATATAAAAACGACTGTACACAACATTTTTTTCATCACCCTCCGGAAATTTTCAAAAATGTATGATGCAAAGACATTTTTATCAATTACCTCACAATTAGAAACTTTATATTTATGTACTTGTTCTACCCTCAACCCAAACTACAAGCCTGCGAGTAAAAATCTGAGACTACCTTTGATTATTATTCAAGTTCCGTTTAGCCCCCTCCGAGCACCGTTGGTTTAGTGGTTGAAATCTGTGGTCACCCTGATCGAAACTATGAAGTATGAAGTTTTATAGTACACGCAAAGAAAAGATACAATTGCGGCATTTTTAATGTTTTTATTTATAATTGAGCGTAACGTACTTATATTTTCGGGGAATAATTGCAGTGAATAAAACTTCATTATTATATTCACAGTGATTAGGTTATACTCGAAGCAATTATAATGCAAAATTTTACACTGGTAAAAAGTACAAGAGTGAAACTTGTATTGGTAAGAAACAAGCATATTCCTCACTTATTCACCACTAACATGAAAAAAGAGAATTATATTCACGTTGATCACAATTATAATTCCACCCAATATAATTTATAATTGCAGTCAATATGACAGACGTTTCAATTCTATATTCACTGCGAATATAATTTTCAATTCTACATTTCGTACGATTACAAATAATATTGGAGTGTCGTTATAAATGCCGCAATCATATCTTTTCTTTGCGTGTATCAAAGTCTAAAAAACCAAAAAAAAAAAATTGACATCCGCCGAACTATTTGTTCTCAGAAAAATATGTTTGCAACGAATTTCTCGACCCACCCTATGTCTAGGTATTCTTTGACAATTTGCAGCCATTTTCTTAAAATGCTAAAAAATTCTCCTGAACAAACTACAAATAGCTAGAAGAAACCATCTCTCTAGGTAGTGTCATTCCGAAGCTAAAATTCGAAAACAAAAAAAACCTAATTTATTGCTCGGGAAAATTCAAGATGTTTGACTGCTGGCAGCCATTTTCTTAAGATCACAACAAAAACCTTTTAAAAGGTAGAGTGTTACGCAGTTAAAACTTTAAAAAAAAATTCAAATGTTTGAATTGCGTCACATATGCCAGAGCCATCAACGTAATAATTTTTCTGTACTTTCAGTTTTTACATAGCAAAAATTTGACCTTATTGATGCCTGACTTCTGAGAAGAATTTTTTTACTGAATTCAAAATTAATTTTTCAAATTCTTCTAAAAAGTACCCAAGTAACTTTATTGACTTAGTTTTTGAGAAAGTTTTGCATGTGAAAACTGAGTGTGCAAAAATTATAACGTTGATGGCTCCGGCATTTGTGACGCAATTTCAAACATTTGATTTTTTTTAAAAACTTCTTTGAAGAAAATTTTCTTAGAAAAAAAAATTCTCCGAAAAAATTCTTCTCAGAAAAAAAATTTTTTTCGAAAAAATGTCTCCGAAACATTGTCTTCAAAAAATTTTCTCCGAAAAATATGTTTTCTCAAAAAAAAGTTTTTCTCAAAAAAAATTTCTTTGAAAAAAAGTTTCTTCAAAAAAATTTTTCTCCAAAAAAATTTTCTCCAAAAAAATTTTTCTCCAAAAAAAATTTTCTCCAACACCTTCATCTACCATCGGAACACTTCGTATCACCTTCGGCTTCCTTCGGAATACTTTATGTCACCTTCGTCTGCCTTCGGAACACTTCGGGTCACTTTGCGCTCTCTTTGGAACACTTCGTGTCACCTTCGGCTACCATCGGAACACTTCGTGTCACCTTCGGCTACCATCGGAACACTTTGTGTCACCTTCGACTACCTTCGGAACACTTCGTGTCACCTTCGGCTACCTTCAGAACACTTCGTGTCACCTTCGGCTACCTTCGGAACACTTCGTGTCACCTTCGGCTACCATCGGAACACTTTGTGTCACCTTCGGCTATCTTCGGATCACTTCGTGTCACCTTCGGCTACCTTCGGTACACTTCGTGTCACCTTCGGCTACCATCGGAACACTTCGTGTCAGCTTCGACTACCTTCGGAACACTTCGTGTCACCTTCGGCTACCTTCGGAACACTTCGTGTCACCTTCGTGTCACCATCTCTCTAAGTAGTGTCATTCCGAAGCTAAAATTCGAAAACCGAAAAAGCATAAACGAAAATCCAAGATGGCGCCGCTATGACAGCTGGCAGTCATTTTGTTAAGATACAAAAAAAATCTCCTGACCAAACTCTATAACTTTCTAGAAGAAACCAACTCTCTAAGTTTATCATTCCGGAGCTAAAATTCGAAAACCCAAAGAAGTATAATTTATACCTAACAAAAATTCAAGATGGCGTCACTTTGGCAGATTTCTCAAAATCCCAAAAAATTCTTCTGATCAAACTCTACAACTTTCACGAAGAAACCAACTCTCTAGCTATTGTTACCTAAAAAACCCTCAAAATTGACCACTTTTCCACATGCCACTGCTTTTGCAGAATTTTCCCGGAAAAGCGGCATATGAAATTTGTCATTTGGGGCCGAGACTGACGTTCCTTGAAAATTTCAGGAAGATCGGCTGTCTAATTTTCGAGATAGAAAATTATTAATAGAAATCAGAAAAAAAGTTTTCATAATGATGAGAATCAAGGTTGTGCTCGCTAGTCATTTTTTTTAGCGACGCTAACGCTAACGCTTGTTTCAAAAAATACTAGCGTCGCTAACTGATTCGCTAGTCTAAAAAAACTAGCGCGCTAGTAGCGGCCGCTACCAGCGGTCGCTAATTTTTCGCTAATAATCCAAAATCTGGAATAGAAAAAACACCAAAAATTTTTGAAAAACTGGCATTCGGTCGAAAATAGACTCATGACTTGTGATGAACAGCTCCATATTTTAGCGAATCCATTAGCGATTAGCGAAAAATATTCGCTAATCGGATTTTAGCGAGCGCTAATGGCTACTAGCGAGCAGTCTTGAATTTTAGCGGCGCTAGCAGCGACGCTAGTGTTTAGCGACGCTAACCCAACCATGATGAGAATAATAGAAAAATCGAAATCCCATAGAAAAATGTCATTGAAACCTCGATATCTCAGCCAATTTTCAACCGATTTTGATGAGTCTGGGCTCGTTGGAAAGCTGCTGCGACGTAGTTCTTGCATAAATAATTTGGTTTAACAAATTCAAAAGTTGTATGGTTTTTTTTTTGAGTTTGTGAACTTCTTTTTTGGGTAGTGGGGACTGCGTCACGCCCTCCGCTACCGCTGCGGGCACGATACGTTTAAACTCGGCACTAGGCTACGTCCTCGAGTTAAGAATTTCTAATGCAGAGGGCAGGAGCAGCCTGGTGCCGAATTGAAACTTATGTGACGTATACAACTCACTATTGCCTCCAATTTGGCGAAAACATATTTTCAGCACCAGGCTGCCTTATTTATTCCCAGCTTTAGGGTCCCAAGTACGCAGCTTGGTGCCAACCTCGATCGTGTTACTAACTAATGTCAGAATTTCAGCACCAGATTGCCTTTGTCAGACAAGGTTTTACATTTCGTCGGTATTTTCTCAAATTTTCCTCATTTTCCCAAGTTTTCCTTATTTTCCTAAATTATTTCCTCAATATAGTTCCTGGTGTAGGGGGTCAAAAATTACCAATGAGTGGTATGGATGAGGTAGCGTTCATATATGACGGATTTTTGTACCCCCTTCCCCTTGTCTGAAAAGTTCCATACAAATTAAGATTTTTCTGTATGCAGTGTCTGTTTTTTTAGACCCCTTCCTTCTACCGCAGACGTCATTTATGAACACTACCTGACCCCTAACTATCACTTAAAGTGTCGAGTTAGTATTAGCGATGAAATGACCAAGGCTTCGTGTCATATGTAGTGAGGCGTAATAAGATGCAGTAATGCGTAAGTGTCATTATATTAATCTGATACTCCTGTCAAGTGTTAGCATTGTAATCTGATATGCAAATTTCTTGTAGTAATTCAGAGAAAACCGCAGCATTGTGCATATATTTTGCATTTCAGAAATACAGAAAGATGAAACTTTGTGTTGTCTATGTTCAAATTCTTGAAATACTTTTTTATTTCCTCATAGAAAATCTCCGTAATCATAAAGAACTCAATAAGTTTCGATATCGATTTGGTACACAATTCTAGAATGGTCAATCTTTTCGGTTTTCGTCTTTTATTTCATAGAAAATCCGACACATTACTCAATGTCCCAAAAACTTCAGAAATTCGGAAACTTTTTCATATCAATATTTCCCGTTTGAGTATCCAAACAAGTGTTATTTAAAAGCTTTAAGAATCAGCATTTATTTTTAACAGCCCAAGCTTAGTTTTATTATATTTATGTGAGTTGAGTTTTGTCAATTTACTACTAGAAAACGAGCAGATAGCAGACAGATATTCGATAGTCCAGTGTAAAAAACGGAAAGAAAAATATTGATGATGCAATTTCTTGAGGTGCTAAATTTCCAAAAGTTTTCGTTGAAAAACTTTTTAACAAGTTTAACTTCAGCTTTTTTTCCCCTTAAAATAAATTGTGTGCTGGTGTTTTTTACATGTTACATTATACAGCTGGGATAACAAAGGGAGCTAAGAAAAAAAAATAAAAAACAAATATCATTGCATGGTAGAGAAGCGATGTTGAACTTGATATATGAATTGGTTTGAAAAACTAGGATATAATTCACAAAGCAATTACGTGTGTAATTTTAACAGAAAAAAACTTTTTTTTTTCATTTTTATCGCTGAAAAGAATGATAAGTGTGAGGTGGAATATCACTCGAAAATAAACTAAAAGTATTTTCGGAATTTTACGAGGGAAAATTTATCACAAAAAAAAAATACGAAAATGTTATCCATGAAAATTGATTGTTTTCTGATATTGTGGAAATGGAACACGTAAAATGTCCACCCACTCAGCAAATCCATATCTACGCGAATAATGTGTACACTTAATGTGTAAGTGCAAATACGTATAAATTGTAGGGTGGTACAAAATTTAATGGACATTTAAGTTGTGGAAAAAATAGTTATTTACGTATCCTTTTGATCCAGAAAAACACTTTCCCCGAGTTGAGCTAAAATCATTATGCCGAGGTCCAGTTTGATGGTGTCTCAGATTGGTATTCCATACGAATTAGGAAAACAAAAATTAGGAATAACAAAAATTAGGAAATCGAAAATTAGGAAAAAAAATTATTTGCCAAAAATAAGGAAAAAAAATTATTTGCCAAAAATAAGGAAAAATAAAAATCAGGAAAAACTAAAATTAGGAATGAATTAAATTAGGAAAAACCAAAATTAGGAATCAGGCAAAGAAGGAAAATAATTTTTGAGAGAATGCGTCGCAGGCCGTGATAAATCGTAAGAGACGGAGCCCCTAGCGGGGTTTGGGCAGAGCCCCATGCACGGAAGGCAGCCTGCAGGGCGTTATTAGCTCGCCGCATTCGCGGGGGTTTAGGGGGCAGAGCCCCCTACATATCAAAAATAAGATTGCGACCTCCCTAGGAATTCCTGATTTTCGTTTTTCCTAATTTTGGCTTTTCCTGAATTTGGTATTTTCTGATTTTTGTTTTTGCTGATTTTTGATTTTCCTTATTTTAGGTTCCTGATTTTCGTTTCGTGATTTTCATTTCCTGATTTTTGGTTCCTGATTTCTTGATTCCTGATTTTTGCTTTCCTAATTCAGGTGGTCATTCTTTAGATTCTGCGAATCGCATCGCGTAAGGTTTGTGTGAAAATACAAGTCGACGAACTGTTTTTTGTTTTAACCGGAAGATGACCTTCAACAAGAATTACAACTCGATATTTTCGAGCAACATTTGTAAGAAAATACAGACAGAAAATCAAAAGCTTGTAAAACTTATTTACTTCTTTGGGTTTTCAGGGGAACAAGTCAAAACGAAAACGTTGCACAATGTTATGACACTCCTCCGGTAGAATAAAATAATTGCATGAATTTTTGTCGGATGTGTACAGTGAAAAGTAATTTACTGAGCGACCTCCTTCGATTCTCTAACTTACTTTTGAACCACCCTAGCGTATACGTTACCGTGCCGTCTTTCGCATTGAAAAAGCTTTCACTAATGCTGCTGTTTTGTATTTATGTTAAACTAAACACACCATAGAACGAGTGAGAACAGCATTGGTTTGACGGCAGGATTAATTATACGAAGCTTTTTGAATGAATAATGATGGGAAAGCGTTGTTATAAATCGGCGTCATGGAGTTGAATATGGAAAGGGTTGTAACTTATACACAAATTCGAGTAATGGAACACAAATATTTTCATTTTAAATGTAAACGATATGACAATTTGCATATGACAAATATTGTATGTAAATTTTTGAAAAAAAAGGAAGAAAATTTGTTCGATTTGCAAGGGAAATTAAAATAATGTGAAATTGATTGCATTAAATAACGATTTTAATTTGAATAACATTATTTTCAATTTAAAAAATATCGTTAAAAAAATAATTTTTGGACCCGTACGAACTAAGAGGTCTTATAGGTTTACTACAAAAATTTTTACTGTAACAACATGGGGTAGATCGAGGAGGGAATGAGGAGGGTGCATTTAATATTGCCTAGAGAATAGGGTGGGTCAATTTCCGGCCATTTTACAACAGACACGTTTTCGGTTGTAGGAACATGAGAGAAACTTTTCTAGTTTTGTATTTCTAAACGGCTGCACCGATCTCCCTAAGCTTTTTTTCCATGAAAGGTAGATCCCCATGAGCAAGTCCACAGATGAGCAAAATCGTTCAAGTGTTTCGGGAGATATGGTCGAAAAAGTGACCAGAAACAGGGTTTTCGAGGGTGAAACTTTTTCGCAAATGTCTCAGCAAATACAGCATGGAAATTGTTCATTTTGGTGTCAAATGAAATCAAATGCTCACAATACTAGAAAAATTTTTTTTGTGGTAATCGGGTCAGTGGTCTGGGCACAGAGACCAAAAGAATGGACGAAATTGAGTTTCTTGGCCATATACGAAAACAGATTGTTTTTCGTCTATATTTGCTCAACTATACAATATGGAGATTTACTGTCAAAGGCAAAGTTGTAGAGAATAAAATTTTAGAGAAGACGTGTTTCAGGGCTTTAGGGAATGATCATGTAGTGAATAGGTAATTCTGTTCTTCAATTGAAAGAGAGATGTTTCCTCGTTCGAGGTTTAAACAAATCGAAAGAATTGAGAGGGACGACGCATATCTATTAAACTTTGGCAGTTAGAAATTTGCTTCTTAAGGCAAAGTTGGTGAGAATTGGATCTTTGAAATTCTTATAGTTATAAAAGAACATAAAACATTAGATCATTTGCTTATTCCTTTATTTAGATACATTCGAATCTTTTTGCAAAATCTGTTTTGTTTGCCACATCTATAATTGTAACACATGTAAATGTATATTATTTACTTACTGACCGATAAAATATTTACTTTGTGCGAAGTAAATACTTTATCGGTCAGGACAGTAAAGTATGTACTTTACTTATGTAAGAGCGGTAGTGAAGCTAACACATTTATTTATTTTGATTTTGTTTCAACTGAAAGTTTTACTTCTTTAATGAAAAAGAAATTCATGTTGCCTCAAAATGAATGGCACTCCATTCAACATATCGCATCACTAATTTTTTTCGCAATAATCAAACAAAAATAATGTTCTAAGTGTCAGTAGAAACTTCTGGAATTACATACATAGCCCGTGCATCTACATAACAATTTCTCATATTGCAATTGTAATGAATGTGACGTATAGTAAACAAAACATGAACATGTGATGATTTACTTTAGTTTTGTTTTGCAAATTTAAAATGGTTGAAACTTATTTTACATAGTTACTTGGCGTAATTGGTTGTGTGTGACACCTACACAATCAATGACACGTTACACACGAGGATACGATTCCCGTAAGTATCTTTTATTGAATTTAATGATTTGCAAATGTTCGTATGACACCTATACAATCGGAGATAATTCGAAAACTACCAGAAAATAAAATTGTGATGTGTTGGTTGTGTTGTTAAGATTACCCGTGAAAAAGTATTTGTTCAGAGAACTCAGTTCAATGTATGTCATACTGGAGTCTGGACCATAATCTTTGAGAATGAAAACTTAGTCTTCGAAACCGGTCAGGTTCAAAATAAAAAATTTTTGGCGTAATTAAAAAACGGATTGTCTAGTCTTGTTATTTGTCTCATTTGTCGACAATTGTGCCGTGTTCTGTAAAGTCAATTGTATGTAATTGAATTGTATGTCATACTATTTCTTGGGCGATAAAGCAGTATATGTATACGCGACAGAAAATTATATGTAATCTCGTTATATATTACACATACTCGTTAAAACTCGTACGTGTAATATATACTCGATTAACATATAATTTTCTGTCGCCTATCCATAATCTACTATTGTCAGTCCGTCCGTCTGTCACCGCGATAACTCCAGTAAAACCCAAAAGTAAAAAAAAAATTTGAAAGGCAATCGAAAAATCTTTATGAGCACTGTATGCCCGAGGGGCGCCGAGCTCGGGCCGTTTAAGTGGTTTTTGGTCTTTTGTACAGAATTCGAGTAAATCTTTTCCAATTTTCATAACTTTTTTTTCGAAGGGTCTACGAATGCCTGTCCATTTATGAAAGAATCTTTTTTAATTTTGAACCTTTGGAATCAGCAAGGACCATAACACTGAATCTCTACTAAAACCAAACCTAAATCGACTAAATGTTATCCGATTTTCAAAACCTTTTTTTTCTCCTAAAAGATAATTGCAAAAAAATTATTATGATGTTGAATTTGGACAAAATTGGTTAGGAGCTTTCGAAGTTATGGTCGAAAAAGTGGTCAAAAACGTGGTTTTTTGAAGGTTGGTGAAACTTTTCTGCTTATATCTCTGCGAAAATAGCACGGAAAACGCTTTTTAAGGTTTTAAAAAAAAGATGTGAAAATGTGTTTAGTGGTTCAGGCTGTAGAGTCCCTAGTGTGGGCTCAACTCGCGCTACGCAACCCTACACTATATTTAGTGATTTTTCGTGATTATTTCTATATATGAGGTTTTTATGCAGTGTTGTAGAGAAAAAAGTATGAAGTATGAATCAGAGGCCTCTTATTTAAAACCCGAGACGAAAAACTCACTGACTACCAATCCCATGAGATTTAAAGATTTATAACACACGGGTCTATAATACGCTTATTATAGATCTGAAACTAAAGTTTGATGCTTCCGTGTTATAAAATATAGTATTCCACTTGGGCTACAATATTATATTCCTTACCTAACGCCCTCGGATCTTCAACCCTTCCGAGATACGGTATACGATATTAGAGTCAGTTTAGTTAGTTTTAGTTTTGCTTTATTTCAATTATAAGTGTAACATTTTTCGTCAACCTGTGTAGCTCCAGTTTGGTTTTAACTCAATTTGAAGGAGTTACTAACACAAATATAACAAAATTAGTAAAGCAATGTGAAGTTTATTAAAACAAAATCAGAAATTCTATAAGGGAAGAGGATATAAGGGAAAGGATGATGGTACCTAATCTAAAAATTTCATAAAAACAATAATAATAAATAACGTTCCACACTCAGTATCAATCACGAAAGGAATTCCTATATACGTTTAGATTCGAGTAGATGGACCTTTAATGAATGACTAAATTGATATAAGCTAATAGAGATTCTAACATGAGTCGGTAAGGCATTATAGAAAGTAGGGCCTGAGTACAGTAAACAGCGCGCACCATAGTTTGATCGAATCAATGGTTTCCTCAATAGATGGGAGTGTCTTGTATTATAAACGATAAAGTTATTAATAAATTCAATGGAATGATGTTTCAAATTTCTAAGACAACTGAAGACAAATTTACACACAGCATGTTCATACATCTGGGGAATAGTCATCATCGTAGGAAACTCAGTCCCAAAAAGGGTCTCAGTAGAGAAACGTTCTGGAAGTTTATGCGTGACCTTGAGAGCTCTTCTGTGCAGTACCTGGACCTCCTCAATTAGCGATTTCCTGGCAGAGCCCCATATACCCACACAATAAGTAAGATGGCAATGGACTAAAGAAAAATAAATTAATCTCAGAATCTTTTTGGGCGTCTAATAATTCCAATACTGCTTGAGATGATGGAGCCTACATTAGGGTGGTCCAAAAAACTAAGTTATTAAAAAGTCTGGTGCCCCACCCCTAAAAAGTTTCTAAATGTGTCCCTGATAAAAAGTGTATATGGAGCCATCTGAATCCAAAGCCGTCCTGAGGGTTCCCCGAAGCAAAATAGTCAAAAAAGCGTGGAAACCGTGTAAAACGTGGGTTTTAGGAAAAGTGCATGAAACTTGTCAAAGATGAGGAGCGGTGTTAGGGCAACTAGGGACTAGTCGTGTGGGTACCACTTCCCTCTCTGAAACCATATTGTCTGGGATTAAAGAACTTATGAGAAGTAAGAAAGCTATAAATCGAGCGATGAATAATAGTCTCAAGAATCTTATTAACAGTCTTAGTAGCATAATATACTATTACAGTAGATTATCATCATATGGATTGCCGAGACTTCTCCTCATAATGTAATCATATAATGATGATACGCTATTTTATCGCATGAGCGAAAACCATACAACCGACGAAGGCAAATGAAAAATTCGTTTGACGTATTTCCGGGGGAAACAAATCACCACGCGAATGCGATGAAAACCCAAAATTTGAAATGATAAGATTTTTTTTATACAGAGAGAGAATCATAAGCTTGTGCAACATTTTTATTTCTCTTTTATCTCTTTTTTCACGTATTCACTTGTATTTTGTGCATGTAAAACTCGGTTTTATGGTGAAACGAGTTAAAACGAAACGTTGCACAATCTTATGATTCTCCTCCTGTATTACAAAAGTTTATTATTTATTTATTATTTGAATTTCATTATAAATAAAAAATCTCGTCAAATCTTGTACTTGGCAATATCGTTCCCAGTATCGAAGCGACTTTGGCCCGCTGAATGGCTAACGAAATACGCTGAACTAAATATCTATGAGAGCGAGGGTCGCCACTGATTTCATTGAGTTGTGGACCGTTGTGTTAATCAGATTTAAGGTATCGGTCGACCAGGGGCCGAGAGTTTCTACAGCAAATGCGTTAAAAATTTAATTCTAGCTCTTTAGGTCTCTTCGTGGCTATTGGCTAAGGTATCCCAGCACGTAGCATCCCATACTAAATGTCGGCCATGGGATCAGGGGATAAGGGATAGACCGTTTGTCTTTTGCCGTCATGCATTTCAAATCTTCGTCTATAACACGATTGACGTTGATAAGGTCCCAACACTTCTGTCGGGAAGGAGTAGAAGGTAGTAGTCTATTGTTTAACGCATTCCAAGAAACGAGAGCTTCGTCGATGTTGCCGATTGATGAGCCGTCTGATAAGTTGAGGATTAGAGAAACAATATCATAGGCGCCATGGGCTGAGCTAAGATAGGCTGGCAGTGCAATGTCTTTCGTATGCCTAGACCGCCCAAGGTGATGGGTAAGGTTGCTTGAGGTCGAGAATTATTTACCAATGTTACATTTAAAATTCCTTCTAGCGTAGTCAATAACAAACTGTCGAACGTGTCAGTGAAATTTGTATATTTCCAGGCAGGTGATGAGCGAATGAGGTATGTCAATTTGGGGATCGCAAAACAGTTTTTTAATAGGAAGAATGCCGAATGGGCTTGTAAATTTCCTAAACGTTCGAATATGATTTTAGCTTTCTCCATAATAGAGGCGGCGAAATGTTCGAAACCGATGTCAAGAATAGGCGCTCCAAGTAAATTAAACTTTTCCGGTGAATGTTAAGAATTAATTTGAAAACGGCAATAGGTACGGGTATTAGCTGCTGTTTTCGTATATTTTTAATTAAAACCTCACATTCATCTTCGGACTAATGTCATATTTGGATCCGTACGAAGTACGTTTTAGGACTTGGAACTGTTTGTTCTGATCTGATCTGAATCTGAAAAAACGGGATCTGAATTTTTCAGATCAGATCAGATCGGGGTCAAACGTAATCTGATCTGAATCTGATCTGCTAATTTTTCGGCCAAGTAGTCCCGGAGATATAGTTGAAGAAGTGACCAAAAACATGAAATTTTCGAGGGTCGGTGAAACTTTTTCGCAAATATCTCAGCAAGTATACCACGGAAATTTCTCATTTTGGTGTCAAATGAAAGCATTTGATATCACAAAACTGGGAAAAAATTTTGTAGTAATCGGGTCAGGGGTCTGGGCACTGGGACCGATGGAATGGACGAAATTGAGTTCCTTGACCATATACGAAAACAGTTTTTCGTCTATGTTTCCTTAACTATGCAATATGGAGATTTACTGTCGAAGGCAAAGTTGTAGAGAATAAAATTTAGGGGAAATATTGCCCAATCTTTGGGATATGACCACTTCTAGAATTTGAAGAATGAGCCATATCTCTCGAACTGTGAGAGCTAGAAAATTGCATCCAAAGGCAAAGTTGTACAGAATCGAATTTTAGCGAACACTTGTCTCAGGGTTTTGGCGAAATATGCCTCAATCCTTGGGATATGGCCAATTCTTGAATTTTAGGGATGACTCATATCTCTAGAACTATGGCAATTAGAAAGTTGGTGGAAAATAAAGGTCTCAGATGTCAAAAGACGTACTTCGGTACGGCCTTACCTTGGATAAATTCTATGGATCTTTTAAATTCCTATAGTTCTAAAAGAACTTAAAACATTGGTTTGTTTGCTCATTTTATTATTGAGATACGTTAGAGTGTTTTTGCAACATCTATTCCGTTTGCCACATCTATTTTGTTTGCAACATCTATTCTGTCTGCTACATCTATTCTGATACGTACGGGTCTTTGGTTATGTTTGTTAATAAACTTTTGATTCGAATATAAGTACAGAAATTCTTTTCTCCAAAATGCTCATAATTCTTTGTTGAACTTGGCAACAAAACGCGTAGCCTTTTTTAAGACGATAAATTATTGAAATATTTAATGCAATCAAATGTACTAAACATAACATTTTCTGTAATAAATAATTTTTTTATAAAGACCATTGCATTTTGTGCTTATGTTAATGTAGCATGCATTGGTGGCAATCCTCTCATGTTACATCAGAGCAATAATATTCTAGAAAACACACACATAGACGTGTGCGCCGATCGGTGTTTAATGGATCGGCAGGACCCTTGGTGTTGGACTAAATGACATTCTTGACCTTTTCACTCTTCAGAAAACTTTTAGATAACGAACTTTTTTTTGGTTCAAGTAAATCGGAGTGCCGCGCCGTTTACCTAAAAGTCTTCTGAATAGTCAGATGGTCAAAGATATCATTCAGACCCAACGCTGAGGGTCACGCCGATCTACTGAAAAACGATCAAAGAATTGAAAAAACACCGCTATAGCAGACAATGAGGAGAAATGGGGAGGGGATGTTTGGAAATTCGCAAAAAAAGCGTTTGTCATTTACAGCCATTTAGCTGTGTAAAAAATGTGTTAGTTAGTGTGTGCCCAAATCCAGTTTTACCCACGTACACTCTATCTCTTTCCTGTAAACTAAAACAGCTACAAAGTTTTTATGTTGGAAGGAACTTGCTGTCCATTTCTTTAAGCAAGAATAGATTTTTGTAACAAATAATAAAATAAGTTCACATCATCATATGAATATTGTATGTGAGCTTTCTGTCAGGTAACACAATCCAAGCATTCGATCGCATTTTTTGGATGACCATTTTAGTGAGATTTTCACGAAAACTGAAAGGTACAATCAGTTTTCGTGTTACACAATATTGTATTCACAAAGTACGCACGACGAGGAGGAGGAGGAGGAACAGAATGCTGTGGGAAGGGTCTAAAATTCGTCATTTTCAACGTGCGTAATTTATGAACGACCCCTTATATGTATTGCTGCACAATTTCGCATTCACTTAAACCAAATGCACCACATGAATGAGAAATATTTCAGCTGAAACAAACTCTTCCTCACTTCTGACAAGAATTTAGTTGTGGTGTTAAGAAATGCAAACCCAAGTCGTGCGAAACCTGCTCACAACGAAGAACCCTTAAAAACGACTCGAAAATCTTAATCACAACCACAATCTTATCATTTGCACATAATTGCGAGGAAATGTCGTGTAAAATAGAAAATTTATTTACCAGAATGCTTTAAAGGAAATTGAATATTCAATTTATGAAGTGTGTGTGCAGTGTGCATACTTTGTGTATACGAAATCGAATTTGGAATCCCAAATTTGTGATCATAAATTGGAAAATTTACAACAGTTTCAGTTAAATGTAATTGTTAGAATGACTCTGCATCCGATGCAAATCCACCAAGAGTTATTATTCCAACATTCTTTGGATTGCTAATTTTGCTAGTTGTTCGATATTGAAAATTGCACTACTCTTGTCTCGATCCAAGTCATGTCGATTTACAATTTAAAGTTGAAAACAACACACTACGCAGACCCGTGCGATTCCCTGGAACACCAGAGACAAAGTCGAAAAGGATATCGAGGAATGTTATGAAGCTCCTAGCCTGTCCGTAAAGCAATGTAACAAATCTTCCCGAAGAATTTTTTTTGACCGGTTGGAACTTATGGTTCTATCAAAAAATGATCAATGGATTTGTTGGGATCAAGTCGGTCTATTCCAGCTGTCAAAATGACGTTTTAAACGTCAAAGCTATAAACAAAATCCCCCGTAGGATCCAACCGCTTTTCTCAATGTCCTCAAAAACTTTGTCTTTGAAATCGGTTCCATAAATCTCATAATCATCGAAATATTCATGAAATAGCCCATTCTTTCTGCCCTACAGCCCGAATCAGAAACTGATTTTCACAAAAGTTTGTTTGATAGTTTGCTGACGTCCATATCTTTCATTTTGCAACTCAAAAGAAATTTGTGTTTTTGTAAATGTAACAGTAAACGTGTAAGCTTACATTCTTCGAAAGGGTCTATGAACGTGCGTGCTTCTATGTACATACATAAACCACTTCTAAGTTAAAGTGCTTATGTTTCGGAAGAGTGTATTGCCATATCAAAGAAAAAGCTTTACTTCTTCATTGTCACAGTGTGAACGATACATAAAGTTATTTCTTTATGAAGTGTCTGTCTAGGCGTGATTCCACAACACGAAGACTTTATACAATAGTTCACATTCACATGCTTACGTGGGATAATGAAAACTACATAATTGCTTCTGAATGTGTAATTTTGACATGTACGAAAAAGGGTGTTTGCATTGGATCAACAAATTTAACGCGAAAACTTGACTTTCGCATCTTTTGAAAATTCCACTGTTCAACTATAGAATTCTCGAGAATTTGAAATAAATTTTTTAGATTTTAGACTTATCAGGTTGGGTATCCTTTCATCATGTAAACCATTCGAACCTGCGAGGAATTTGTCTAAGACAAGTGGTTCTAGCTTATGTGCATCTAGCGGTCTGAGCACATAACCACCCATGATCACGCCTGAGTGAAGAGAGCCTTGGACAATCACTATTGTTGAGATATCCCGTTGCTTCGCTTAGACACGGCCGCAGACACATTCGGGATTGCTAACTATACCTATTTTTGCAAAGTATCCGTTCAGTTCTGTAATTGCACCCGCTATCCTTCTTATGCGATACCGGTACATGTTCATCAGTAAATTGTCCCATTTACCAACAGGTACTGTAAAGAATCGCTTCCAATCCTTAAGAGCACGTCACAAAATTGGGAATTGTAAAACTTGCGATTTTTTTTTTTCGAACAGAATCCTGCGTTAATGTAGGGGGCCGTTCATAAATTACGTAACGCATAAATTGGCATTTTTTAGAACCCCTTCCTCCCCCTGTAACGTTAGCAAAACGCAAGGTCCTTCCCCCCCCCCCTACCCCCCCCCCATATTCATAGAAAAAGGTACATGGTAAATGTTTATCCTTTAACTAGAGGTTAGTCATAGGAAAGTAACTATCATTTTGTAACTACTGAGAAGTTCATGCGTGGGAATGGTGAGGTCCGTGGAATTGCACAGTGACTCCTTCGATTTTCGATTCCGGTCGTAAGAAGCTCTGTATTTCTCTAATAGCTACAAACGTTGTCGTCTGAAATACATTGACGTATTCCAGAGAAAACACACCCACCCCAGTTCCTTCAGAGTTCTTCGCACCATCTTTGAAGCAATTGAGTCCATCAACGGGCAATCAGCTCAGCAATTTGTTTCGGCATTCCTGTCTACTCGTTATGATAGCCTAATATCGCTTCTAGATTAGGTTTCCGACTCTAGTGAAGTAGTGAGGATAGTTATGAAGAAGAGACATGAACGAAATTATTACTAACTTTTTGAGAAATTCTCTTTGCGATGTACTCAATTGAGTATTTAAGCTTTGTTTTCATAATATGACAAAATAATGTGGAATTACAGTTGAGAGGAAGTGTCCTAATGACGTCAAACTTGCTATAAAATCCGAAAAGTCCATAACAGCAAACTGGTCAGAGATTTTGCTTATAGTACTCCCCCCAAACACACCTCCTATTTGGGGGGCAGCCAGAGTTCCATAAAGAAAATTTATGAGTTATGACCCTTTTATGGATACTAATTTTTTATAGCAAGTGCGACGTCATATGTGCACGACCCCTTATTTGCAAATTTACCAAAAACACTTGAAGTGGAGTCATTTTTTGTCTACTTGCTGCTATTAATTAACGTAAATGGTTCCCTGACAATTAAAAAAGTTCTGATGTTGGTGACGCATTTAGCTTCGATACGAAAAAAAACAACTTCTCCTTAGTCTAAATACAGTAGCCCCACGATCAAAAAAAACTCGACAATTATAAGCCAATTATTTCCCTCTTTTCAGTAAAATTATTGTTGTATTATAAGCTCCTTCCTGATAAACAGACTTACAATCTTTAATATTTTGTTGGACAAATTTTAACGCAAAACGGGTAAACGTACAAGAGAAATATTGAATTCATTTCCAAATTATTTCCTCACCGAGGGCGATTCCTTGCACCGACCAAAGTGAAATCTGTTCCATTTGATTCAATTAAGTTTGTCCATCAAACCTTCAAAATAACATAATTTTTTCTCCATCAAATTGACACAGCCACTCAATATCATGAAATAGAATCATCTTTCATCAGTTTATTACTTTCCTTTGTCCCCACGCACGCCACAGTGATATTCTTAACAAATTTAACGTCATTCTTAATGTAATATACTTCTCAAAGGCAGAAAATTGCAAAAGTTTTATGGGAATTTGAAATGAAATTATGTTTTAATGATGACAGCATAGCGTTTGTGTACATAGAAC
The DNA here is from genome assembly GCA_029228625.1 of Pseudolycoriella hygida. Classification (NCBI taxonomy): domain Eukaryota; kingdom Metazoa; phylum Arthropoda; class Insecta; order Diptera; family Sciaridae; genus Pseudolycoriella; species Pseudolycoriella hygida. Next base: position 105,419,267 of record CM055406.1, read on the forward strand.
GTCTTTATCCTTTGAAATATACGTCATCCGTAACATTTATTTAATATTTTAATATTTGAAGAAAACATTTGTGAGTAGATACCGAGAGCAATTATAAGCACAACCAAATCACCAAAAAGTCGAATGTGGAAATTTTACTATTACCCGATAGGCTCAATTAATTTACTTGCTATAACCACACCAGTTGAAACCTCCGCCCCTAGAGGCTACACTGACGTAAGCATTTTCGATCGCTAGTTTGATGTAGATGAGTAAGAAATAAAATTCAGTGGTATGCAACGTTCCCCGTATTCAGATTTCCACGTAATCCAAGTTCCCCGTATTCCACTTCCCCCGTATTCTACTTCCACCGTATTCCGCTTCCCCCGTATTCCACGTTCCCCATATTTCACGTTCCCCGCATTCCACGTTCCCCGTATTCCACTTCCGCCGTATACCACCTCCCCCGTATTCCAATTCCCTAGTATTCCACCTCCCCCGTATTACACGTTCACCGTATCCCCGTATTCCAAGTTCCCCGTATACCACTTTCCCCTTATTTCATTTCCCCCGTATTCCAGGTTCCCCGTCTTTCCCCATTTTCCACGTTCCCCGCCTTTCCCCATATTCCACGCACCCCGTATCCCAAGTTCCCCGTATTCAGCGTTGCACTTGCTACGTATTCTACTCTGACACTTCCCCAATCAAATCTCTAACACAACATCTTGACTGACATTTAGGGCGATTTCAATTTTGACTCGTTTTTTACCCATAACTCCCTTATTTCAGAACAATATCCCACCTTGGAACATGTTTTCTCGACGTTTTGGACCATCCCCGACAACATATCAAAAATTAATTTTTCAGTAATTTTCGGGCAGCGGAGCAAATTTCTGTCCATTTTTGCCTCCTTTGATCGACCCTGGACACTGAACCTCTCAACCAATTTTCTTAAACTCGGTTCCGCTATCTTCACACTGTCGAAACCTTTCATTCGACACCTCTGGCCTCATTCCGGCAACTACCCGCCGAGATATACCAGAAGAAGTGCTCCCGTTCTGGTCAAAATCGCTGAAAAAGAGCCCTGATCTCGGGAGTGGGAAACTTTTCCACCCAACATTGTTCAGCAATTTTGTTGCCCAAAGCCTCCATTAACGATTGGCACTCAAAAATTATCTATACTTTGTCCAACAGCAAAAGTTCCCTAACAACAAAGTGAAGAAATCCCGAAATTTGAACAGTTTTTGCTGCCTAGCTCCTCCGCATAAAGTCGTTTCAAAAAGTTTTCTTCTACAAAGTTGTATGCCATTAAAAATTTTAAGATTTTACTCCGGCAACTACCCGCCGAGATATACCAAAAGAAGGAAGTGCTCCCGTTCTGACAAAATCGCTGAAAAATGGCCTGTATCTCGGGAGTATGAAATTTGTCCACTCAACATTGTTCAGCAACTTTGTTGCCTCAAGCCTCCACTATCGATTGGCACTAGAAAATTATCTCTACTTTGTCCAAGAACAAAAGTTCCGTAACAACAAAGTGAGGAGACCCCAAAATTTTAACAGTTTTCGCTGCCTAGCTCCTCCGCATGAAGTCGGATCAAAAAGTTTTCTTCTACAAAGTCAAAAACTCTGAGACTTTTCTTCGCCGACCAAATCTTTAACACAACATTTTGACTGACTTTTGGCCGATTTTCAATTTTGATCCGTTTTTACCCATATCTCCCTTATTTCAGAACAATATCCCACCCTGGAACATGTTTTCTCGACGTTTTGCACCATCCCCGACAACATATCAAAAAGTATTTTTTTCACTCCTCAGTTTAAATGCAAAATAACAGGATTGTGACCGACAAACAAAGAAATAAATAGACACATAAATAGACAAATAAGCAGACAAACTTTAAACGTAATTAATAATGAGTTAAGAAAAATTGGTGAAAATTTGTTAGATCCGAATAGAACGTTCAATAGTTATTTACGTTAGGCCGAGAGTGCTTCACCGAGTGACGCATGAAGTTTTTCATATTTAGACCCGTACGAAGTACGTAGGTCTGATGCGTTTATACCACGTTTGTTACATTGTGAATTCCTGGGCCTCATGTCGGTCCTAAGGTCGGCCCTAACATAAACAAATGTTTTTTGCTATGTTGCAGAGCAAATTGAGGGAAACATTTTTGTCTATGGAAGTATGTATCGGAGGCCTCTACTTAAGGCCCTAGGTAGACCCTAGCCCAAAAAATAGTTTTTTGCTATGTTGTAGACAATATTGAGGAGAACATTTTTCTCTATTTGGAGGTCAATTTTGTGCGTTCGGAGAATTTTTTTACACCGTTACTTCGGACGGGTTTTTCAAAATTGCCCTACGGACAATTTCCAATACAGTCTAATGTGAACGCAATATTTACTTAAATACGTTCCAGTCTTTTCGTAACATCAACTCTGTTTGCCGCATCTATTCTGATATGTACGGGTCCCTTCTATGTTTTACTTTGGTCGCTGTTATGAAGTATGAAAAAGTCAATAAATGCCCAAAAAATGACGAAGTCCTGGTAGGGTCTAAGGTAGTCGCAGATCCTATGGGAGAATGTCTTTGTTTTACATTCAGTTTTTGTTCTTTGTGGATATTTGGTTGACTACAGAAAGGGGGAGGGGGAGGTCAAACACATCGTCATGAGGGGTGGGATAGTCAAAAAGTAACGCAGATCCTGGTTTGATGGCTTCTTCATACCTTTTGCTTACTTTTTGTCAGTTTTTGTTCTTCATGCACATTTTCTTAGCTTTCGAAATGGGGGTAATGAAATAAGGCATCCACATAAGGGGTAGATGGATCAGAAATGAAAGGGCAAATAGTTGGGTAGGAACAAAAGCTGAAAAAATTTGGTGGGCGTCATCACGACAAGCCCTGTCTCCAAATTCTGTAGATAAAAAACTTTCAAAGAAGTTATAGAATCTTTGTTCTGTCTTATACATAAAGAAAAAGCTAATTGAAAGATTAATATTCTGATAATATTCGCAGTACACACAATTTGTAAATTGTTTATCGTCATTTGCTTTAAATGCATGGAACACCAAGCAATGATTGATTGCTTGCAATATTGTTGAACGAATTAATGGCTCAACTTTGTTCTTATTGTTAACAAAAACGACAAGTGTCAGCATAATTTTATAATCTTCCAAATATAACGAGTTCGTCGTTTTAACACGATAGGACAGAATAGTGAAATATATTCGTTTAATATTTCAGCAAAATAGTCAAAGAAATTTTCTTTTACACAAGTTCTGCTTCATAAGTTCGTTTATCTCAAAGCCAAATTGTCTGTTATAGTTCAGTGCGGTAGTCCAGTGGGGGAGGTACAATAAGGATTATAAGGAGAAGTGATTTGCTCGTAGAAATGGTGGCAGCGACACAAATTTTTCAAACCAACTGGTTCATAGAAGTCTACCTTTTCGGGCAGTAAAAATATTTTTTAATTGCGACGGTACACGTTTTCTTAATTTTTTCGGTGGTGGGGGTAGGTGCTCTGCGCTAGAGAAGAAAAATTGTAAGTTTCTAAGGCAAAAAACAAACAACAAACAATTTTTAATGGATTTTCCCGTACGAGTTTTGAATATTTTGAAGCCAAAGCAACTGCCTCTATTAGCGGGACTTATACTTTGCCTACCGATCTTCAGAACTATCAAAATTAAGACGACAATTAAGTTAGCACAAAAGTTTTCACAAAATTGTTTTCTTCCCGCTAACTTTTGCTCTTACCGCTATATCAAGTTGCACTAAGGAATCGTCCATAAATTACGTGCTGCCATCAAAATCGTTGTATCTCAAGAAATAGACATTTTCCACGATCAAATGTTTGACCTACCCCACCGCCCGTATTTTGGAAAGTTTTTGAAAAGGGGGGCGGAATTTATTAAAACATAAGACTCTCTTCACTTCATGCTCTTGTTTCGCTTCTTCTAACAAAATCGCGTTCTTTATACATGTCCAATTTAGCAGAGCGGAATCGCCTCTCCTTCTTTGTATAAAATGTAGCAACAGCTGGCCGTGAGTCAATTTCCCAAAATTTTCCATTATAGAAAAAATCGAGCGAAATTTCTCGGTGAATATTTAGAAATCAACACACTGAATAGACTTAATCCATAATACTCATGGAACATGTGTATGAATATGTGATTTTGAAGTTCAACCAGTGTGGAGAAGTAAAAAAGCGCGACCGTAGCTATTTCCCGTTTTTCAGCCATTTCCTGTTTGCAAGCAAAACTACTTTTTCCTTGTGATTTTTTTCCTGGTTTCAAGTGCATTTCCCGGTATTCGATTTTTCGGCCGAAAAACTTCCCGGTATCGTAGATACTACACTATTTCAACACCCGGCAAAAGATGCTGTTCCCATACAGTTAATAAACAACTGCCATAGGTATAGGAACTAGCGATAGAGTGTCGCCAAAGAAGTTAGTTTTGAAACTAAATCATCTGTGATTCGTTGTAGAATCACGGATGATTCACAGTGGAATCACCGATGATTCACAGTGGAATCGCCGATGATTCACAGTGGAATCACCGATGATTCACAGTGGAATCACCTATGATTCACAATAGAATCACCGATGATTCACAGTGGAATCACCGATGATTCACAGTGAAATCACTGATAATTCACAGTGGAATCACCGATGATTCTCAGTGCAATCACCGATGATTCACAGTGGAATCACCGATGATTCACAGTGGAATCATCGATGATTCACAGTGGAATCACCAATGATTCACAGTGGAATCACCGATGATTCACAGTGGAATCACCGATGATTCACAGTGGAATCATCGACGATTCACAGTGGAATCATCGATGATTCACCATGGAATCACCGTGAAATAACCCATGACTCACATGGGAAACACCGATGATTCACAGGTTAATCACCGATGATTTACCGGAGAATCATCGATGATTCACCGATCGCTCATCAACGAATCACCGTGCATTCACCAGTGAATCGTCGGAGATTTCCCTGTGAATCAAAGGTGATTTCCCGGTGAAGGGCACAAACTGACGGGCAGGAAGAGGAAAAGCATAAAGTAGCTTTCGCTACTTAATGATGGTCAAGGTACAGTTTTCAGGTTACTTGTTCTACGATGTAGTGAGCCCACCCTATCGGTGACGATCATTCTCCACGTGCATAGGTTTTTTTATGCAATTTTTATATTCTTCATCGATATCTGAGTACAATTTGCAAAACGAGGCTAGAGAGGACGAGAAGGGCGTTAGAGGACTTCAGTGGTCGTCCGGTGCACTTTTCCCTGAGACACGTGTTCTCTAAAATCTTATTCTCTACAACTTTGCCTTTGAAAGCAACTTTCTTATAGTTCTAGAGATATGGGTCATCCCTCCTAATTCTAGAAGTGATCATATCCCAGGATTGAGGCATTTTTACCCAAAACCCTGAGACACGTGTTCCCTTAAATTTTATTCTCTACAACTTTGACTTTGACAGTAAATCTTCATATTGAATAGTTTAGGAAATTCCCACAAAAATTTCTCGCAGTTTTGTGACATCAAATGCTTTAATTTGACACCAGAATGAGGAATTTCCGTGTGATAATTGCTGAGATATTTGCGAAAAAGTTTCACCGACCCTCGAAAATTTCATGTCCGACCTCCACTTCTTCGACCATATCTTCGGAACTACTTGACCGATTTCGCTCATCTTCGAACTTGAATCATGGGAGGGCGTACCTTTCGGGGAAAAAAAGTTTAGGGTGATCGGTTGAGCCGTTTTGAAAAAAAAGTGGAGACGGACAGCTGATTCCTCATATTTAGACGATAATAAATGTATCCCCTCAAATCCCGTTTCGATCTACCCCATGTTACAATAAAATTGTTTGTAGTAAACGTGCGGAGTACAAAGGTCCAATAACTATAATTTCTTTATTCTGAGATCACATTAGATGGTGATTTTATTCTCGCCTTAAGGGCTTTCAACAAATATTCTATACAAAAAGTAAAATAAAAAATCGTTTGAGTCCAAATGAAATTTAATATTGAAGGTGTAGATGTCGCTAGAGTACGTAATACATGTGAATTGAAATCATTTGGATATTTTCTACGTTATGCATTGGACTATTAAATTCTAAAATTTTCTTTGAAACTAGAGTTTTCGTTATGAAGGGTATACTATCAAGGGTTAGTTAGGATCATTCTAAAGAATTGAGTTACCTTTTGAAGTAAAGCGAACTGAAACGCAACATTTCAATTCAAGTGCATTCTCCTGTCGTTCGCCAACGATAATTTGAAATGCTTTTTTTTGAAAATTCATTTTTCGTCTATATAGCAAGGATTTTCTTTTATATTGTGTATATGCAACAACTTTCTTTTCATCGTATAAACACAAATTGTTTTATACGTGACTATTCCGCACAAAGCTACACAAAGACTAATATGTCTGTATAATATTCCAGAATATCAAAACGATTTTCTTAAAGCCGTTTACCTAACTTTCCCTCGTTTGTTGTTTTCCATCGACCACATACGTATAATATCGATACACCCCTTCCTACAACCAATGGCATTACAAGAAGTTGATAAGTAAGATGTAGTGGAAGGAGGTTGATATTGTTTACGCGATTGTTGCTTTTTGGTGTTCCATTATGAGTGAAGAAATTGATTTTTGAATGTTTTGTAAATATTTCAAAGCAGTAATCGTACTCTAATGTAAAATTAATGTCATTCAACTGGTGAATTTTGACTTTGACTGCTGGTGTTTTGATATAAACGATTTTATTCGCTTTTTTTATTCTAATGGAGTACATATAACTGAAATTGAGTTTCCCTCTTCTGGGTATTAAGAATGTCAAGATATCCGAAAAATATTAATTGAACAGATTCGTGGTGAGAGCCCTAAATTCACAAAAAAAAAACACAATTATCTGAAATTTAATAGACTGAAAGGAAAAGTAGCTGGAGGTTCATTCATTGGTACTGTCCAACGAAAAAGGACGCTGTAGTTGTGTAAATCTATTTTCACTGGTTACCAACCTAGAACCAACCAAACATCTTCATCGACTTGATATCAGTAGAACTGTCTCGTTGCAATGCACAATTGATAGAAAAACATTAAAATTTTTCGTAATTTCTGTTCGATTGAAGCTTGTGACATCGTCAATAATATTATGTGACAAACATTTCTTTTGTTGTAAAATACACAAAAACGGATGTGGATTGACGCCATTTAAGGAACAGATTTTGTTAGAGTTTCAAAGCCGAGACAATGTAAAATTTATGCGAATACCCAACTGCTCTGAAAATTTCATTTTGAGTTACAAAATGTGGTTTTCGAATGCCTTATTCTTGCACCAGATTGACAGAGACAATGTTGAGTTCGCATGGAAATGCAAATGCAAGCATAAAATACAATCAATTGTATTAGAAGCTGTAATTGACAAATCCAATCAAATGCAAAGGAAAATGTTTACGTTACGTTTGTAGGAAACTTTTTCTGGTACGAGTATTGTTTACCAATTTTGTTCGATTTCACACTGTCTCACGTGTATTGCACTTTCCCCAAACCCTGCTAGGAACGTTGCACCTTAGATCCGCTTCTCGGCCTCGCCTTTTTCTTGAAAAATGAACAAATTGTATACTTCTCCGTATTCAGCTGACGCAACAGAAGACAAAGTTATAAAAGATAAACCATTGATATAGTTATAGAAAAAAAGCGATAGTGTATTGTTGAAGAATTAAACGAAACAATATCTATTACGTCATAACTTTTGGCTATATTTGTGACGTTATCATCGTATTTTTGACGTCGTGTTTGTGACGTTATTTTTTTGGCGCCTTTTTGTGACATCGTATTTGTAACGTAATTTTTTTAACTTCATTTTTTCAACGTTATTTTTGTAACGTATTTTTTGTGACATGTTGTTGTGACATGTTTTTGTGACATGTTTTTGTGACATGTTTTTATGACCTGTTTTTTGTGACATCATTTTTGTGACGTCATATTTATAACGTCATTTTTGTGACGTCATTTTTGTAACCTAATACTTATATCGTCGTTTTTGTGACGTTTTTTAGATTTATCAGGTTGGGACGACCCACTACTGGGTCAAGAAACACAGATCTACTGATCCTTTGTTCCTTTCCCGTTCATCGCGTAAATCCTTCGAACCTACCAGTACCAGCGAGGAACTTGTCGAGGACAATTGGTCCTAGCTTTAGTACATTCTGAGGCCTGATCATATGACCACCCAGAGTCCTGAGTCTCAGTTGAGAAAACTTTGGACACTCACAAATTACGTGATATCCGGTTTCGTTCACGAGACCACAGGTACATTCGGGATCGCTGACGATTCCCATCTTTGACAAATGACTGCCAAAGTGCCCGATAATCGTTGCCAGTTCATCCACTCTCTCACTTCCATCTATTCCAGAGTGCCCCGGCACCCAAGCAACCGTCACCCGATTACTCTGGCCCAGCTGGTTCAGTGTGCTTTTGAACTCCTTCATTAATTTGGATATGGTTACAGGTGACATTATCGCTCTGATCATTTCTTCGCTATCGGAAAGGATTGTGACTCTTTCGCCTACCGTTTCCGGTCTCAATACACTTCGCAATCCTTCCATCGCTGCGAACGTTTCTGCCTGAAGTATACTGGCGAAATTTCCTAAGTGGAAGCTCTCTTCTGTCATAGGTTGAAGGGTTAATACCCCAGCCCCCACTCCATTAGAGTTTTTTGATCCATCTGTGAAACAAATGAGTCCATCCGTGGACAGACTATCTGGCCAATCTCTCAGCCATTCTAGTCTATCCGGTATGACAGCCTCGCAGTGCTTTGTGACGTGACGTCATTTTGCGACGTGATTTTTGTGACATCGAATTTGTAATGTAATTTTTGCGACGTCATTTTTGTGACGCCATATGTGTAATATAATTTTTGTGACATCACAATCGTGATGCTGCACAGACGGACGGACAGTAAGGCTGAAAACATTTGCATAGAAAAGTAGCGATATCTATGACGTCATAACTTTTGGTTATATTTTTGACGTCATTTTTGTGCGGTCATTTTTATTTGTGTGACGTCGTATTCGTAACGTCATTGTTGTGACGTCGTATTTGTATCGTCATTTTTGTGACAGTGCACAAACGGACGGACGGATAATGGAAAATAAATGGATGGCGCTATTGACCGGGTGTGGTACATACTAATATGAAAACCGTTGCTTCTCGTTTTCAACCCTTTGCACTCTCAGTGAAAACTTGTCGATGAGAGGAGAATTTGGAATATTCATCAGCCTTTGCTGACACCGGTTCACACTAAGAAATTCCCTGGCCCATGAAGCCTATCCATCCACTTCCTCAGCACTTTCACGCATGCCGAGTTTGCTGTTAAAGGTTCCTGGTCCAGGGACGTAAATCAGAGTGACTCGATTCCTCAGACAAACTCTGTTTAAAGCCCAATTGAAATCCTTAACTAGTCGAGATGTTGTCAGAGACCACGTTTTTTTTAATAAGGGTGGGGAAATCTTCATAGACACTCTGTTCTCCCGGACCAAGGTAGTGTTGGATTCCATTCTTCAATGGCCTACCAACTAAAACCCCTTTCCTTAGTCTTCATGCTCTCTTCTCCCCGGAACCGCCTCACAGCATAACTTCGTGGAGTGGCTGTGCTTTCGCACCAACTCTCTCAGATAAACTGGCAGTCTTCTTTGATCGTCTTTCCATCTCCACGAACTTTGCAGCTTCCCCATTATCCGCTACTCTCCACACCTCCTCATCGCGGCACATCTCCGATATTATGTTTTCGGCATTTACATCTGACCTACTCATAATCATCAGCTCACCTCGCTCTTTTTCGAAGCGGGGACAGACATATAACACGTGCTCCGCAGTCTCTTCCTCTCTTTAGCATGTCGTGCAGAAAGTTGACAATGTGATTCCAAACCTGTGCAGGTATCTCCTGAAGCATACGTGGCACGACAGAAGCTGTGCCATTTGGAAGTTAACCTCTCCATGTTTCCTCTGTACCCATGTCGTTTTTTTTTTTTTTACCCATGTCGTTATGTTTGTTATGAGTCTATGGGTCCACTTTCCCTTGTCAGAGGAGTCCCACTCTCGCTGCCACTGTCTCATTGATTCGGCTCTTAATTGCGTTCTTACTGTAATAGTTTGACCCTCCCTTCACTTCTTTCTATGACATTGGCTGTCTTCCGTCAACGTTTTGCATACGGGCATCGTCCCGCTTCTAGCTACTGCTTGCCAGCCTTTAGGCTCTATTAAGCCTCCGATTCCTCTTCGTATCTAGCGCCTTTATCCACGCTTGTGCCAAGTAGCGCAATATCGATAGGCTGACGCTTACTAGGAGCCTCCTTTTGCTGCTGCGCGGTCCAAAGCCGTTTGGCATTATGCAATTGGCGAGAGACGACATGAGCGCCTTAATTATAGCCTCACTATCTCAGCGGATGCAGACGTACTCCTCGAACACCTCCATTGGCTGGAAGCACATCCATCAGCGTATCAATGTGAATCCCAAACACAGCCATTCCTCCCAGAACCCTAAAATTTTCCTGACCAATAATCAGGCCCGTATGTAGCTACACCGGCATTACTGGGGGGATGGAAGGTCTTTTTTGAAAAAAAAATTGTATGGGGAAATAAAAAAAATAAATTTTTTGCCCCCATCGCCTCCCGCCTTCGGACCTGCCGATAATAGATGCTTTCTGCTCTTACTTCAAAAACAAAAACAAAACAAAAACCATGATCCCATTCAGTTCTTTTGTATAGATTGTAGATTGTATAGACTGTAGAAAACTGCTGCTGCATAAACTGGAGCGTGCTGGCATAAGGGGGGTTGCACTTGAATTGATTCAGGACTACCTAAGTCGCAGAAAACAGTGTGTCAAAATAGGAAACGACTCCAGTGAATTTAATAAGATCGACCTTGGTGTTCCACAAGGTAGTGTGTTGGGGCCGTTGCTATTTCTTGTATTCATCAATGATATGCACGTCCTGCCCTTAAAAGGCACTGTTAGCCTTTTCGCAGATGATTCCGGTGTGTTTTGTTCTAACGTATCATTTCGCACTAATGAACAGGACCTTCTCCATGACTTGAAGCTCATCAGTGAATTCCTTAAACTCAATAGATTAGCCCTTAATTTGGATAAAACCAAGGTTATGCACTTTAGGAGGGGTAATAACATGCCAGAGGTTGGTGATCTTATCTTCGATGGTGTGACGATAAGCTCTGTGGAGAAGTTCAAATACCTGGGGCTGGTAATAGATGCTAGACTCAGCTGGGTGCAACATATCTCACACTTGTGCGGAAAAATGGCTGCCTTGAGTGGAGTGTTGTGCAAACTGAAGAAATTTGTGCCGAAGTCCGTCCTCCGACTTATCTATTACGCTCTAGGCCACTCCCACCTGAATTATTTGCCGGGCGCTTGGGGCACTGCTACCAAGAGGAATATTAAGCAACTGCAGATCCTGCAAAATAGGTGCCTTAAGCATGTTTGTAGACTCCCTGCCAGGACCCCGACTGCGGAGCTGTTCAATGTGCACTGTAACGGCATTCTGAACGTCACTAGTATCTACAAGGCACATGTCTGTAGATTCGTTCATGATGCCCTGAATGGCAGTTCGCATAACGCGATATCCTTTGAAGTGCCGAATCACAGGTATGACACTAGGAAAAAGGAGAGGGTCAGACCAACTAGGACGAAAACTTCGAGAGCCATGAAAGCGATTACAGCAGCTGGTGGTTCTCTTTATAACTCACTCCCTGTGCATATTGCTTCCTCGAGCTCATGTGTCTTTCCTAGCAAATTGAAGGAATGGCTCCTGGCCCAACAATACCCGGGCTAGTCCTGTGTGAGTTTTTTCTGATTTGATTTGTTTGTTTTCTTTTCTTCTTTTCTTTTTTTTTCTGTCGTTTACTTTAACGTACTTCTAATTTCCTAATTGGTTTGAGAAATTCTGTCCTCGAATAATGCGTGAGAGAGAGATGCGGGGTGAGATGAGATGTGTTGGCCTCGGGTGGGGGCATGCTGCGTGCTTGGGAACTGCCCAATTCACACTGCTACGAGTCTTTCCTCTTTGAGTTGTGATTTGTGCTCTTGCCTTTCTTCCATAATAATTGTATGCTACGCTTGCTTGATTTTAGTACTACCTATTACGACTTGTCTTTATTTACTTCTAAAACTTATTCTGTCGACATAATTTAAAAAAATTCACAATACCACATGAAATATTTTTCCATCTGGATTATATGGCTGTGTATATGTTTCTAATGAGTGTCTTTAATTTCTAGCTAGATTTCTTGAAAAAAAAATAATAATTATTATTTCTTGATAAAAACTATGATAAAAACCATTTTATTCATAATTGTAATTTCTTGAAATATTTCTTGTTTGTACCAAATGTGATTATTTTATTCATTAATTCTATCTTATGTTAATTAACCTGCTTCTTTAAGGTGCCATGCACACTGAGGCAAAGATTGTATATTGATTTCGTGTGAACAAATAAAGTAATTGCCTAATTGCCTAATTGACCAGAGAGATGATACAGTGTCCCAGACCCCATGTTATCTCTCTGCAAAAAGCCTAATAACCATCAAAGCTCTACGATCCATGGATAGTACCATCGTTGTGCCGAATGCCCACCTGAATTAGGAAAGCAAAAATTAGGAATCAAGAAATCTGCCCCCTAGACTCCCGCGCCTGCGGCGAACTCCTAACACCCTGCAGGCTCCCTTCCGTGCATAGGACTCTGCCCCTTAGACCCCGCAAGGGGGATATTACCCCCTTGACCCCTCCAAGCGGGGGCTGCCGCCCCTCGACCCCGCTTTTTTTAATAATTTATTACGGCCTGCGGCGCATTCTCTCAAAAATTGTTTTCCTGCTTTTGATTTTTCCTGATTGCCTGATTCCTAATTTTGGTTTTTCCTAATTTTTGTTTTCCTAATTTATGTGGAGTACCCGTTGTGCCATGTGGGTACCAAATTCGCTTTAATATTTGCCGATGAAGTTCGCATGCATCTATGTAAATCTCAACATTTTCTTTGAACCATCCACCAGAATGACAATGCTCTAAATATATGATTGCTGTGAATTAGACGATCCGTAGCCAAAAGTAATTTGTTTCTTTAACTTCCTCGTGCATACAAATTGCTTGAATAATGTTTTAAAATCTTTTTGTACGACGTTACCCTGCAATTATAACATTTTTCATTTTTCGCGTTCATTCCACTTAATTATAGCTACACAATTTTGCTAACAATATTTTAGTGTACCGACTGGTAGAATGTCCTAAGAAAGAGTCACAAAAAAAACTGGTAATAATTTTGCATAATTGTACTAGTGAACAAACAATACTTCTTCTTGGTGCCAGAAACAAAATAAAACTTAGAAAAAAAAAACTTTTAAACCCAAGATAAAACACTTCTTTCTGAAAGCAAGTGCAAGTTAAATCTATATGTACAGTCACGAAGTTCATAAATAATGTATGAAGTATGGGCTGAAAGTATATAGCATGGAATAAAGTGTAAGCAAAGTGTACACGATGCAGAATGTTCCCTCCAGACATACATTTTTATATATAATATTTTGGTGTGTACTGTCGGAAGAAGGGAGTGTTGCACCAAAATAGACTACCTCCGTTCTAGATAAGTGCCATTTTTGCAACGTGAATATACATATAAATAAACGACATAATGCCAAAGTTAAACTTCATACACCAAACGACTGAAACGGCTGAATGTTGAAATATTATTTTTTTCTCAACGCGACTTTAATAACAGGCAGAGTCGAGGGTAACTGGAACAAAAACAAAAAAAAAATTAAATGTTGAAATTATGAGCAGTTTTTAATATTCCCTGAAACTTTATCAATTATCTAAACTTTTAGCCGGGATACATGACTTTAGGAATTGTTTAATCTACTATGAAAACTACTTCGTATATGAAATGCAATGCCGCTGCTGTGCACGTAATTGCAATTTATAAAAAAGAAGAGGAAACATACATTTTCACAGAACAACAAATGTGATGATAATTCGACGGGAAAAGTATCTCGTATTTTTTCAATCCACATGCAAAAAAAGAGTTGCTCTGAGAGTGTACGGAGTATTTGTGTTATATAGGGCGAAAACACCGGTTACGAGCCTGAGAAATTGCTTTTGTTACGAGCCCCTATTGCCTTTTCCTTTGTTCTCAAAAAAGAACAAAAGAAAGGCTCGTAACTAGCATGGCTCTCGTAACCGGTGCTCCTACCTTATGCTGAGATCTATGTAGCTTAAGTGCAACGTGTAACGCATAATGTTACAATCAACCTATATGTATACCACTATACAATATACATGTAGGTAGTTATACAATTGAATTCAGAAATTACAATGCATTTTCACTCCAATTATGCACTAGACTTTTCACTTGTCATGTCACGAAGATGATTTGACGCGTGACATTTTGTGATTTTCAAAACAACGGAAGTGGAAGTGGATTAATTTACTTGCGGCCATTCAAAAAGACGGATTTTAGACCCTCCTTCCCCCTTGCAAGCAAAAATACATGAAAATACATCCATACGCCCGTTTCTCTCAAACCCCCCTCCCCCCACTATTTCACTATTTGAATGGACCCTTGTGAGCAATACGTAAACGGGTGCCATACTTCGACCGACGGTTTTCGGTCTCGGCGGCCACATTGAGAAGAATGTAACGGTCTGGGACTTAGCAAGAACGGACAGGTGATTTCTAACTTTTTTATTCATAAAGTATGTCAAAGCTCGTTTGACACAGGTATGATAGTGGATAGGGTCGGGAAAAAGTCGATTTACATTATGAACGGCTCCTAACTTCTACAAACTGTTCCACAAAAATCTTCGTTAGCATCATACGCGTGTGGAAAAATTGCGGTATCCTGGTATCCTAGATACCGGGAAGTTTGGGAGCCGAAAAATTGTACCATGAAATTAGACGAAAAAATAACATACGACGCGTCGAAGAAATCGGGAAATAAGTAGAAATCTGGAAATAACTCAAATCTGGAAATGACTAAAAATCGGGAAATGACTAAAAATCGGGAAATCGAGGAAAATGACAAAAAAATCGGGAAATTGCCGAAAATTGTGAAAAGGCTGCAAATCGGGCAATGGCTGAAAATTGGAAAATTACTAAATTTACTGAAAACGGGAAATAGCTAGAAGGTTGAAATACTAAAAATCCAAGAATAACTGAAAATAAATACGTCTTATAATCACAATAGATGTGACAAACAGAATAGATGTTGCAAAAAGACTCGAACGTATCTTAATATAGTAAGAAGCAAACAATCCAACGTTTTATGTTCTTTTATAACCTTAAGAACTTCAAAGATCCATAGAAATTACCCGAAGGCCGTACCGAAGTACTTCTCAGACGAGAAAAGATTATATCCAAGGATTTGGCCATTTTCCCCTAAAACCCTGAGACACGTGTTCTCAAAAATTTGATTTTCTACACCTTTACCTTTGGAAGCAATTTTTTACCTCTTATAGTTATAGAGACATGGATTATCGCTTCCAATTCTACGAAAAAGCTTCACCGACCCTCGAAAAACCTTGAATTCAGTCACTTCATGGACCATATCTCCGGAACTGCTTGGCCGATTTTGCTCATCTTCGAACTTGAATCATGGGAGGCGTGTACCTTTCAGGGAAAAAAAGTTTACTGTGACGGACATTTTTTTTTATTGTTGATTCATCATATTAAGACGAAAATAGATGCATACTCCCAACTCCCACCTCGATCTACCCCATGTTACATTTATAGTAAACGTATAGGACCTTCGTACGGGTCCAATTAGATAAAATCGAAAAATTCATAAAATTTGTAAAAGAACAGAATGACGCTGCGATAAGATTTGCGTATTAATATCACGGACCAGAAGCTGTTGTTACGTTCCTCTTTGGAAGGAGTGAATTTCAAAATTATATTTGGACCCGTACGAAGTACGAAGGTCCTATACGTTTACTACAAACAATTCTATTGTAACATGGGGTAGATCGAGGTGGGAGTTGGGGGTATCTATTTATTATCGTCTAAATATGACTAATCAACAATAAAAAAAATGTCCGTCTATCCGTCCGTCTGTCTGTCCGTCTGTCCGTCTCCACTTTTTTTTTCAAACGGCTCAATAATCAGCCTAAACTTTATTTCACTGAAAGGTACATGCCTCACATGATTAAAGTTCGAAGATGAGCAAAATCGGCCAAGTAGTTCCGGAGATATGTTCGAAGAAGTGGAAGTCGGACATGAAATTTTCGAGCGTCGGTGAAACTTTTTTGCAAATATGTCAGCAAGTATAGCACGGAAATTCCTTATTTCGGTGTCAAATGAAAGCATTTGATGTCACCAAGCGGGGAAAAAAATTTTTGTGTGAATTGAGTCAGGGGTCTGGGCACTGGGACCAATGGAATGGACAAAATTGAGTTTCTTGGCCATACACGAAAACAGTTTTTCGTCTGTATTTCCTTAACTATGCAATATGGAGATTTACTGTCAAAGGCAAAGTTGTAGAGAATTAAATTTAAGCGAACACGTGTTTCAGGGGGTTTGAAAAAATATGGCCCAATCGTGGTATATGGCTACTTCCATAATTGGGCAGGATGACCAGAACTATGAGAGGTAGAAAGTTGCTTCCAAAGGCAAAGTTGTATAGAATAAAATTTTAGAGAACACGTGTCTCAGGTTTTTGTGTAAAAATGTCCCAATCCTGGAATATGACCACCTCTAGAATTGGGAGGGATGACCCATATCTCTAGAACTATAATAGAAGGTTGCGTCTAAAGGCAAAGTTGTATAGAACAAAATTTTAGAGAACACGTGTTTCAGGGTTTTAGGGGAAAATGGCCCATCCTTGGATATAACCATTTCTAGATTTGAATGGTCCGATACGTACTTCGGTAGGGCTATTGTCATTACCTTGGGTAATTTCTATGGATCTTTGAAACTCTTACAGTCACAAAAGAACATAAAACGTTGGATTGTTTCCTTATTTGTATATTTATATCACAACAAAAACCCTTTTTAAAAGGAAAACGTGACGCAAGTCCTCGTTCCTTCTTCCAAAACAACAATCCAACAACTTTCCCTTTGACACCAAACCTCTATCTCGAACACACAACCATTGCCTCATACAAAATGTGCTATCATACACACTACACACACAAACACATACATATGGGCTTTAAATGGCGCCTTCTAAGAGCCCTGGCGCCCAAACGAGGCCGGTACCCCCCTTTTTTAAAATCTCATATGACGTAGAATGCCCACCCGAAGGTCCCTGCAAAATTTCAAGAAAAGTTATCGAGCCGTTTTCGAGCAAGAGCAAAAAAAGTGGTTTTTCACGGTTTTTCATACAAATGGCTCTGGAACTAACTAACTAACCCACTAACTAACTAACGTAGGATGTTTGCATTAACTTTGGCTTCTATGAAACAGCCCATTTTGTATGGGAAATGATCATTTTCTAAAGGTCGTATCTTCGGATCCACCGAACCGATTTTAATGAGTGAAAAGAAACTTCGCCTTAGAATTTACCGTAGAATCCAGGAAAAATATTTTCCTGGGAGTCCGTCGCAAGGGAGGGAAGTCAAAACTTAGCTGTATATATGGTTCCGAAGTCTACGAAAAAGATTTTTCCGAATTTTTTGTTCGTATGGGGACTTGCGTCACGGGCGCATCGCTACCGCGCGCCCATGATACGTTCGATTCTTTTGTAACATAACATCTATTCTGTTTGCCACATGTATTCTGATACGTACAGGTCTTTAGTTATGTTTTTGATGTAAAAATAATGTAATTTTTGTGTACGTTTCATGGAAAAATGATGGAAAATTAATGTAAATCATGGTCAAAAGATGTTCCTTACGCATCAATCACCTTTTTCCATTAAAGAGCAATGGTAAAAGGTAGTTAGTGCGTAAAGGTGTTACATTATTTTTCCATTTCAAATTAGAAAAGTATTTGCATCATTTTTTCATTATCTACATAAATTTTCCATGAAACGTACACAATATTTACATTATTTTCACATCAAAAATATAATTTTGTCGAATATAATTTTGAAATTTACCCTTTGGAAGGACTATAAGAGATGGGACGATCCTAAATGGTCGTGCGGTCTTGGACAAGAGTTTGATGATTCCGCACTCTGTATGAAAGTGTTCCCAGACTATCCACTCTAATCAGGATCCTACACTCGATCGTACAAAAGTAGGACCCGTAAACTTTGAGAAGTTTTTGGTTGCGACGAATGCGAGAAGAAACATTTAATTAGGAGGTCTGCGTTTGGTAGACCTGTACTATCGACTCTTTCATCAAAAGTTCCTGTTTACAACATTCTGTTCAATTTCCTCACCTCTTAATTAGTTTCAGTACATGTAATTGTAAAGCAATTTTCTCGCTCACTGTATTTCATCGTTTACAATAAAACCGATCCATCGAACACAACCATCCAAAACGTTTATTTATCTGTTTTGATGCACTTTGCTTAATTTTAATATTTTCGTAAATTTCCACATTAAAGCTCCACTCGTGTTTATTATAGAGTAATAGACAATCAGCAGCGTACGTGAGTTTCTGTGTGTCTCTATTTTGCCATTCCAATATGTGAGCTAATAATTTATGAAAGGATTAAAATGCTATAGATTTCAATTACTTGAACCACCACGACCGTATTCGGACCGTACAAAATATGCGATACAATGGTCTGCACCATTCTAGCTAATTTTATATATTTAAACACGCTGAGGGTTTTGTGGTTTTATTTAACAAATGTTTGGATTTGTAACACCCGGTAATGTATGTCTCCATAGAGAATTGAATAGCTTTCGAAAACATAGATACACAGAACGGACAGGATAACGATTCCATATTTTCCATATTATGAAATTATATATTTGTTTTTAAATTTGTACGTGGCAAACACTGTAGATCGGTTCGCTCCGGTTCAATGGATGAAATGTTGTTTCATTGTTTGGTTGGTTTAACATGGGGAGTATTTGAATATTTTTAGACCCGTACGAAGTACGTAGGTCTGATGCGTTTACTACCACGTTTGTTACATTGCGAATTCGAACCCGGGAGTAAGGGGGAACCTTTTTTTGTTGCCTCCAGATGACAAATCAGCGAAAAAAACAATGTCCGTCTGTCGGTCCGTCTGTCGGTCTGTCTGTCGGTCTGTCCGTCAACACGATAACTTGAGTAAATCTTGACCGATTTTCAAAAACTTTTTTTTTTCCTGAAAGGTAGTCGAAAAATATTTTATGGGATTGAATCTGGGCACTGTCGGCCAAGGGCCGCCGAGCTAGGGCCGTTTAAGTGGGTTTTGGTCTTT
>CM055406.1:105442836-105464466 GCA_029228625.1 Pseudolycoriella hygida
TTTTTATGGTAAGGCCGACCTTAGGACCGACATGAGGCCCACTTGAGCCCTAAGCACAGGCAAAGATTTTTCTATAAATTGTCGGCCGTACCGAGATCTTTCAAACAAAAAAAAGTTTTTGAAAATCGGAAGAGATTTACTCGAGTTATGTACAAAAAACACATAGGGCCCTAACAAAGACTCTTTTTTAGTGTTCTAGCTAAGTCCAAGGACTCAAATTAAAAAACGTTTCTTCCATAAATTGTCGGCCATGCCCAGATCTTTCAAACAAAAAAAAATTATGAAAATCAGAACAGATTTATTCGAGTTATGTGCAGAAGACCAAAAACCACTAAAACGGCCCTAGCTCGGAGGCATTGGGCCGACAGTTCCCAGATTCAATACCATAAAAAAAAAGTTTTTGAAAATCGGTCAAGATTTACTCAAGTTATCGTGTTGACGGACAGACAGACAGACAGACAGACCGACCGACAGACACACAGACAGACCGACAGACAGACAGACGGACATTGTTTTTTCGCTGATTTGTCATCTGGAGGCAACAAAAAAAGGTTCCCCCTTACTCCCGGGTTCGAATTCGCAATGTAACAAACGTGGTAGTAAACGCATCTGACCTACGTACTTCGTACGGGTCTAAAAACTCTTGCACCAAAATGCACGCATAACAAAGATCCTGCCGACATATTTTGTTATTTTATTTCCCTTTTTCGGCATCGCCAAGAAAATTGTAGAAGTTTAATGCGACGAAATGATTGAATGAATTTCCCATCTTTACCATTGTGTCCATCCAAGTATAGTCATTGTTGGCATTACATTATTCGATTCGAAAAGTGTGAGAAAAGGACAGAAAACTGTAATATTCTTCTGCTTAAGTCGAGTAAAAGGGCTCCTTATAGTTTTCTGTAAGTTCTACAGATAGATACAGTGGCGTTGTATTCATTAGAATAACATAAAATTACAGCACACACGATGAAAGTAAAAGCCACAACTGCATAAGCTTTTTACATCCTTTAGGTCAATGATCTTGTAGTAGTGAGAGTTGAGAAGACTGCAGATATTTGGTTCATAAAAAGTTTATAGATGAAATTGAATCAGAGTTAGATTTTAGAGGACAAGTAGAACATCTCTTAAGGGGTAATAAAGTGGCATGGAAGTGAGTCGTTCATCATTCAGGCATGACGACTTTGTTGGAAACGACAATAAATGTTAAAAATCATTGTGCTGTAACGATAATCGCTGAAAAATTGTTGCGAAGATGATGGAAGAGTGATGGCAAAGTGTTGTATGAGTTGTATCGTTGTAGTTTTAGCCTTTAGACCCTCTCCTCTTTTACATCACTTTTACAACACATTTTTATCAGCACGCTAGCACTCTGCGGTAATGTTGAATTATTGTTGTTTTAGTCTCGTTGGATCAATACACTTCTACGTCACTCGTACTAAACATCAATCAGGACAACTTTTTAAAATATCAATAAAATGGAGTAAAGTTATTGACCCGATTGCCTTTGAAATTTTTTCCTTACTTACTCTTCACACTGACACAGTGTATTAAATTGTTCAACTGAACTCTTGCAATGTCCGAAAGTATGGACATTTTATGTTCCTGGATAATATTCTGGTATAAAATTTTAATTCCACATTGACAATGTGAAAATATACGTAAGCTCAACAAGTTTAAATATTTCCCCGAATTGAAAAGGGTTTTATTGCTTTATCGCCTGCAAAAGTTACGGTCCCACAGGAACATTTATTATTTTATTTCATTTATAGTTGTTATTAGTTCGACGTAATGGTTTATGGAAAAAAGTACGACTCAATTAATTGCCTAGATGAATTTACAGATGTCGCTTCAAACATTTGGTTGGGTACCTTATACATTCGTTGTGGAATGAATAAATAGATAGTTGCTCTCTGTGAAGGGCAGGGTTTTCGATTCGTAGTATGGAGAGGGGGAGTCCCTGAAAGTCGAAAAACAAAGGCGGAAATTGCATTGACTCGCTCATCATGGTGAGATGTTCTTAGTTATCCGAGTGTAGAGATTTTTGTGAATTCTGATCTTTTAGTTCTTGGCAAAAGAAAAAGCGAGAGACGCAATTCCCTCAAGGACCGATTTTAGAATTCTCTTATGACATTCCAAGTTCAGTTTTCTGGCTAAATTTCCTTTTGGACGCCCTAATTGCACATTTTCTAGATTTGACATGGGAAACCGTGTATATAAAAGAAATCTCTGACCAGTTCGGAGTTGTAGACATCGTTTATAAGCGCCGATCGAAAATTTTCCGTGACGAATCATGGGCGCGGCGGCTGATATTCCCTGAGAGAAGTATAGGTGAGCGGGCCGCCCGAAACTTGACTCAAAACTCAAATGAATTTGTCGGGTCGGGTTTTCATTTTCGTTTTTTTCGGGTCGGGTCTGGTCGGGTCGGGTTTTAAGACTTCAACTAACAAAACCCGACCCGAAAAAATAAATTCACTCAGTTACTATTTGTACCACATAAAATTCCACATTTTCGCAATAAAGTTATTTAACACCTCTTTGACACAAATTGTCAAATGTCATATGTATGTAAGGTGTGCGACAACAGTATTAGAGCGCGTTCGAAAACTTAAATTCTCAGTGAAACCTGGGCAAAATTGAAAATTAGACAAGTTTCTGACATAAACCGTTCAGTAACTAAAATATTTCACTGGGTTTCCTTGAATAAAAATATTTGACAATATTTCAAAATTTATACCATCAAATTGTCTTTTATGCTTTAAAAATTAATTTATTACCTTCAATAATCGTCCCTCGCACTCCTAGCCACTATACTGACAATTTTAATTCAATTGACGAACTATGTTTATTAAAGATGATAACAACAAACATTCTTCATGACATTTCCGTAAATTGGGCGCAGCAAAAAATACGGTTGGTAAAGCAGCAGGTGCTGACAACATATACCCGGAATTCATTAAAAATCTCGGTGACCGAGCGAAAAAATGGCTTATGGATTTTATGAATGACATCCTGTCAGCAAGGAATATTCCAAGGGAATTCCGCCAAAGCAAAGTGGTGACGATACTTAAGCCGAAAAAACCAGAACCCACGAAGGATTGTTGCTGAAATTCATCGATGCTGTCCCTTGCTCAGCCATAGCGGAGTTGTTGGAAAACACGCTGTCAAACAGGCGAATCGTGGTGGTCATGAACGGTGAACGAAGCAAAACGAAAACCCAAAGCAATGGCTTACCACAAGGGTCGGTGTTGGCGCCACTGCTCTTCAATCTCTACGTCAGCGATATGCCAGACACCCAATCTCGCAAATTTGGCTACGCCGATGACAACGCTCAAGGGTGGCAACACAAAAATCCAAAGTTTATTGAACACATCCTGACGAACGATCTGGCGAAATTGGAAAAATATTACCGTGACTGGCGACTGTGCCCAAATCCCGATAAAACGGAGGTAAGCTTTTTCCATTTAAACAACCGAGAAGCGAACAGCGAACTGAAGGTGTTTTTCTGTGGCAAAACGTTAAAACTCAATCCGAACCCCACGTACCTTGGATATACAATGGATCGGACGCAAACACACAAGGCACACCTGGAGAAAGTAGGTCAAAAGCTCAAAACTCGCAACAATATTATTCAGAAATTGGCCGGTTCAACATGGGGAAGCAATGGTAATACGCTCCGAACAGCTGCTCTTGGGCTCCTCTACCCGACATCAGAATACTGCTGTCCGGTCTGGCTGCGCAGCGCACACGTCGACAAGGTGGACGTTCAAATAAACGCCGCATTACGAACAGTCACTGGTACTCTAAAATCAACACCATTACCATGGCTGTCAGTTCTCGCAAACATCGCTCCTCCAGAAATTCGTCGAGAAGCAGCTCTGGCACGTGAAATTACGGAAAACTCTTCCTTACCGATTCATGAAGATCTTTCACTGGCGTCACGAACCCCCAGATTGAAATCCAGAAACCCAATCTGGAAAGAACCATTCTTCGGAACAGAAGATTTCACTTACGACGTAAACGACAAGTGGAGAGAGTTGTGGGATCGAGATAACGTGCGTAACAAACAACTCATCGACGACCCAACGGAAAAGCTGAATGGAATGGACGAAAATCGAAAAGTATGGTGTCGTATCAATCGTATCAGAACTGGCCATGGTCGTTGTGCCAGTATGCTTCATAAATGGAAAATGATCGACTCTCCGTACTGCACTTGCGA
The DNA here is from genome assembly GCA_029228625.1 of Pseudolycoriella hygida. Lineage (NCBI taxonomy): Eukaryota > Metazoa > Arthropoda > Insecta > Diptera > Sciaridae > Pseudolycoriella > Pseudolycoriella hygida. Next base: position 105,447,056 of record CM055406.1, read on the forward strand.
TCATAGCGTCACCCAAACCACGAACCACATCGTGAATGACTGCATCACTCGAAAATTCGCCGGTGGAATTTCCGAACTCCACCAAGTCACTCCCGATGCGATACGGTGGCTGCAACTTATGGACATCGAACTGTGATAAAACTTATTTTTTTAATTCCCGATTTCAGTGTGATTTCAGTATTCTAGTATTTTAGTATTTTGTCTACCTCTTTTTCTATGTTAAATTTGTTTTGTTTTGTTTTACTGACTCTAACGATTTTAATGACTAAAAGAATTTGATTCTTGTTGATCTTAAGAGGATAATGTATATGTTCATGTAATGCCATACGAAATAATAATAATAATAATGACATTTCTCACATTCTTCACGACCGATTTTAGCCATGAACAATCAATCTAACCTTAGAGCGCGTTCGAAAAGTAAAATGTTTCACAGAGTTGCTCAGTTAATGCTGTCATTGTTAACTTTGAGGTTAGATTGTTCATGGCCAAAATCGGTCGTGAAGAATGTGAGAAATGTCATGAAGAATGTTTGTTGATGTCATCGTTAGTAAACATAGTTCGTCAATTGAATTAAAATTGTCAGCATAGTGGCTAGGAGTGTGAGGGACGATTATTGAAGGTAATAAACAGAGGCGCCGACTTTGGGGGGCAAACAAAATTTTAAGCAAAATCTAGTGTGGGACAATCAAAATGTATCCTAAGTAACATGCATGTTGAATGTTGTCGACGAATATTATTTCAGCGAAGATTCTTACGAAGACTCGTCACCCAGCTATATTTGTTCAGACAGTCAGAACAAGCACCTCCGTATGATAGGTATTTCGGACGACCCAGACTGCGACAAGTGGGGTGGGGGATATAGAGAGTACTGAACAATTCCTATGCCACTGCCCGGCTTAGGGGCCATCCATAAAGTACACACGCACCATGGGGGGAGGGGATTTTTTAAAAAACGTGCGGAATTGTGCGCTGGGGGGAGGGGGGGTCCACAAAAGCGTGCGAGGGGGAGGGGGTCTAAAAAATCGATTTTTAGCGTGCGTACTTTATGGATGGCCCCTTATGTTAAAGCGAGATTGCAGCATTTAAGCTCCTTCACATTGAATTACTCATCGACCTGGAGCATAGCTCCTATATTTATTTTGAAATTTATTAACTGAACAAAAAGAATCTCAATCATTGCGGTTAAGCACAACGTGCCCATCTGAGGCTTAGGTTCAGAAAATCATATTTTCCACCTACTTATTCTATTATATTCTAACATTTGCCGCAAGCACAATTCTGATTTTTTTTTTCTAGAAATTCACAATGATTTCATAGGAACATAGGAAATCAAAATGTAGTCTCAATAAGTTGCATCACACGCGAAATTTTCAGTGTTTTTTCTTCAAGAAATTCACTATGATTTCATGGGAATATGTGTGACAGTAGACCTAGTTGAAATGTACTGTCATTGAATTGCGCCGCAGGCGAAATTTTCAGTGTTTTGTCTAGAAATTCACTTTGATTTAATAGGAAATTATTTTTTGGTCTATTTCTCGTAGGGGGCACAGCCCCCCACGAAATCGTCCGTGGGGGGCATTGGCCCCAGCTAACCGTGGAAGTCGGCGCGCCTGGTAATAAATCAATTTTCAAAGCATGAAAGACAATTTGATGGTATAAATTTTGAAATATTGTCAAATATTTTTATTCAAGGAAACCCAGTGAAACATTTTAGTTACTGAACGGTTTATGTCAGAAACTTGTCTAATATTCAATTTTGCTCAGGTTTCACTGAGAATTTTAGTTTTCGAACTTAAAGTTAACAATGACAGCATTAACTGAGCAACTCTGTGAAACATTTTACTTTTCGAACGCGCTCTTAAGATATTGACATTAATTACGCGCGCGTCTTTTTAAATTCAAATATTTGAGTAAGTCAAAATTTTTGTAAGTTTATATTAGTACATATTTTCGAACGAAACAAATATTTAATTCTACTAATTTATGATACTCATCGAATTCAAAACAGAGCTTTGAATTCAATATCCTTGAAATGTAAATTTACATTTTCATAATAACTTAAATTTTCATGAAAACTTATACTTTCATGAAAATTAATATTTGCACAAATATGCTAATATGAAAATGTAATTTTTTTTAAAAATGTAAATTATCTTGAAAACTTAAATTTTCTTGAAAATGTAAACTTTCTTGAAAACGTAAATTGTCTTGAAAATGTTAGTTTTCTAGAAAATGTAAATTTTCTAGAAAATGTAAATTTTCTAGAAAATGTAAATTTTCTCGAAAATGGTAATTTTCTTGAAAATTTATATTTTCATGATAATTAATATTTACACAAATACTAATATGAAAATGTAAATTTTCTTGAAAATATAAATTGTCTTGAAAATGTAAATTGTCTTAAAAATGTAATTTGTCTTGAAATGTCTTGAAAATGTAAATTTTCTTGAAAATGTTAATTTTATTGAAAATGTAAACTTTCTTGAAAATGTAAATTGACTTCAAAATGTTAATTTCTTTGAAAATGTGAATTTTCTTGAAAATGTGAATTTTTTTTTGAAAATGTAAATTTTCTTGCAAATGTGAATTTTCTTGAAAATGTGAATTTTCTTGAAAATGCGAATTTCCTGTAAAATGTAAACTTTCTTGAAAATGTAAATTGTCTTAAAAATGCAAATTTTCTTGAAAATGTAAATTGTCTTGAAAATGTCAATTTTCTTGAAAATGTAAATTTTCTTGAAAATGTAAATTTTCTTGAAAATGTAAATTTTCTTGAATGAAAACTTACATTTTCATGACAATTAATATTTGAACAAAAGCTAATATGAAAATGTAAATTTTCTTGAAAATGTAAATTGTCTTGAAAATGTAAATCGTCTGGAAAATATTAATTTTCTTGAAAATGTAAACTTTCTTGAAAATGTAAACTTTCTTGAAAATGTAAATTGACTCCAAATGTTTATTCTCTTGAAAATGTAAATTGACTTCAAAATGTTAACTTTCTTGAAATTGTTAATTTTCTTAAAACTGAATTTTCTTGAAAATATTAATTTTCTTGAAAATATTAATTTTCTTGAAAATGTTAATTTTCTTGAAAATGTTAATTTTCTTGAAAATGTAAACTTTTTTGAAAATGTAAACTTTCTAGAACATTTACATTTGCTTGAAAATGTTAATTTGCTTGAAAATGTTAATTTTCTTGAAAATGTAAACTTTCTTGAAAATGTGATAAATCTTTCGGCTGCGACGATCTGCAGAATTTTCTTACCTTCAACGGCTGTGGCGGTGAGATCTGCCTGAAAATTTTGAAATTTCGTCAGTGGCATACTAATAAGGAATTTTACGGACTTTTAACTCAAATTTTCGATTTTTCATCTTCTCTATTTCGCCTCAAGATAAGAATTTTTGCAATTTCGTTAACAAAGTATTTCCTGAGAATTTTCTATGTTTTTAGACACGGTAGTGTACGTCATGCATATCTATAAACGAATCCAAAACTGAGTAAAATTACGACAGTTTTTGCATAAATTAACGGAAGGTTGAAATTTACGGGGAATTAAGTTTTAAAGTAGATGCATAAACTAATTGATAACTTTCTCAATGTTCAATGGGTACAGGTTTTGTTGATTATGAAATCTCTTGGAAGAAGTTTTAAATTCTTAGAGCAAACTTTTGTATTAAATTTGCTTAATAAACTGTTGACCCACTGAAATGATGATATAATAACCAGCAAGATTTATCAACGAACCCACACACCCATTGTATTTTACCATTAAATTCGAAAAGAATGAGAAACCAAATTAAATTACGTAATAGATCCCACTTTATATCCCAAATGAGCCAAAATAAATGAAAAGTATTATATAAATGAGCGGGAATCAAAGAGTCAAAAATTAAGCCAAATTGTGTTGTTTATTGCTGCCTATTTAGATAACATACAGTTCTTTTCTCTGGCTCATCAATAAAACGTTCACTTCATTATTTAAATTAAGTCGCTTTTGAATTGAAAACGCTTTTTCTGAAAATGTTCTTTCGTTTTATGTAAATATTTATGTGTATTTACCTCCTTTTGCCGCACATCAAGCAACGGGACACAATATGAATGGCAACGGGATATACATAATTTTGAAATTTTGTCCCAAACCGAACAGAAACTTGTTATTTCTGATGAAAGTGAGAATATGTAAAAAGATACACAAAAGTATGTGAAAAGGCACATCAGCCGAGAATAATAACTTATTTTGTTATTTCAATATTTAGATAAGCCTGTCTGGGGTTCCTAATTTTCTTATGGATATTTGCATTTCACTTATACATTATTACCCCAGTGTTATTCCACGAGAATGGAGCCATCAAATGATTCCTTGTAAATATGTCTATAGGAACACTAGTACGTATAAGGGACGGGTGCACGGTTATAGTGAATCATAGCATAGTATACGGTTAGAGAGGAGCTGTTGAGTAGCACACGGTGTGTGGCTTTTGTATAAACACTGGTTTGGTGTATTACATACATATACAATGTGATGTATTTATCTGCATAACCCGAGGCTCGAGGTAATATTTTGGCTTTGCCAAAGTGTGGCAAAAACCTTATTCCTTCGCCCAAAAATATATGTTTTAAGCTGAGAGAATAATATTTATACAAAATGAGTATGCTATGTGTTCCATGCAAAAGCCACCCCATATTATAAATTTAAGATAAGCAAAGCACAACTCACACCGTATGCTGTATATATGTCATATACTCTGGTGGTTTTATGTGCAGATCAGAGAGACACACACTGAGAACGCTCGTGCGATACACATAAAATATAAATATGTGCTGCTGGTGTGTACACCTTTTTGGTTTATGTTTACACAATATTTATATCATACAGTGAACTATATCCACCAAACGACATCCAACATCCAACAAAATCTATCGTCGTATGTTTTTGGTGGCTCTATGAATATCTGAAAGCATTATAATAATGTTGAATATTTTAAGTGAACGAAATGGAATACACAAAATATAAATATCTTTTTTTAAGCAAAAGAATGTAAGTGCAGTGCATACGAAACTACTTTCTATATGGATATATTACGGGAGGATTCCACTAAGGAATATAAATTTTAAGAAAACATTTATGCAAAGTAGTTGATGGTATTTAGGTTGAGCAAGGCTTATTTGTAAATGTCGATATTGATACATGGGACGTTTTTATTGGAGTGCAAATATAAATTGATTTTTCAGACTTTTCTCTCAATTTGTTACTTTTTGCTATTGAAACAAAGCGATTCCGACCTCAATGCATACCTGCAGGTAAATCTACAGTGTATTGAGATGAATAATTTATAATTTACATGCGTCATTAATGACTACGTCTATTTAATTATCATTGGCATAATTCACGTTTTTTTAGCTTTGCTCGTACGAAATACACCATAAGTAAATTAGTGTGGTCCAAGCAAATATATAAGCGTCTGTATACTGTCTCGTATTACTAATAATAGATATAGATAGATTATTTATTGTCGTTAATTGATGATTAATTGAGGTTTATCGATGATTGATTGATGTTGGCCGATGATTGATTGAGGTTTATCGATAATTGATTGAGGTTTATCGATGATTGAATGAGGTTGATAGATGATTGATTGAGGTTGATCGATGATTTAATGAGGTTGATTGATTATTGATTAAGGTTGATCGATGATTGATTGAGGTTGATCGATGATTGAGTGGGGTTGACCGATAATTGATGGTGATTGATCGGCGGATGATAATTAATCTTTAATCAATTATCAATGGAACATAGATCAATCACAATCAATACTAGATCATGCAAATTTTTCACCTAAATTTATAAGTTTTAACATATAACTTATAGCTATATGTATGAGTTATACATTTGGCTACAAGTCGCTTTGCCCAAACTCTCCTATATGGTTATAGATATCATTTCTATTTTACGCTCGTATTAAGGAGCAATGCTGTTTTTGAAAAGAGTACTAAAGTGGACGAGAATGGTCGTGCTGTTTGGCAAAAATTAGCGCAATTAATTCTTCTAAAGAGAGAATGTAACATTTCACAAGGCCGCATCCTCATATTTTATTGGACAGTACCAATAATTTCTTCATTCTTTTACGTAAAAAATACTTGGAAAGAAATGCAGGTACTTTACGTTTTGGAAGGTTCGGTAGTCCTTAACAATCACACCGTCCCATGTATATCCACTTACCACGTCAAGTCAATTACATTCATTGATTCGTCCTATACATTGAAATTGGAACTATCTCACAATCTGCCGCATCTAGACTTCCAAAAATATTAACAAAAATGCAGAGTTTTTGTTAATAGATTGCGGAAGTTCTTCAGTGTATAAAAGCTAGCGCCGAAAGTTCAAAAATTGTATTTGTTCTGTGTCTGCGCTGATATACACATAGTCCTGCAAGACGTAGGTGTACTGATGAAATGTTTGGTATGTGAGGGCGTGATACGCCAAAATCAGCATGTTTTGTTTTGTTTCATTAGATTGTCTTTCCTTAAACCTTTAATCCGTTGTAGAAATCGCGGTCGAGGATTTTTCTCGTAGCGCAATGGTTTCAAAAAACGTGAAAGATTGTACTCCTAGGCATGTTGACTACTTTGTGGTCTATTACCATAGGAGTTTATAAAAAGTCTACCGGCTTTTTCATTCTTTTCACTTATGAGGGGTAAGGGAAAATTTAAACTGATTTTGCTTAGAGTTCTAGGGAAGGGAGAATTAGTCCGATTGGACTGAAAATCATTTTTGGCTCATATTTCGGTGTGATAAACCTCCCGTAAAATTTTCATCCCGATCGCACAACCTAAATTTTCAAAATTTAAGAAAATCTTATCTGAAAAAACGCCTTATGAGGGTAAGGGAAAATTTTCAACTGATGTTTCCTAGAGTTTAGAGCTTACGCGAAAAGAAGTTTTTTAACTAGCGTGATTCGACAACTCCCCTCGTGCTGAAAATTTTGCACTATCTAAAAAATATTTTTCTCACCCATTTGAAAAATGGTATATTACATAACAAGGAGCTCAAGCGTCTGATTTAGATCTACGTGGTGGAGCGCAGCGAAGCCTAGAAATCTGTTCACCGTGGTCTAAATGAGATTCCGAACAACACATAGGAAAATAATTGACAGGTGGGAAGTAATTGACAGGTGAGAAATAATTGACAGGTGAGAGATAATTGACAGGTGAGAAATAATTGACAGGTGGGAAATAATTGACAGGTGGGAAATAAAGTAGGGAAATAATTGACAGGTGGAAAATGAAGTAAGGAAATGTTTAACAGATGGGAAATAAAGGAGGGAAATAATTGACAGGTGGCAAATAAAGTGAAGAAATAAGAACTGTCAAAAGTGAGCCTTAATGAGTTGTTTCTAGGTCTAAATTCCGTGAAGAAATCTGACGTTTTTTGTCCATCTGCGCATAAATACTAGTGTAGTAAAGTCATCGCATAGCATATACCGTGCTCTCAAAAAGTGGCTGTACATAGAACAATAGAAGCTTTAAAGCTTCTTTTGTTCTTCTCAAAGCTTCTATTGTTCTATGCTCAGCGACATTTTGAGAGCACGGTATGTTACGCCTGAGAATACATAAAGTTACACAACGTATTGCAAAAATCTTTGGTGCTCGTATTTTCAAACTCTTGTACGCTATATGATGTGCTTGCAACGTAATTTATATCATAAATTATCATTTTGTCATAATGGCAGCAATTTAAAAACAAACTCAGTCGCTTCCTCTTTTTAATTTTGAATTCAGTTCAAGAGATACGCGTTTCTAATTTATTTCAAATATGCTGTGTATACGATACACAACAAGCAGCACAGGGTAAAATAATCATGCTAATATGACGTTTCATACAGAAATCATCTCTTCGTATACAAACATTTCATCAACAAATAATTACAATCGGTTTCAATATAAATTACCATCTTTTACGTTTACCAGCTGGTTTCGATTTTATATATTTTAGATGTCAAAAAGGGGTAGTCACGGCTATCAAGTCTCATATAAAAAATCGAATATCGATTGTAGTTATTTCCCCTCCGAAACGAGATATGTTTGTGAATGTAAATCAAAAACATTAAACTACATGACATGAGTTTTTAGACCCGTACGAACTAAACGGGGCACATATATTTATGAACACGTTTGTAACCAGTCAAATTTCAACCTGGGAGTTTGTGTGTTTTTCGTTTTGAGAAATCCTTCCTTCAACGCAATAACTCGAGTAAAACTTGAAGATTTTGAAAATATTTTTCTTACCTGAAAGGTCATCGAAAAATTGAGGTCAGGTTCGAAGATGGACAAAATCGGTCAAGGGTTTCAAAAGACAAGGTCGAAAAAGTTGTCGAAAATATACTTTTACCCTCAAGGTCGATGAAACTTGTTACTTGTGTAACTCGTTTGCTCATATCTCTGTAAAAACGCAGGGAAACTGGTGAAAGTAGGGTAAGTGGTTTGGGGTGTAGGAATCATAGAGTGGGCCTAACCCAGGCTGCTCGATACTTGATATGGTTTTTATTATTACTTCATTAATAATTTTTTTTATTTGTTGTAGAGAAAGTTGAAGAAACATTTTTTGCCTGAGATCCAATTATTTTTTTCTACGAAATTTTTTAGAGGAAATTGAGGGGAATATTTTTTACTATTTAGATCGTCAATAATTCCGAAAACATTTTTCATGAAATTTTATTTTTTGAAAAAAATTTTCTTGAAAGTTTTTTTTTAATTTTTGTACTATCATCAAATTAACTTTACTAATGTCAAATAATATTCTTGTACTCTAAACATACCGTAACGGCCGTGCACTTTTTAAACTAAAATTCTTGATCGAATTAAAGCTTTAGTACATACGTTCAAACGAAGTTTGCAATTATGCTAATTTATAGAACACATTGAATTTTACATTTGAATTATCCTAAATATTTGAATTTTCCTGAAAATTTAAATTTTCTTGAAAATTTGAATATCCGTGAAAATTTGAATTTTTTTAAGATTTAAATTTTCTTGAAAATGTGAGTTTTCTTTAAAATGTAAATCTTATTGAAAATGTGAATTCTTTAAAGCCGTCGTTGTGTTTCATAAATTAAAACATAGGGTAGATGTCCTTGTTACGAGCCGTACATAGCCATTTTACTTTATGAAATTGCATACAATTTATATCAAAAGTATACCCACCGGTTAAGATCAAATCAATCTGCACCGGGTCAAGAAGATTTTACTACTAGTTACGAGCCCCTAAACCTAAGAATTTTAAGGGGCTCCTAACAATCAACAGTTTGAATTTAAAAGGGTTCGTTAGGGATGGGACTTTTCGAAAAATATCAGTATCGATAATCAAAAAATATATCGATAAATGATTATCAAAGTATTTATCGATAATTATCAAAACATCGATAATTATCGAAATATCGGTAATTATCGAAATATCGATAATTATCGAAATATCGATAATTATCAAAATGTCGATAATTATCGAAATATCGATAATTATCGAAATATTGATAATTATCGAAATATCGATAATTATCAAAATATCGATAATTATCAAAACACTAGTTACGACTCGAAAGTTGTAGAATAAAGAGTGGATAGCTCGGTTTGCAAAAACTGCAGCAGTAGAGCAGAGTGCAATATAGTCAACTCAGCCCTGAGTGAATATGCAATGAATTTTAGTTGAAAATTCAAAATGTCGAAATGGATTTTTCTGACAGTTTCCCAACCAAACCGTAGAACGCATACAGTTTCAACAAATCATCGCGGTTTGTCGTTCCTAACGATGACCACCAATCCGCTGGATTCTCTTCATACATCTCGGGATATATAAAGAAGATCCTAGTGAATTGTTGAAACCAGCGGGTCGAAACGGCGCGGCGTCTCTAGGTACTTTAGGGAAATCGAGACGAGACATGACCTATAACTTCCCGTGTTTTGCATTACCTTCGAGTTTTGTAGACGATTGTGACGGACGAAAGAAAGGACCCCTTGTTTTTTCATTTAATTTTTATTAGGTTGGATAATTATCGATATTTTGATAATTATCGATATTTTGATAATGATATGAAATGATAATGATAAAATAAAATATCGATAATTATCGATATTTGATAATCATATCAATTATCTGCCATCCCTAGGGTTCGCTATACACAGCCGGTATGGTGTGGTAGCTGTATTTTTTTGGGTTACAACTTTCGGACGGCTTTTTCACTATTATCTTTTCACGATGCATCTTTATAAGAACTTTATCAACAATTTAATTAAATATTCTCGATATTCTTTGCACCGTATCGCGATTCGTACGGGGCCGCGTAACATGTTTTTGTTTTGATTACGGCAAAATTATTTTTCAAATTGTTTTAAATAACTAGAGTTCGAACAAATTTTTTTATTACTGGATTAGTGGTATAGTCGGTATAGTCAATTCGATTGGTTGTAATGCTCAAAACGTCCACATAATCTAAAAAGTAGCCAAAGCAAGAGTTTTCAATGAAGTAAATCTTTGGACGTTCTTCAGATTACACACATCATCGAAATATTTCTTTTCGCACTTATTAGAAACTGATTCACCGAAATTTAATTAATAAATAAATTATTATAACTTCTTCTTCCAACTGTAGTAGTTATTACTATTTGAAGGAAGAAAAAATTTAAAAACATGTTTAGCTTGCCATAATCAAAACAACTAAAGTCATGTCATGTAAATATTATTGACATTTGTTTTGTAGATACACACATACACACAGTTTGTCGCGAAGGGCTAATCACTACGAATTATATTCAACTTTTTATATGAGATTAATCGCCGTGACTACCCCTCGTTTTAATATCTAAAATATATATAAAAGCGAAACCAGCTGGTAGCTGATGAAACATGAAAGATGGTAATTTATGTTGACCCCAATTGTACATGAATGAATAGAATTTTGCACAAAAGTCCGGTGGAACGTTTTTGCTTGCTGTCATACTATTCTGCGTAATCTTTTGCCATACAACTTTACTTCATATTTAGATGCAAAGACGTATTCGAAGCAAAAAAAAAAAACACAGTCAAATTTAAAATGCTTTGAACATCATTTGAACGTGCAATTGCAGAGATATGGCAATCAAATTATTCAAAGTATAGCGCAACTGAAAAGCAGTTCATTTTATAAATTCTTGTCAGTTGCATGCTTTGAGATGAAGAATAAATGTTTGTTCAACAGAAAATTTTCTTTGCATATTTAATTTTTTTAATAAATAAAACGTGACTGGATGGAAGAAATCAAGTGTCGTGTTTCAGTGCCATCGAATCCGGCTGAAAACGGTTTGAGATTCGAGCTTATGTAGCTCGAAAATTAGAAGTATAAAGGGATAGTTTATTATTTACAAACAGAAACTGAGTATTTCTTTTTCACACTGGTCAATATTTGAAATTTTTAATCATGTCATGACGAAAGAACACTCATATTTTGTCTTCAATTGGAATGTAGTTTTTTATCGCGATCCTGACGGCACTATTTCTTATTCAGGTGGGGAAATGTATACCATTTTTGGTGTTTTTATTCTCTCATTCAGAACATGATAGATTTCAAAGCTGCACTTAGCAAAATTGTTTTTATTTCAAACAAATCTTACCCGAGTTATATCAGCACACTGCTTCCATCATAAGGAAAAAAAACATAGAGAAAATCAGCGAAGATTTTCAACGAATTTCGCGGAAAAAATCAAATTAGCCACAAAATTAAATAAAATAGTCGCGGAGAATCTTTTGCTTGATTTTGTAGCAAATTTGATTTTCTTCGACGAATTTCGTTGAAAATCTTCGCTGATTTTCTCTAAGTTTTTTCTTTCTTATAACGGTAGTCTGTCCAAGAAAATCAAATTAGCGAGAAAGTTAAACAAAAATTCTCGGCGATTGTTTTATTTAATTTTGTCGCTGATTTGATTTTTCGGCGAAATTCATTTAAAATTTTCGCAGATTTACTCTAAGTTTTTTTTTCTTATGACGGCAGGACCTGGTCATAGACTCCTCGCTTTCAGTGAGGTTTCGGTTCTGTCATTTATATCTCGTAGGTGGGAGAAAATAAGATGATTACCTAATTTAATGGCTATCCACTTTTAAAACTTTGGCTTCAACTGGCTAATCAAACCTTTTGTGTAATGTTATGTGCAAACCAAGCTGTAATATGAGAAAAACTCATGATTTGGTAACTCTTGCACGTGTAAAAATTTATCATTTACAACTGCTGTACCTGCTTTACACTTGGCTACTTTTGGCTTGTCTACCCTCGAAATTAGGAATAAACCAAGTCAACACGAATCTCTTATATGAAAAACCAAGAGACTTCACAGTACAATTCAGGCCCGGACTGGCGACCGAAGGGCGCACCGGGCGAGCCGACTGAGGGGCGCCAATCTAAGAATTTTTTTACATGCAAGGGTGTCGTTATCGTGTTGTAGTTTTCGTGATAATTGTGCCCAGATTGCATCGGCATGTAGAGTTACGTGGTGCTTGTCTGCTTGGAAACTGTTTGTTGAGACTCGAAGAATTACATACTCGTCGTCGGCTCCTGTACCCAGGAACAAACAATGTCCAAACAGGCGAGTAAATAAATAGTTATTTGAATCACTAGGGCGGAAAGTGAGGATTTTCCATGTGTCTCCGTATTGTAACCGAGAAGCTGATTGTAACATGAGTGTGAATGTTTGAACACATTCACACGAATGCTACAATCAGTTTCGGAGTATATAAATACAGAAACACATGGGAATCTCGAAGTTTACGTTCTAGTTATTCGAAACATTTTTCATACAATATGCACCGAAATGCACAAACACATCAGACAACATTTAACACATAATTCATTTGCACATATTTCTCCAATGCACAATGTCAGCTACAGATGACACGATTTCCTTCCTAGGAATCACTTTTCCGTACTAGGACGCACACACCTTTCAGAGGTCTGCATTTCGTTGCTTTCCGAACCAAAACGATCGATGAAAAGTAGTGCCTTCGGTGCATACTGTATGAAAAATAACTATATAAAGACAAAAGCTTTATTAAGGCAGTAAGTAAAATATACAATAAGTGAACTATTCAATCAAATGACGCTGCAGTTCTTTCGATGACTGTCCTATCCAACTGGCGGTCGATCAAACCAACCGGTGGTCGATTAAAACCAACCGGCGGGCGGTCGATTAAAACCAACCGGCGGTCGATTAAAACCAACCGGCGGTCGATTAAAACCAACCGGCGGTCGATTAAAACCAACCGGTGGTCGATTAAAACCAACCGGCGGTCGATTAAATCAGCCGGCGGTCGATTAAAACCAACCGGCGGTCGATTAAAACCAACCGGCGGTTGATTAAAACCAACCGGCGGTCGATTAAAACCAACCAGCGGTCTATTAACACCAACCGACGGTCGATTGAAACCAACCGGCAATCGACTTCACCAACTGGTGGTCGGTTAAAACCAAACGCGGGCGATTAAAACCAACCGGCGGTCGATTAAAATCAACCGGCGGTCGGTTTAAACCACCATCGGGATCAGCGTGACAGGATACTTCACGACGATGACTCTTCTGATATATAATACTAAACTGAAGATGGTTGTATTAAAATGGTGCAATAATTTACATGCTGTGCCCTGCAGATGCTATTTACGGCATTTTTACGGAAACCCGTAAATGCAATCTCTAGCTGGGGCGCCCATATGGCCTGTCTCACAGTTCACTTTTTACTTTTTGGACCCGTACGAAGTACAAAGGTCCTATACGTTTACTACAAACAATTTTATTGTAACATGGGGTAGATCGAGGTGGGAGGGGGGGATGCATTTATTATCGTCTAGAGGTGACGAATGAGCAATAAAAAAATTGTCCGTCTGTCTGTCTGTCCGTCTCCACTTTTTTTTCAAACGGCTCAATTGATCAGCCTACTTTTTTTCCCTGAATGGTACATGCCTCCCATGATTTAAGTTCGAAGATGAGCAAAATCGATCAAGTGGTTCCGGAGATATGGTCGAGGAAGTGACTAAAAACATGGTTTTTCGAGGGTCGGTGAAGCTTTTTTGCAAATATCTCAGCAAGTATAGCACGGAAATTCCTCACTTTGGTGTCAAATGAAAGAATTTGATGTCTCGAAACTAGGAAAAAATTTTTGTGGGAATCGGGTCAGGGGTATGGGCACTGGGACCAATGGAATGGACGAAATGGAGATTCTTGGCCATATACGAAAACAGTTTTTCGTCTATATTTCCTTAACAATGCAATACGGAGATTTAATGTCAAAGGCAAAGTTATAGAGAATTAAATTTAAGCGAACACGTGTTTCAGGGTTTTGGGGAAATATGGCCCCCTGGTATATGGCCACTTCCATAATTGGGCAGGATGAGCCAGATCTCCAGAACTATGAGAGGTAGAAAGTTGCTTCCAAAGGCGAAGTTGTAGAGAATAAAATTTTAGATAACACGTGTTTCTGGGTGTTTCTGGGTTTTCGGGAAAAATGACTTACGTCCTTGGATATAACTTTTATCATAGATTTGAATGTTTGAGACGTACTTTAGGTTAGGCCTTTGACATTACCTTGGGTAATTTTTATGGATCTTTGAAATTCTTACAGTTATAAAAGAACAGAAAACGTTGGATTGTTTGCTTATTTGTATATTTAGGTACGTTCGAGTCACTTTGCCACATCCATTCTGTTATTATTAAATTGTTGGTGAAACTATCAGATGAGAAATATCGTTTAAGTAATTCGCTGCTCTTATGGTTTCGCTCTTTTTTCATGCATAGGAAGCAGATGGTGAAGATAAATTCGAGCATATCTGACGTAATTAATGTACATTCTGTAATTGGTCAAGGCTCGATATTGGCTGCTATAATGTTTCTGGTATTCTTCAATGACTCCGATTGTACTTCTGGTCACACTAGAGACATCAACCTTGCAGATGATAAAAAGATCGTCCATAACAATATTTCAACCATTGACGATACCTCATCGATGCAGTCATCAATTAACAACTTCTTAAAATGGCGCTCCGACAATGATTTCGAGTTGAATGCTGACAAATGTAAAGTGATTACTTTATCCCGAAAACGTTCTCCCATATTGGTAAACTACAAAATGAATGGCAATATAATACCTCGTGTTCACACTATCAAAGACATCGGTGTTAATTACGACGACAGTTTCTCCTTTAATGTACATTCAGAACTTGCTAACCAGAAAGCTATGTCGATGCTATCATTTGTGAAGCGCCAATGTTATGGACGATTTAATGTTAATACAGCAAACATGTTATACTCGGCCATAGTTCGCTCACATCTTGAATTCGCATCCACAATCTGGTCACCGTACCACGCAGTCCATATTCAGTCATTGGAAAGCGTTCAAAGACAGTTCGTCCTATACGCAAATCGTGATCGCTATGTTAATGATGATGATACTGACTACCGCCTTCGTCCATACGCAGACAGATGTGCCGAACTTAACCTAAGGTCGTTGCTGAGGCGACGAACCAATGCAGCAATCTTTTTTATCCATGACGTTCTGACTGGTAAAATTAGCTCGCAATTCATTCGGAATAAAATAGTATTGAATGATGGGTCACGAGTTTTGCGAAAAACGACAATGATCAGGACCACGAGTAGCATATGCGAATACTCGCAGTTTTTCCCCTTCAACTTTGCTTGTGAATTATTCAACCGTGCCGTAAATCATGTTAATCCAATACTACCATCTCGTGAGTTTCGTAAAGAAGTTCATAAACTTGACGACTCGATCTTCGGAAAATTTGGCATGGTGGGGTAATGTGTTTGTTTGGTGCTTTCTTTTCACTATTGCTGCGGATAAAACCGAAAGCACCCACCCGGTGATTACTTATTACTGTATTTGTAAAAGAAATATCAAAAAGATATGTTTTTCTTTCTGCAGCATTCCCTGATGTTTGGTATGTCTACAGTGATTTGACGACACCTGACGATGATTACAGACTTATTCACCTTTTGACGATTTATTCCAAGTATCTACTTGACGATGCTTTGGCAAATTTTTATTTATTATGCTTTTGATTTTTTATTCATGTTATCCTCGTTTTTTGTTTATGTTGCATTTTCTTTTATTTTGTATAATTTTCAAATGTTTGCCTCTATGTAAATGTTTTATATTTCTTTATAAGTATTATAACGTTTTCATGGTTTTTTAACTAGGACTATGACAGCAGTCATAGTCACTCTTTTTCCATGTCAGCTAGTGTATAGTTAGACAATAAAATTAATATCAATCAATCACATCTATTCTGATACGTACGGGTCTTTGGTTATGTTTGTTTATTCAGTTTAACAAAATATTAAATCCTACAGCGCCGTTAAGTGGGAATCGACCAGATGATTTCCTATAGAATGGCTGAATGCATGAAAATTAGCATCAACGGACCCGTACGATTCATGTCGTAAGCAACGATGTTAAAAAATCACTCTCAACCCCACACTAAATCCCCCTTCAAAATCCCTCCAAAATTATTTTGATCACAACGCATACCTATCGATGACCCCCTAAGTCTCCCTCTCAAACCTCTCTCTTTGTCGACCATATCTTAAGAAGTTCTTGATCGATTTTGCTAATTTTCGAACTCGACCTTCCTTTTCGACTATCCTTCAGGGATCCACCATTTACTGAAGTTATCATGATACACGTACGGATATATTTTTTGTTGCAATTTTGGAATTGTTTGAAACAGTGTGTGTAGTGAAACCGTCGAGGAAAACGAATAAGCCTCGAATATTTCTTACGGCTCTAAAAATGTATCATATCCAGTTCAGTTCAGTTCACTTATTCATATGTTTCTAACATCGGAAAAATTATTTCTAAGTCATAAATCCTTAATACATAAATATATCTCCGAAATCTTATTATGTTCCAGTATGATATAATCAATTCGAAGGAAACATTAAAAGTCAATTTATTTTATTAAAGAGAAAACAAAAAGAATTTTTACTGTTTACTTTACCATTTTCGAAAAACTTGAAATTGGATATTATGCTATTGACTAAGGGCATAAGCAGAAGAAAAAGAAAACAAAAATTTAAAAACCGAATGAAAGTATCCATATAATTTTTCATGAAAAGGACTATGTCACGAGGAAGAAAACGATGTATAAGTGATGTATTGGTGATTTATAAGTGATTTATAACTGATGTATTAATGATGCATATGTGATGTACATGTGATGAGTTTGCAATGATGTACTGTTGATGTACTGAAAAGGTACCAAAGTTGCAATAGTGATGTACGGCCGGCGGCAAAAATTGTGAACATCTTATATGGGCTAGTATTTAACTGGTAAGTAATTTTAATAATTTGGCAGTCAAATTTTAATCCAAAAGCAATAAAA